>JAEOAD010002856.1:0-469996 GCA_036365145.1 Orientallactaga sibirica | reverse complement strand
AAGTGGCATTGCTGAATCACCAAAGGAGAGGTAACTGTGTTTTTCATAATAGACAGTGTAGGCAAAATTGTGCACATAAAGGTATGACTGCTATGGACCTTTGGCCCTGGCTGATTAATCCTGGTGTTCTCAGAAGTCAAATAGATAAGAAACCTACTGAATTATTGCTTGATCTGTATAAGCAGAAAATTCCAGAGCAAAGAAACATAAAGCCACTTTGAATTATAGCAATAGAAAATCAAGTCCTCTTAATCAGTTTCCAGACTTGAGCCAGTTTACACTTCCTGAGTCCCTTGATTAAAGGGGTGGCCAGATCCCCTCAAGGAAGGACCCTCCTGCAACCCTCAAAAATTTCAATATTAAGGTTACTCCTATCCTTTCTCAGAGGGACCTGTGGCCTTTTGCTAGGGTAACTGTACACTGGGGAAAATGGAGTAATCAGACCTTTCCGGGCCTACTTGACACTGGCTCTGAGTTGACAGTGATTCCAGGAGACCCCAAAAACCATCATGGGCCTCCAGTTAAAGTAGATATTTACAGAGGTCAGGTGATCAATGGAGTTTGGGCAAATGTAAGACGGACGGATCCAGTGGTTCCCCAAATTCACCCTATGGTTATTCCTTCAGTCCAGAATGCATAATTGGGATAGATCTACTTAGAAACTGGCAAAATCCCCACAGAGTGTGTGTGTGTGTGTGTGTGTGTGTGTGTGTGTGTGTGTGTGTGTGTGTGTCTGTACCTAGAGCTTCCTCCATGTTAGGAAAATTATCTGCCATTCTGCTACAAACTCAGTGCACTGTTTAAATTTTTGTTTGGAGTCACGGTCTCACTCTAAACTAGGCTGGCCCTAAATATGATATTCTCTTGTCTTCCCTGCCCAACTAGCTAGGATTACAGGCCTGCACCTTCAGGGCCAGCTGTGTGTCTGTTGCAGTCAGGTTCACATTGCTGGCAGAAATCACCCAACTGAAAGCGACTTGTGGGAGAAAAGGGTTATTTTGGCTTGCACACTCTAGGGGAAGCTCCATAATGTCAGGGGAAAATGATGGAATGAGCAGAGAGTGAACATCACCTGGCCAATATCAGGTGGTGAATAACAACAGGAAAGTGTGCCAAACACTGGCAATGGGACACTGGCTGTAATACCCATAAGCCTGCCCCCAACAATCCACTGCCTCCAGGAGTTGTTAATTCATGAATCTTCCTTCATCAGCTGGGAACCTAGCATTCAGAACACCTCAGTTTATGGGGGACACCTGAATCAAACCACCACTGAGTCCTTGCAGAAAGAGCCCAGGGCATGCACTAACTACCCTTAATTTCAGCCTTGTGCTCAAGATTCCTAGTGGCAGGTTTCAGCATGTGTCTTCTGCAGAAGTGCTGAACGTGTCTCCTAGCACTCCTCTACATCAGAATCCTGAAGCACAAGGTGATGCCTTGAGAATTCCAGGTACTCAAGGAAAAAGAGACTTGGAGACAGAGTTCACAGATTGTGGGTCATGTCAGCTGACAGAGAGGAACATGATCAGACAAATGAGCACATTGCTCTGAGCACTCTACAAGTAGGGGCGGGTAGACTCCTGCTCCCCCACTACCTCTACTACCTTGGGGAGGAGAACAATCCATGGGCATTGCGGTCATGAAGCAGAGGCTCAGGAGCAGGACAGGAAGGGCAGAGGGACCATTTTCTTGACTCTACCCTGTGGTGGGTCCATTGCTCCCAATTTCAATATTGTCCTCAGTTTAAACTGGGTCACTGAGTGAAATGGCAGATTTGAGGGCTTCAGAGATAAGGACAGAAAGTTTAGGAAACTGTAGCCCAAATCTTCCATAGGACACACATAGTCTGCTTTTTTTTTCTTTTTCTTTTTCTTTATCCTGTGGCTGTCCCTTTATATCTGCAAATCTGTTTTTTCTTCTCTTGATTCTGAACTCCTCATCCTGTTTGTTTTGTTCTTTGATTTTTCAGAAGTCTCAATCTTTATAGCACAGGTTAGTTTTAATTTATGACAGTCTTCCTGCAGCAGCCTCTGAGCACTGGGATTTACAGCCGTGAGCTACAAGCCCTGCCTCATGTTTATAAATGGCAGCAATTTTGGACTTACTGTCTCTGTGTGTCCTCAGTGGTCTCTCTGTCACTCTGAAAGTGGGTTTGAAGACTTGGCAAGGGACATTAGTAGGTCTATCACACTTTGTGTAAAGTTAAGTCAGAACACAAGATTGCAGGAGCACATGTGTGTTCTGAGAGAATGCTGAAGACTCTGCCCATCTGGGTTCCACTCATTCATCTTCCTCAGCTCATGGAATTTTTCTGTTTTATTTCTGAAACTCTTGCTTGTACTCTGAACAGGTCTAACTTCATTCCTTCCCAATTCAATGGGAATCTGTTCCACCCAGATCAACATTTCCTGATCATGGTGGCAGCAAACTGAACTTGGGAGTGAGTACTGTGCTGTTAGATCAAGGATTCAACCCTTCCTTGCCTCGGTTTCTCAATGCAAACAATTCCTTCCCAGGAAGAAGACTGAGAATTCGAGCTGGTTTGTAGCCATGGAACACATACATTAAGTCTACAGGTTGGGAACAGGATGCTGGAGCTAAATCTGTCTGCTCCCTCTTCATAGTCAAGTGTTTGGAGATCAAGTTCTGAAGAAAACTTGAGTTGAATTTTCATACAAGGTTGGGAAGTGATTATAGGGTCCAGTTCCTAGATGGCACTTGTCCCATAGTTCATAATCCTATCTTGTCTCATCTGTGTGCTGATGAAGGCTATGAAAAGTCATAAGCTGATAAGTAAGGCAAGGGTAAGATGAGCAATGAAGCTAGGAATGGCACTGCATGTATGTAATCTGAGCACTCTGGATGCTGAGACAGGAGGACTGCCATGAATCTTAGGCCAATCTGTACTACATAGGGAATTCTACGTCAACCTGAACTTTACAGTGAGAACCTGGCTGAAACACAAACAGCCTGCAGAGGCAGCACAGGCCTTTTGCAACTAGGAGGCCAGAGCTGCATTACGTCAAGTTCAATTTGAGCCTGGTATATACACCCTCTACCCCCCCCCAAAAAAAAAAACCCTTAAAAACATCATGGTGGCACGAGTGATGCTGCTGCTTCCTTCTTCATTCCTAAAACTGGAGAGGAGGCTACTGAAGGAGCTGAGGCATGTAACAGGTGCAGAGCATGTAACTTCTCATCTCTCCTCCCTGCCACCTCATTTCCCACCTCCAGGTGCCTCTCTAGAACTTTCAGGCACTGCTCCTATATCCTATAATGTCCTCTAACACCTTCTTCCTCTCAGGTTTATATCTGGGGAAAAAAATGAAGCTCATATCCCAAGCATATATACACTTAGGCATTAAGCATGGTTTATTACTATATACTTTTATTTTTATTTATTATTTTTATTTTGTTGTGATAATTTAGTTCCCCACTCAGTGTCTTACTGTAGCCTGGGCTGACATGGAACTCACTCTGTAGCCACAAGCTGGTCTCCACCTCAGACTGATCCCCCTACCTCACATTTCTGAGTGCTGGGATCAAAGACCTATGCTGACACCTGGCTCAATTCAAAGCTATTTTAACATTCTTATTTGAAATTGCTCTGTGTGGAAGGAATATTTTCTCCCTGCAGACAGGTTTCACAATAAATATTGCTACTTGCTTTGCAATTCTCATTTCTCACTGGGGGAGAAACACCAACAAGATTGTACTTTGAGGGGGGGGGGCTTTCTCTTCACATGTCCCATTAATGTTTTCATTCTACTCTGCTTCATTCCTTGTAGGTCATACTTCCACCTTCAGCCCTCCACATTTTCTCCCTCAAAACACACCTCCTCTATCAAACCTGCCCTCCACCCTTAGTTCCCCTCAAACTTTCCCCTCAACTCCCAACTGCCTTCTGCCTCACAAATGCCCAGCACATGCAGTCATCATTGTGCTGCCGATTGTGTCCTCTCTGGCAGGTCCTCACCTCCACCTGGAGATTATTTCCAGCAGGAAACACTCACTCACTCTGTCACATGGCTACCGCCACTGCCCTCAGGACTCCTCCAGGTCTCCTCTCACCTCTCCTTCCTCACAACTGCTTTGCACTATTTAGTCCTCAGAGGTCTGCACTGTGCAGCTCCCTCAGATCCTTATTTCCACCAGACCTTTCCCTCATCACTCAGAGCTGAAACTCCTCTTAGGCCTGCATCATAATCCTCCCCTAGCCTTGAGAATCTCACAAGGGAGGACTGTTGGGATGTCAAACAACCCCAAGCTTATCCAAGCAGTTCTTGACTCTTGCCCACCACACTGGCTAGGAAAGGGTTACACAGCTCCATTCCCCAGTCCAACAAACTGAGTCACAATAGCAAATCAGATTCTCTGACACCCTAGTGGGATAACTTTACAAGGAGTGGAACCCAGGACCCTAGTAATGGCAATCAAGTGTTCCACTATATTTTGAACTATATTTTGTTCTTTTATTGTACTGTGGGTTTAAAAAGGTTTGTTTTTGATTTTTTTTTTCAAGGCACATTTCAGTCAATCTAGCCCATGATGACCTGGAATTCAAAGTGTAGCCCAAGGCCATTCTCAAGTTCACAGCAATCCTTCTGCGCCTTTCTGAGTGCTGGGATTAAAGAGCTGTCCCAACATAAATGACTTAAGAATTTTTTTATGGAGAGACAGAGAGAGAGAGAGAGTGTATGTGTGTGTGTGGGGTGCACCCAGGTTTCTTACTGTTGAAATGTACACCAGAAGCATGAGTCCCCCCACCCCAGCCTTATGTGAATAATGGAGCATTGAATTAATCCATAAGTCTCTGCAAGCAAGTGCCTTTAACTGCTGAGCCATCTACCCTCCTGGAGTTTGGTGTGTGGTTTGTGAGACACGGACTCACTCTATTGCCCACATTGTTTATGAACTTGGTGTGTATCTCAGTCTGCTCTGGAATATTTAATAAATGCTTCTGCTTCACTCTTCTCAAGTGAGATTTACATGCCTATCCCACCATGCTTGGCTTGGAGGAGAGATTTGAACCCAGGTCTAGGACACCTCACCTATTTTGCCCTAACAGAGTACTGAGGGGAAATCTAGACAGAGAGTGAAGGAGAAAGGAAGAGGTGAAGGCTCTAAATAACGCTGTGCCTGGAAACCGGAAGCCCAATATAATCTCTCACCTGCTTGAATTACAGCCTAAGTCCCTTTGTTGGTCAAGACTTCACATTTCTCAGTATCAGAGAGACATGGAGGACACAGAGACGAGCAGTCAAAGACACAGACAAGGTAACATCAGCTGAAGAGATGGCTCAGAGGATGAGAATACTTCCATTGCTTGTATGAGGAACTGAGGGGGAGTGGGGCTGAGGCTGCTCAATTAAATTACCCAGCACCCACATAAACAGCTGGACATTGTCACACATGGCTATATCCCCAGTCCTGTAGGGAACAGAGATGGGAGAATCACTGGAGCTTGCAGAATAAAAAGATTTAGAACCAGTAAGATATTCCACCTCAAGGAAACACTGGAGGGTCAGTGATGTGGGGGGGAGCACCCAATAATCTCCTCTGGACTCCACAGGCATGCACATGTACAAGCAGTCAACTCAAAAAATGCAATCCACACACATGTGCACAACTCATAACACGTACAGCATAAACACATACACAAAGAAAAAAAATAGTCTTCCTAAAATAGTGAAAAAAGTACACACATGGCTAGGGCTGGGGACGGACACCTATAAAACCAAGCACTTAGGAGTCTGAGGAAGGAGTATTGCTGTATGTTTGAGGCCAGCCTGAGCTGTACACTAAAATCTTGCCTGAAAAATCAAACAACAAACAAACAAGCAGAGTGGGGAGTTAGAAGGGAAGAGAAGGGAAACAGTGACAGATATATAGAGACACAGTGACAATGAGAGAAAGAACAAGGTGATGCTGCATGCTCGTCCATGATGGGGATGCAGCCCCTGTTTCCACACACAATGAATTTCCAAAGTGTCTACTGTGGACCCTGTCATTCAGATACCAAGACCGCCTCAATGATCCACAGCCTGTGGGCCCAGGTTTGATTCCCCAGCAACCACGTAGAGCTGGATGCTGTGTGGCTTGTGCCTCTATGATTCCAGTGAGCCTATGCTGATGGGAAGCTGAGCCAGGAGAATCCAAAGCTCTTGGGGAAGAGAGACTGTCTCACTGTGAGTGAAACATTCATAACTTGAGGTTTTCTTCTGACTTCCACATACATGCACGCACACACACGTACACACTCACAATTAAATAAATATATTTTTAAAGATGCAACTTAAGAAAAATCCTGAAAGTTTACATTGCAGAGACCCCAAATAATGGTGAAGACAAGAAGAGGACACCTCTGCCAAGCCTCTGTAACTACAAAGCATTTGCTTTATGTCCCCAACGCTGATGGCTTGTCACCTTCCAAAGGTAGCAGAAGACCTGAAGGAGCAGAAGGAGGAAACGTGAATGTCTTCTTGAAGTGCTAGGAGCTTTGGCCTCTGACCATGATGTGAATGTGCCTCTTTTTATCTGGTTCCCTCTGTTTCTCACTATCTCTGCACCTCTTTCTCCAAGTCTCTGACTATACGCATCTGGGATTTCCCAGCCACCATCTTGTGCTCTAGGCCTCTGGCTGAGAACAAGTACGCCACAAGGAAAATCATGTTCAGTACTTCATATTTAGTCTTCTCACTGGAAATTGCATGCGGGAGGCAGAAGTTGAGCCCAGGAGTTAAAAGAGCTAGGATGAGACCTTACCTCAAAAAACAACAAGCCAGGCTTGGTGGCGCATGCCTTTAATCCCACCACTCAGGAGGCAGAGGTAGGAGGATCACCATGAGTTTGAGGCCACCCTGAGAATACAGAATAAATTCCAGGTCAGCCTGGGCTATAGTCAGACCCTACCTCAAAAAAAAAAAAAAACAAACAAACAAACAAACAAAAACCAGCAAGATGGGCTGGAGAGAGAGGTGGCTTAGTGGTTAAGGAGCTGGCATACAAAGTCAAAGGACCCAGGTTCAATTTCCCATGACCCACATAAGTTGGGTGCACATTTTCAGTGGTTGGAGGCCCTAGTGTGCCAGTTCCCCCCTCTCAAATAAATAAAAATGAATTAAAAAATTAAAAACATTTAATGTGGTGTAGTGGCAGAAATTGTGAAGTATACACAAATATCTATGTGATCTATGTTTAACTCTAGGTTTGATCCCCAATAAAACATACAGAGAAGGGGGGAGAGGAAAGAGGAGAGAAAAAAGAGGAGAGAGGAGGAAGAAGAGAGAAATTGTTCTGAGAAGGAAAGAGCAAGTCAAATGACAGGAAAGTGGAAATCCTGCCACCAGCTTCTGTCCTACTCCCCCAGGTACAGATGGAATGGCCTCCTGGGAAAGAGGATATGAGATGTCCAGAGACACTAGGGAAAGAGTGGCCAGTGACATAAGAAAAAAGAAGAGGAGAGTTCAAACTGCTGGTTTTGAGCAGGAAAAGAGATAGTCACAACGATTCAGAAACAGAGAGATCACAGAGGTTCCGATATTTACAGAGACACAAACCCAAAGGGGCTCACAGAGCTGCACAGGGAGGCTGAAGCCTGGGTGGGATCAAGAGCCCTGGCTTAGCCTCCCAGCGCCCGAGTCTAGGAAACGTTCAAGCAGATAAGAATGGGTCCTCTTAAGAGTCTGACAAAAGTCTCTTCAGTTCAGCTTGCCTTAGTGTGCCTTGAGAAAACACTTTCCTGTGCCCAAATGTACTATGGCCGCAGTCTCCACCTCCATTTGACCCTGCCGCCATACTCCACAAGGAATGTATGAAGAGCTCTAGTGCCTGCCCAGACAGATAACACAACAGCTCCCAATATTACAGTCCTGCTCCCTAAGTACTCCAATGTGCACAGCCTCAAGGGACCTCACAGGCTACCGTGGCACTAAACATCCTGATGTCTTCCTGAACCTCTGTCTGGCAGCAGAAACTTGATGATGGGATGCAGGTTCAAGAGAGCCTGGCTAGTCGGAGTCTGTGGCCTCTTGAGGGTCAGAGCCAGATTGGGTTTACCTAAGAACACCAGAGTCCAAAGGCAGAGCACAGAGCACAACTAGATGGAAGTTCTGAGTAGCTGGCAGACTGAACAGAACATATTGTTCCAAGGACAGACATGAGATTATATAGAAACCTGTTTGAAATATCTTGGAAACCACAAAACAGGGCAGATCCCAGGACCCAAATGGGATAGACAGTGGGGAGCTAGGAGACACTGTCCTGTGGTTGAGATATAAGAGTCACAGCTTCTCTCCGCTTACTAAGGAATACAGTCCACAAACACCATTTTTGGCTTCCTGGCCCTAAGATGTCCTGCCTAATCTTTCCACAGAAGCTTGTTACAGGGAATGCCAGAAATTTTTATGTTTACACCTGGAAAAGGAGTAAGGCAATACTCAAAGGTCATATACACTTAAAATCTATGCACAGTTCATCACTACTTTAATAATATTTGAAATATCACAAAGGGATAATCTCTTGACAAACTTCATAGCAAATATTGCTAATTGTGCTGAAATTCTTGACAATTAGAGACTAGTCAGATCCAAACTGAAGGGAACCCTTTCTTCTTCCATATACCCTTTAGTTTTCTTTCATTTATTTTGTCTGTCTTTCTCATGGCTAGCCCTTCACCTACCAGATCTCTAACTTCTCTCCTCCATCAGACCTGGCTTCCATGCTCAGATATCCCCCAAATCTCTTTTTTCATACCACATTCACTCAACCTCCTGCTTCAAAAACCATTCTCTTCACTTAGTACTGACTGCTACAAACTGTCTCCCCTTGCTGCCTCAGACTCTGACCTCTTTCTGCAGCACCTCACTGGTTCTCTCCCAGTCATCTCATCCTCACCTCCACTGGACTTCACTTCCTTCCGTAGCTTACTTCCTCCTGAGTCCCTGACCTCCAACCTGCAGTCAATGGGCAGCTCCAGAAGGTGCTCACACCCTTCCACACACCATGTCTTCTTTCCCTTACACCTGCCAGGCCTGTGTCCCTCCAGAAATCCTCCTCACACGGGTCATTTTGTCTCTCATCCATCCTCAGAGACTAGGGACCTTTGACAACTGATATCTCCCATCATATTGAAGCCTCCATTAGCGCAATGCAGAAAGTGTGCAGGGGTCTTGTAGTAGACAAGCCACTGTATTTCTTGCCCCATGGTGGCAGCCAATGCAGGATTAAGCTCTGCATTTCTGAAGTCAGCATGCCTTTCCATACATTGAGTCAAGTGCCACACTCCACATATCTCCTTGACTCCTTGTTTATAGAAGGGACAGATGTGGGCTCTAAAGCAGTACACACCCCTCCAGAACAATTAGTTATCCTTGCCTCCTCTGTCCCTACAGCATAGCCCATCATCAGGAGTACCCTCATCCCATTCTCCAGAAGAACACAGTGAGTCTCAAGAGAGTACCTAGCTTCTCTGAGATCACACAGAGAAGTTGAATGGGAATGGAGACAAGTGTTCATGTCAATCATAGGTACTACCACTGAACTCTATCCAGTTACCTTTCATTTGAGATGGAGCCTAAGTTAGCAGGCTGCCCTTGAACACACTGTGTAGCCCAGATGGTCCAGAACTTGCAATGCTTCCTCCTTCCTAAACCTCATCACAAGGTGGGTTGATAGGCCAGTACCACCAAGACTGGTGTGGAAGTGAGATGTGAATCCAGGTCTACACCATATCCACTATTTCAAACAAACACAGTACTGGGGGAGTGCATCACAGAGAAGAGGGCTTGAAGGGATGAGGCCTCTGTGCACAGCTGCTCCTGGAATACTCCATCCCAACTTGACCAATCAAAAGTATGGAGTCCCAGCTAGTTATGTTTCTTCTCAGCTCAGGATACAACAGTCCTTTCCATGCCAGACCATGGAAGACTTAGAGACAGTGGCAAAGATGGAGAGACAAAAGGCACTTGTCTGCAGATTAGTGGTTAATGTATACGAATCCCCATGTTAGCAAGCTGAGGCAAGAGGGAGACTTTAGTCGCATTACAACTGAACAGCCAGATACACTGAGCCCACTAGGAAAATTCATGATTACATTTCTGTTTCTCTGTAACCACTCCTGGTACCACAACCAGTACTAGTCAGAGCTCTGTAGAAGAGAATCAATACACTGAATATGCATTGACAGAGGGATTTGTTATACTGCATTACAGGCTGAGTTGGACAATCCAACCATGACTGTCTCTAGGCTGGCTGAGGAGTCTGAGGACTCTGTTACTGCTAAGAAAGAGCATGAGGCTGGATGCCTTAGCCAGTCCTAGTCTGGCATGGATGCCTAAAGGAATCCTGGGGAACTTCTGGTTTTCAGTGTTTGTTGGAAGGCTGATGAAGCTGGGCTCAGATGTCCATGAAGGATAGCTGCAACAAGGTAGGTGCATGCACCAGTGAGGAGCAAAGGCAGCCAGGCCAAAGGCCCTGCCTTTTCTTGGTGCTTCTTTTAATATAGTCAGGCACATGAAGCACTGGCCACTCTGAGGGAACTTCTTCCTCTGTCTCTTAATCATTCCAAGAAATGACCTCACAGACATAAGCAAGCAGTGTGTCTCATAATTCCTGACCTGAACAAGTTGAATAAAGAATTATATTGTCACACATGAATTTGATATTATACTTCATTCTCATTCCTCTCTCCCATAGCATTGTCCCTCTGCATCCCTTTCTTCCCTCAATAATGTCAACCTAGCATTCCTGTTACACCAATACCCTGAATAGTCAGTTCTGTGTTTTAATATTTTCTTTTTCTTTAATTTTTCATATTTATTTAGTAGAGAGAGAGAGAGAGACTTGGGGTGCCATGGCCTCCAGCCACTGCAAAAGAACACCAGATGTAAATGCCACCTTGTACATCTGGTTTACATGGGTCCTGGGGAACTGGACCTGGGTCCTTTGACTTGGCAGGCAAGTACCTTAACCCCTAAGCCATCTCTCAGGCCCTTTTTATAAAATTTATTTTTATTTTTGGTTTTTATTTTATTTTTTATTTTTTGGAGAGAGACACAAAGAGAGACAGAGAGAGAGAGGGAGAGGAAGACAGATAGAGATGGGGGCGCCAGCAGCATCTCAGCTGCTGCGAACAAAATCCAGATGTGTGTGGCCCCTTGTGGTCAAGTGCAGCATTGCGCCCTTGCATCACTTTGTATCTGGCTAAACGTGGGACCTGGAGATTGGAACTGGCATTCTTAGGCTTAGGAGGCATGCACCTTAACCGCTAAGCCATTTCTCTGGCCCTATTTTTTGTTTTTTTAAGGTATGGTCTCACTCATACCCAGGCTAACCTGAAACTCACTATGTAGTCTCAGGGTGGCCTCAAACTCTTACTCCTCCCTCCCAAGTGCTGGGATTAAAGGTGAGTTCCACCATGCCTAGCTTACTTTTTATTTTTAAAAGTGAAAGAAATAGATGAGATTGAGCAGAAAAACATCATCTCAAAAATAAATTTCACATAATTTATTTCTAATTGCAAAAGATTCTTAAAAGCTTATATAATGCTGGGCGTGGTGGTGCACTTCTTTAATCTCAGCACTTGGGAGGCAGAGTTGGAGGATTGCCATGAGTTTGAGGCCACCCTGAGACTACATAGTGAATTGCAGGTCACCCTGGGCTAGAGTGAAACCCTGCCTTGAAATTCTCTCCCCAATAAAGCTCATATAATAACATCCATATAGATACAAATTATGTCTGCCCCTTTTGGTACTTATACATTATTTGTGATCAAATATAAACAAAATCCAGTTACACTATTTGAAAAATCTATGAAAACAAGGAGCATTAATTTAGACTTAGTGTCCACTAGGAGTTCATTTTCATATTTAGCAATCTAGCAATTCAAGGAAGTATGTCTAGACTTTATTCTTTGAATTTAACCATGCAAAGCTATTTTCTAATGTAATTAAAATAATGCAAACGACCAACCACAAAGTGCATATGGAGGCCACACAGAGGTCAGCACCCCAGGCTCTAAAACTTATGGCTGAACTGTTACTGAAAACTGAGTCACATAGATATGGAACAAGAGATACAGTGAAGAATCAGAAAAATGATTAATATAGACATAGACTGAGGAGAATAACTTCCAAAGACTGAGTACTGAGCTCTGATATTGCAGGAGTTTTATACAGAGTATGGCAGGCATTCTGATATCATCATGAAATTTTTCAATAATGGTGAGTTACAAGATTCTAAGGTTGCATGACTGGAGGCACAAACAGAATTGTTCATAGCAATAAATCAGTGATCAAGTACAAATCCAGAACGAAAAGTTGTTTTGCAGGGGTGTTTGTGTCTATGGCTGCACTTACCAGGTAACATACAAGCAGGGTGCAGCTGCATCGATAGCATGGAGACTCAGGGTCACACTGTCTCTCTGGTATAGGCTGTATAATAGAAACTTGTCTTTTAGAGTGTCGTCTGGTTCTGGGTGTCCTTGTTAAATTTTGTCTACCACAGAACTGCTGGCTGCACATTAGACTTTCATAAAAGAACATTAAAAACTTTCCAATTTCAAGTTACAGTGGACTAATAAAATCAGAATCATGGTTCTGGTATTTGGAGATATGTTTAAAGGTTTCCAGGAGAATTTAATATGAATACAAGATCCAAAACCAATGCTTTCATATATTTACTACATGCAAGTGGAAAGTTAAATTTATAGGAAACAGGTTCCTGCTGCATTGTGAGCTTTCATTCTTAGCTATGATTCCTAATTACTATCATTTGCTCAACTCAACATCTGCTTATTTTGTTCATGATTGAATATAGCCCGGCAAGTGTCCTAGGATATGTTGGCAACTACACAAAGTGTCACTTTCCAACTCTGTCTTACTTTACAGAGAAACTAAGCATATAGTATACATTTTCCCATATGTTCATGCTTTATGACTCATTCTTTCCTCTTCCTAGTACCTTTCATGTACTAACTGTATTATTACTGCTCATGAGCCAGTATGCTATATTTGGTGGTGGTGAGACATAATGAACAAATGCATAATTGATCACTAAGTCCACAATTTATATCAGGAATCACTCTTTACTGCATATACTTTGGTATCTTTTGACCAATAAATATCAGGTCTCTGCATCTCAATATTAAGTAATAATAGTGTCGCTGTCCCCAAAATTATCTATCAACTGCCTATTGGTCACCCTTCCCTTTTCATACACACTGCAAATAGACACTTTGGCAACCACTGATTGTTCAATGTCTCTGCAGCTCTTCATTTCTCACAGTCTTTTATCTTGGAATGAAGCTTCCATGTTGGATGGGAGTTCTAGTCCTAGGATGTGAGAATCAGTCTCTCACTGTCTCACAAACCTGCCACACTCCTCATTGTTCTGAAGTGGCATCTCACAGTACAACCCCAACGGGCCTTGAAATCACAATCCTCATGCATCATCCTCCCAAGAGCTAGGAGGAGAGGAGTGAGCACTCCCCCCACCCATTACCTCTCCCTTTCCACCAGTATTCCTTTTTATTAGAGAAAGAGATAGCTTAGCAGTTAAGGTGCTGGCCTGCAAAGCCAAGGAGACAAGGTTCAATTCCCTACATACACTACCATTTTATTCACCTCCTTGTTTGTCTGTTTCCCCTTTCATTTCCTCATTCACTGCATGATTTCTTATGTGTAGCACATGCTGACCTCAAACTAACAACCCTCCTGCCTCAGCCTGTGAAGACCTGAGATTACAGTGTGCTCTCCTGCCCTTCCCAGAACTTTTATAGGGCAGGAAGTGTAAGACTAGCAGTGACCATGTAGGTCAGGCTGGTATGTGCACTGTAACAGCTAACACTGTTAAATTTTGTCTACCACAGAACTGCTGGCTGCACATTAGACTTTCATAAAAGAACATTAAAAACTTTCCAATTTCAAGTTACAGTGGACTAATAAAATCAGAATCATGGTTCTGGTATTTGGAGATATGTTTAAAGGTTTCCAGGAGAAACACTGTCTTCAAACTCACAAAAGCAATCCCACTGCCTCAGTAATGAAATGAGAGAGGTGTGTCAACATGCCTTACTAGACATTCTTTACTGCCCTTTCTCCCCCTGCTCTGACTGACTGAATGGCCGTGGCCAGAGCTTCCCCTCTCCACTATCCTGGACAATCCTAGAAACAGGACCTTCTGAGGACACAGCGTGTTTCCTCTGCTGGGATTTCCCTTAATCAACCCACCCCTGAGCCTCCTTCCACCAAGAAATGCTAAGTGGGGAGTGGACGCTTGCTTTCCTTTCACCCCAGTGGCACCTACTAATTGTTCCAGGGAAGAGTGGGTTAAGATCCCGAGGGGATTTCTATGCCAGACCTCAGTGTTGTACATTCAGGAAGAGGACAAGATCCTAGGGCAGGACAGGGCACTGTGGAGGCCACACTGCCATAACCCTACAGAGCAAGGACCAGACACAGCTGAAGGATGTTGAATAAACCTTATCTCCCAGGCAATTCCATACACTTGCCTTGCTGCAGCCTTGATACCCTGACAGGCAGCATCCAAGTGTTCAGCACAAACTGAGTCTTAAAAGTGAGCACTGGTTCTTCTAAGGTCTATGCAGAGAAGGTGATTGGGAATGAAACCCAGAGCCTGTGAATGACTGAAATGCACACCTTATTTTTTCGAGAGAAGATCACTAAGTTGCCCAGCTTTATCTAATTTTGGAATTACAGGATGCTCCAAACTTTGTCTATTTTTTCCCATGTATGTCTCCTCATCAACCAGGAATACAGACCTACATTGTCTGGGTTTGAGAGGAGATTTGAATCAAGGGAGGGGCTCTCTTACCCATTCACCTTAATTGGGCACTGAAGAGGACATACAGGTACAGGCAGATGGAGACAGGAAGGGGTAAAGCGTGTGCGCAGAACTGCTCCTGAAGTCCTGCATCCTCCGTTAATTAGCCCAGCTGGACAGTCAGCACTCTACACTTCTCAGACCAAGGTAACACACAGACACTTGCATAAATGGCTGTGACAAGGAAATTGCCAGATCAGTCACCAAGACAGGAAGTGGGAATCTTGATTCCAGCCCATGACCTACTGACCCCAGTACCAGAAGGAAAGGCTTTATATGGAACATGCAATGACAAACAGGAAAACTAGACAGATGGGCCAGTGACAGTACAAAATGGAGCTCACATTCAAATGCCTAGATTCGGACAGTCAAAGAGTCACAGAGATTCAGAGACAGAGAGATTATAGGTTCAGAGGTAACAAACTAAGACATAAACTCAGAAGCAAAACCAAAGCTTCACAGGTGATCTATAACCATGACCCTTGGCTGTGCCTCCATGTGTGGTTGTAAGAGGTTTCAGGAAATAATGGAAAGAATGGCTGCCCTGGGGAAAATGGTGGCCATGATCAAACAGGATGATGAAAATCTCCTCTGTTCAGCTGCTGACAGGGTACCTGATGAAACTAACTTCTCAAACAATCCCACACTACAAGTCATCTCCTACAAACCCTGACCAGATGACTGAATGGCTGTCCTGGCCCACTAACCATGGACAATCCTAGAAACCCACCTTCTGAGGACATCAACAGTATTCATTTCTAACAGCATGCTGCCATTCAAAGCCCTCCTGAGCCTCCTTCCACCAAGAAATGCTAAACATGTCCCTGACTGCATGACTACCTCCCCACCCCAGGATGGCACCTTCCTGATTGTTCAGGGAAGGTGGGGTTCACCTAAGATCACCAGAACAAAGAGACAAAATTTAGACCACAATGGATGGAGTTCAGAGCACCTGGGACAAGGATGGAACCTGATGACTCAGGAACAGATATAAGATGATGGAGGTGTTCAGTTACACATAACCCAATAGAGCAAGGAAACCAGATCCAGCTGTTCAGGAGGTGAGAGGTCAGGAAGTGCTGATCTCTTACCTCAAAGAACCAGGAACCAGGTGACATGGGCAATGAGGAGCCAGTGAACAGTGTTACATGGCATGTGGTGCATTGCTGCAGCCTTGATACCCTGACAGGCAGCATCCAAGTGTTCAGCACAAACTGAGTCTTAAAAGTGAGCACTGGTTCTTCAAACTCACCATGTCTAAAAGGTAATTGGGAATGAAACCCAGAGCCAACATTTGACTGAAATGCACACCTTATTTTTTTGGAGAGAAGATCACTAATCAATGTCCCAGCTTTATCTAATTTTTGAATTACAGGATGCTATTTTAACTTTGTCTATTTTTTCTGTATGTCTCCTCATCAACCAGGAATACAGACCTGCATTGTCTGGGTTTGAGAGGAGATTTGAATCAAGGATGTCCTCTCTAATTTTCCCCATTCACCTTAATTGTTTCTGAAGAGGACATACAGTTCACAGGCAGATGGAGACAGGAAGGGGTAAAATCGTGTCAAATCTCAACTGCTCCTGAAGTCCTCAAGTCATCCCCTCAGACCCTAACTAGCCCAGCTGGACAGATCAGCACTCTACACTTCCTCAGACCAAGGTAACACACAGACCTCCTGCAAGAGACCCTTCAGTTCCTCATCCATCCTCAGAGACTCTGGGACTAACAGTCCATCCAAGACAGAATCCTCTGTGCCTCTTGATTCCAGCCCCTGGACCTACAGTGACCCCAGTACCAGAAGGAAAGGCTTTATGGTGGAAGAACATGCAATGACAAACACAGGGAAACTAGATAGATGGGCCAGTGACAGTACAATATGGAGCTCACATTCAAATGCCTAGATTTTATGGACAGTCAAAGCCAGAGTCACAGAGATTCAGAGACAGAGATTTATAGGTTCAGAGGTAACAAACTAAGACACAAACTCAGAAAAAACAGCAAAACCAAATTGCTTCCCAGGTGATCTATAACCTTGACCCTTGGCTGTGCCCACATGTGTTGGTTTTTGTTTGGTTTCAGGAAATAATGGAAAGAATGGCTGCCCTGGGAAAATGGTGGCCATGATCACACAGGATGATGAAAGTCTCCTCTGTTCAGCTGCTGACAGGGTACCTGATGAAACAAACTTCTCAAACAATGCCTGTTTGGTGTCATCTCTGACACTCAGGGATTGGCACCCTTCCCTGTTTCACCGTAACAAGAAACCAATGGAGAAACCCTGACCAAAGAAAAAGAGAGTCCTGGCCCCAAACCATGGACAGAACTCTGGGCCCATGTTCTTCCCATATAGATCAACAGTATTCATTTCTAACTGCATGCTGCCATTCAAAGCCCTCCTAGACCTCTGCTGAACAATGGTTTTCCATGTCCCTGACTGCATGACCACCTTCCCATAGCAGGATGCGTACCTTCCCGATGAACAGAGGAAGGTGGGGTTCACCTAAGATCACCAGAACAAAGAGACAAAATTCAGGTCACAATGGATGGAGTTCTGAGCACCTGGGACATAGGATGGAACCTGATGACTCAGGAACAGATATAAGATGATGTAGATGTTCAGTTACACTAACACCAGTTGCAATAACCTTGAAACCAGATCCACGTGTTCAGGAGGTGAGAGGTCGGGAAGTGCTGATCTCTTACCTCAAAGAACCAGGGCTCCCAAGGTGGCTACAAGCTAGAGGGTCACAAGCACACATGGGCACATGTGGTAAAAACTTTAGGGTTTAATGGCTGGAGACATGGCTTAGCAGGCAAGGACCCTGCCTGCAAAGCTTAAGAATGCTTGTTCAAATCTCCAGGTTCCACGTTTAGCCAGACACAAAAGTGACGAAAGTGCACAATGTCGCACATGTGCACAAGGGAGCACACACATCTGGAGTTAGTTCACAGTGCCTGAAAAGGCCCTGTGGCGCCCATTCTCTCTCTGCCTCTTCCTCCTCCCCCCAACCCCGTCGGTCTCTCTCAAATAAAACTAAATAAATTTATTTTTAAAAACCTTTGGGGTTTAAACTTCCCTCCCCAGACTCAAAGGCTGCACATTCCCCAGGACAGAGTCGCCCAGAGAGCACTGCAGAGAGTCTGCCTGCATGGAGAGACGGGACACTCGCCCCTGACCCACACCTGGAGCCAGAATTGTACAAAGGCCCCAGTGGAGTGCTCTTGCCTGGAGAGACTGGAGCAGATGATATGGAGCCATGGCGCCACTGTGATCAACTTCTTACAGATTCCCCACCCTGGATCCAGATGTCACACTCACCATTTCGGAATTCCCGAATGTTTCATGTCTCCCTTCCACTATCCCTGAAGCACAATGGCACAGACCACAGAGTCTAGGACCCAAAGTACCCAAACTGCAGACAAAAAATAATCCTAGCGCAGCTCCAACGTGGTGGACAGGAAGTCTGCTCAGACACAAAGGTCATGGACAGCAAAAGCCCGCCCCCTGCTCAGTCTGTTTGCATTCCATTGGACAGCTCTTCTAGTCCCACCCCACGGGCCATGAATGACAGCAGATGGCAGGAAACCATAGGAAAATGAAGCCACACCCACACTTCTAAGCCACAGGGCTGACTTCACTGGTGTAATTTCAGCATTTGGGAGGCTGAAAGTATGATATTGGTTCAAAGTCATCCTGAGCTATAATAGACCCTGGATCAATAAACTAAAACAAGATTTTTTTTTTAAATAACAAATTCTTCAATACTGTTATTTTAAGGCAAAGCTTCCTGTGAAAGATCTTGGCCCAAGATATATATATATTCTTATTCAAATACCAAAAAAACCCACCTGATATTTCCCCTCCTCCCCATTCCACTTTAGAACTCCAGTCTCCATCTTATCGCCTCCCTTTCTCCATTAGTCTCTCTCCTAATTTGATGACATCATCTTTCTCTTCTATTTTGAGGGTCTTGCAAAGGTATTGCTAGGCACTGCAAGATCATGGAAATGCAACATTTATGGAATCTTGCTTTTCTAACTTCCTCTGAATTTTTCTACCTACTACTTTGAGCAAATAGCCTGAACTTGGAAATGGAAACAAATTCCCTAAAACAACTCTTACTTGTAATCACAACTTCCAAACACTTTTACTATGACCTTGCTACTAACCTTTAAAATTGTTTGCATATATTGTGTTTATTCCCATAGTTAAGCTTACCGTAATTCATCTAAATGTCCATGTGCTTTGGGGCATTATTTTACATGTAATTGTATATCCTTGAGAACGTTTTTCTTGGTGGTAGAGCCTTGCTGGAGGAAGTGGGTCACTGGAAGATGAGCCTTGAGGCTTTCTAGGCCGGTCTCACTTCCTGTTTATCCTCTACTTTCTAACTATGACTGCTATGTGACCAGCCCTGCTCCTGCTGCCATACCTTCCCCTTCGTGTAGAAATTGTAAGTGACAATAAGCCCTTTCCTACCGTAAATTGCCTCCTGTCAAAAATTTAGTTGCAGTGATGATCAGAGAAATTGATGTATCAGTCAGTACAAACTTATTACATGTGATCTTACTTTTATACCTTTCTAAAGAATAACAATTGGGAAAGAACTATAGGATTTTGAGCTTAACCATAATCTAAACTCAGTGTCTAATAAATATCACATCTGCACTATTAAGTCTGCAAAATAAGAACAATTATAAATATTTTAATATGAAAACCTAGACACTTTTAGACTTAGTATTTCAATTTATATGCTGAACTTAGAAATCATATTAATGCCAATTATCTTAAAGTGCTACATAAGAGTTTTCATGTTGCACAAGAAATTGTGAAAGGATCATTAAATACTGTTTTTTCTACCCTTAAGCACAAAAACTATATATATTCACTACAAAAGCTTTGAAAAACTTACAAATCAAGAACCAGATGAAAACTAGGTATGGTGATACAAGATTGCAGTTCCAGCCTTCAAGAGACAGAGGCAGGAAGTCCAAGACTTCAAGTCAGGGCCAACCTGACCTACATTGCTACACATTGTCTCATAAAACCAAGAGGTGACAGTGCAATGTTCTGTCAAACTGGTCAAATCTGGGACAACTGAATATCCAAAAGACAGAGTTGGAGAGACTTCTCTGTGGCTAAAGGCACTTGCTTGCAAAGCCTTTTACCACTTCAAATGAATTCCAGTTTCATGTGCTCCTTTGTGCATCCAGCTTTATGTTGGTATTGGAAAAGCAAACCCAGCCTGTCAGGCCTTGCAAGCAAGGGCCATTAACCACTGAGCCATATCTCCAGCCCCTAAATTTATGTTCTAAAGATTTACAAAATAGGGACTGAAGAGATTGCTCAGTGGTTAAGAAGCTTGCCTAAAAAGGCTACAAATCTGGGTTCGATTTCCCAGAAAGTAGTGCATGCATCTGGTCTGGAGTCCTGCCATGCCCATTCTTTCTCCTCCCTCACTGTGTGTGTGTGTGTGTGTGTGTGTGTGTGTGTGTGTCTTTTATCTCTGTTTGCAAATAAATAAAAATAATTTTTAAAAAGATTTATGAAATAAATCAAAATGATAAAAGCAAAACCCATTGATACACAAAATAAAACAGATAAATAAACTAGACCATAGTTTCACTAAGCTTCCCTTTCCACTTTCTGCTATTACACACCTGTGTTCCCTTCTGAGCCACTTCACTGTGAAGAGCGGACACTTTCCGAAGCAGAGTCTCACTCGAACTCTGACTTGGAATTCACTGTAATCATCAGGCTGCAAGTTTCCCAATACTGGGATTGAACATGTGATCCACTGTGCTTAACTGTTAATCATAGTTTATTTCTGTAATTTTGTCACTTTTTATTAATTGTAAATATTTCACTGTGCAAATTAATCAATTAACTGATTCCTATAGATATTTTGCTGAAAAATGAGTATATATTCTTAGGTATTATCTATGACTTCAGGTATCTGTGGAACATTCTGGAACATAATCTTCTGAGGCTCCAAGTGTACTACTATGTTTTATAGGTTGCTGTTCTTAGGAATTATATCTAAAAACCAATGTTTTCTGTGGTGTCAGGATGAAACACAGGGTCTTGTGCATAGCAAATGTCTACTGCAGATCAGCTCCCAGTCCCAGCTCACTGACAAAGAAGGAGAAACTATTAGAGAAACATTGCTGTCCAATCTTCTTGATTTTAAGTTTAGGAAACTGACATCCAGAAAGGAAGCTGATTTTCTTTTCAGCTGCCCTATGTAGTAGATAACAAACAGGTAATGAAACTGATATTCCTCATTTCCAATTCAGGATTTTCCACTCATCTTATTGCCTTGTGATCAGAAAACTGAAACTGACCTTGCAATTCTACCAGGTCCATCTTCTAGCTGAATATCGTGTTATGGCCTCTTAGCTCTGGTGCTGTCTAAACTTTCCTGAGTATTGCTCTGGCAGGCTGTTTTCTTCTCTCCTGGCTCCACCTCTCTCTGGGGTCCTATGGACACTTTCAGAACTCTCTACCTTCAGACCTAGAGGTGCTAATGGATGCTACATATCTCAGCATCATGGTTGAATTTCTTTAACCACAATGGCCTCTCCTTAATCTTATATCAGACACTTCTGAATTCCAGCAAGGATGCTTATGACTCCTGCTGAGAAGCTGACTAATAACCAAATTACTCCATAGCTTACAACTGAAAGGTTAATAGCCTTCCCTGCAAACTAAAGGGAACTAAAGAGTTAATAGCTATCCCTAAAGCTTGCAGGCAATAAAGAAGTTTGACAGCTTCCCTGATTGATGTACTCCCCTTAGCTTAGATGACCTTGAAGGACCAGAGACCATCTGAGTATCCTCCTTAGACATTCCCGCTGAAGAAGTCTATTCTGAACAAGACACAAACTGCTACATTTTTCTTATCAACTGCATCTGGTACAGTCTGTTTTTCTTAGGATCCTCCTTATAAGCCTACCCTTAACCTGGCTCAGTGCTTCAGCTTCCATCCCATGGGAAAGCTGTTGCCCCACACTGTTTTATCTAATAAAAGCAGTCTAAGCCAGGCATGGTGGTGCACACCTTTAATCACAGCAGAGGTAGGAGGATTGCCATGAGTTCAAGGCTACCCTGAGACTACGTAGTGAATTCCAGGTCAGCCTGAGCTAGAGTGAAACCCTACCTCGAAAAACCAGAAAAAAAAAAAAAAAAAGTCTGCGTGTAGAGATCAAGTCCAGTGTTCTCTTTGGCTTTTCTCTTACACTTTCCTTACAACAACTATCTCCTCTCCTGAACTATAAACTTCTTAACTTTGGGTACTGTTAATAGCTTTAATGCTTATAGCAGTGATGGGGCATACACTCTATCAATGATCACACTTCCAACCCAAAGGTGTAATTTATGTGTGTTTATGCATTTTTGTTTGTCTAGGAGCACTTATATACGGGTGTATGTGTGTGTTCATGCATGTGGAAGCCAGAGGACAACCTTGAAAGTCATTCTTTATGGATATTCTTTTTTTTTTTTTTTTTTTTTTTTTGGAGAGACAGAGAAAGAGAGGGAGAGGAAGACAGATAGAGAATGGGTGTGCCAGCAGCCTCTCAGCTGCTGCAAACAAACTCCTTATGGACAAGTGCAGCATTGCACCCTTGCTTCACTTTGCATCTGGCTAAACGTGGGACCTGGAGATTGGAACTGGAGCTCTTAGTCTTAGCAGGCAGGCTCCTTAACTGCTAAGCCATCTCTCCATCCCTAGGGGTATTCTTTTTATTGGTTTTGTTTTGGGTGTGTGTGATGTATATGCATGTTTATAAGTATATTTTTAATGAATGGCACAGCTGTGTGTGTGGGTATGCATGAATATGTATGCATGTGCCTAGAGATGTCAAAGGTCAACATTGCGTTTGTCCTAAGTGAGTATCCATCATATTCTTTGAGAGATGTCCTCCTGCTGAACCTAGAGCTCATGTATTTGGCTATGCATGCTACCCAGTGACCCCAATTATGCTCTTTCTTTCCCCCCAGTGACGGGATTACAGGTAATTCAATCATGAACAGCATTTTGCATGGGTTATAGATATCTTAACTCAGGTCAACATGCTTTTATGGCAAGAATTTTTATTGTTGAGCTACCTCCCCAGAACTGTGACACCATTAAGATGATAGGGCCTGTTAATTTAGTGTGTGTGTGTGTGTGTGTGTGTGTGTGTGTGTGTGTGTGTCAAGTATGTTTGTGTGCATGTACTTGTGGGTGGGGGGGTACAAAAGCCATGCCATGCATGAGGCCAAAGGACAAATTGCAGGTTTCAGTCCTTGGCTTTACTTAGTATGAGGCAGGGTCTCTCATTTTATTCATTGTCCCCCACTGTACTGGCAAGGCTACATGGTCTGAGAACTTTCAGAACCTTTTCTTGTTTCTGCCCCCTTCTCTCCATTAGCATGCTGTGTAGTACAGAAGCCATCACAGCTTTCAGCATCTACATGGGACCTGGGGATGTGAACTCGGGTTCACAAGGGCTTTATCTGCTGAGACACCTCTCCACCTCTGAAAAAGAATCTTTTCATGGCTGTGCATTCACCACATGGGCTATACTGACTGGCCAGCAAGACTCAGGGGTGCCATGAGATTACAAGTGTGTGCCTCAAGTGTGTGTAATGTCCTTTAATGTTCTGTTGCCATAAACTAATTTTTTAGTCTTTTAGTTACATTTTGTAACTCAAGAGTGCATTACATATAGCAAGCATGAAGTAAATACATAAGAAAGACTAGGTGATTGGGCTGTGGATGTAACTCAGAATGCTGGCCTACCATGTGAAAGATTCTGGATTTAATCTACATCAGAAAGGAAAGAAATAAGGATGGAAGAAGGAAAGAGAGAGTTGTTGAGGCCACCCTGAGACTACATAGTGAATTCCAGGTCAGCCTGGGCTAGAACAAGACCCTAACTTGAAAAACCAAAAAGAAGAAGAAGGAGAAGACGTATAAGGAGGAGTGGAAAAGAAAAAAAAGAGAAACAAAAAAAATTTTCATCTTTTTCTCCAGGTTTTTGAAAATTCCTTCCTGGTCTATTCCTGCCCTTCACCCCACCTTTTAAGTTCTCCCTTCTCCCACCCTCTCTGAACCATGTCACTCTCCTAGCTGCCCCATAAAGGGCACCATGTATTTCTTTTTTTGTTGATATTTTTTATTTATTTACTTGACAGAGGTAGAGGGAGAGAATGGGCACACCAGGGCCCCCAGCCACTGCAAATGAACTCCAGATGCATGTGCCATCTTGTGCATCTGGGTTAAGTAGGCCAGAGGGAATTGAAACTTGGTCCTTTTGCTTTGCAGGCAAGTGTCTTAACCACTAAGCCAGTCCTCTCCAGTCCTCTGTTTCTTAAGGTGACCATTGGAAGGAAAGTAACACATATCTGAAAGCATGAATATGGGCTACTCTAAGAGTCACAATAATTAAAAGACATTTTTAACAAATATTTTAAGCATGGGATAAGGAGAAATAGAAACAGTGAGCCAAACAACAAAGAGGTATGGGCTTCTCAAGAGAGTCTCAGTTAAGTACGTTCACATGGGTACATACCGCTTTGGGTTGCTAGGTAAGTTTTCCCCTCTTTTGTCTTTTGGATGCATGTGATTAAAGACTGGCTCCAGCAATGCTAAGTTTGAATTTATGTCTGCAAGTAGACTTAGATGTTTTATTGTCTCCAGATGCCTGATTGAAGAAGGTGTCACTGGGGGGTGGAGACTTTGCAAGCAAGCACCTGTAACAACCTTTGATCCATCTTCCCACTTATGGAAACAGAATTTTTGGAGCTGTTTTCCTTATTTAAGATTTTCTTATGGCTGGGAAGATGGCTCAAAGATTAAAGGTTCTTGGTGCATCCTGTGTTCAACTCCTCAGTTCCAGCATCAATACTGGAAGCAAAGTGGTACATGCAGCTGTAAACCCAACATGCCCGTGGCAGTGGGACCAAACCCAGAAAAATCCAGAAGCTCAGGCATCCTCTAGACTGGCTTATCCAGTAGTAAAAATAACAAGGGATGCCCTGGCTCAAAACAGGTGTGTTTGACAGCCTTCCCATGTGTGGCATAGCACAAACATTTCAACACTTTCACTCCTGCACACAATACATACAGGGATAAAGAGAAAAAAGTTAAAAAAAAAATAAAAAAAAAAAACTCTTCCAGAGACAATTGAAATATTTTCCAGTATAGTCCCACAGGTGAAGAATGAACATGGGGGGCTGAGACATGGTTTAGCAATTAAAGTGCTTGTCTTCAAAGCCAAAGGACCCAGGTTTGATTCTCCAAGACCCATGTAAGCCAGATGCACAAGGTGGCACATGCATCTGGAGTTTGTTTGCAGTAACTACAAGCCCTGGCATGCCCATATCCCTCCTCCTTCTTTCTCTCTGCCTCTTTCTCAAATAAATGCCTAACATGCATGGAGTGCTGAGTTCAATACCCACTAATCATCTAAGCAGGAAGTGTTGTTTCCTGCCTGTAATCCCCATAATAAGGAGGTGATGACAGGAACATCAAAAGTTCAAGGCCGTTCTTGCCTACATAGTAAGCTTGAAGCTGACTAAGCTACTTGATACTCTTGTCTGGAAAAAAAAAAAAAGCCACAGATTGAATTAGTTATTCTGTGTGCTTTTTAAAGCAAATGCATCATTCCTGTAAATGGCATGTGGGTTCCAACCTCAGTGTGTGATTGCTAAAGGGAATTAGAGGCAGGGAGGGGAGGCAGTGGTGAAGAGGCCCAACTCTTTCAAGGAGCTACGCTATGAAGAGCTGCAGCCATAAGGAAGGCAGAAGCTGAGGACTGGGGAGAAGGAGTCTAAGGTAAATCAGGTCCTGAGAAGGAAGCTCCTTTTTTTTTTTTAAAAAAAAAAAATGATTATTTTATTTTATTTATTTGCAAGCAGAGAGAGATATAGAAGAGAGTCAGGCAGAGAGAGAATGGGCATGCCAGGGCCTCTAGCCACTGCAAACAAACTACAGATGCATGTGCCCCTTGTGCATCTGGCATACGTGGGTCCTGGGGAATCAAACCTGGGTCCTTTGGCTTCGCAGGCAAACGCCTTCACCGCTAAGCCATTTCTCCAGCCCAGGAAGCTCCTATTTTTCAAGATACTCCAGTTCAAAATGAGAATGGGGAAGACCTATGAGGTGGGACACCCTATTTTCAGCTCTGGCCAATAAAAACGGGTGGAAACTATAGCAGGGAAGACCATAATACCCTGTAAGGGAACATGCACATGTATACACACACACACACACACACACACACACACACACACACACACACACACCCACATTACACTCACACATACACAAAAGAAAAATGGGTTGAGAAAGAGACATGTTCTTCAATGATGTATCTGCCCATCAGTTGCCTATGCCCCTGTAAGTTACCCCTCCTCACTCATGCTGCTAAATAAACACCCCTGATTTAACTCATTGTTTCAATGAGCTACACTGTATAGAATTTTCACTTTCTTCCTGTGATTGGTAACCCCATGTGCAGTGAGTAGATGTTTGTTTAAGCCTTCTCAGAAAAAGCTCACCCGACAAACACATAAGGTGTGGATGCTGCTGCTTGGTGACCCTGCTGATAGCCACTCCTGGGTTCAGACTATTGGGATCCACACATCCAGATGCAAACTGAAGGAAATCTACAGAACAGGACAGGAACACCACCAAGGCACTCATCCAATATCCAGAGCAGGTTCAAGACTCCCTTGGTGTGATGGTTTTTCCTTGGTTATCAACTTGACAACATTTAGAATCACCATGGAAAGAAATCTCTTGTTGTGTATGTGAGATATACAAATACATTCTTCAGAACTAGCTGTGTACATTCATCAGTGAAAACTGAAACCAGGGCTGGAGAGATGGCTTAGCGGTTAAGGCGCCTGCCTGCTAAGCCTAAGAACACCAATTCCAATCTCCAGGTCCCAAGTTTAGCCAGATGCAAAGTGACGTAAGGGCACAATGCCTCACTTGCCCACAAGGGAGTACACGTATCTGGAGTTTGTTCATAGTGGCTGAGAGGCTTCTGGTGCACCCATTTTCTATATATAGTCTCCCTCTTCTTCTGTGTCTCTCTCCAAAACAAACAAAAAAACAAACAACAACAACAAAAAGCCACCTGAGACCATTATTATTAAAAAGACTCAACAAATTAGGAAGATGGTTAGGCATTATGGCACATGCCTTTAATACCAGCACTTGGAAGACTAAGATAAGAGGATCACTGTGAGTTTGAGGATGGCCTGAGACTAGACAGTGAATACTATGCCAGCCTGGGCTACACTGAGAGCCTACTTTGAAAAATCAAAAAGTAAAATAACTAAATAAATAACTAAATAAATAAGTACATAAATAAATAAAGGTGGAGATGGCTTAGTAGTTAAGGTGCTTGGCTCTGAATTTGAAGGACCCAGGTTTGATTCCCCAGTATATAAGTAAGCCAGATACAGAAGGTGGTGACTGTGTCTGGAGTTCGTTTGCAGTGGCTAGAGGCCATGGCGTGCACATTCTCTCTCTTAAATAAATAAGTGAAAGAATTTAAAATATAAATAAGTAAAATATTTTAAATAAAAGTAAATAAGTAAATGAAGTGTTGGCAAGGATGTGGAGAAATTGTACATTTGTACAGCTCCTGTTTGGGAATCTGACAAAGCTTTGGAGACAAATGGTTGTGATGTTTACATATTTAAAGCCACACAAGTTTCTCTTTAAAATGCTTTAAAGGATAAGTTTGATATCATGTTTATATTGCCACAATGACATACACTTAAGTACATATTATTAACTACCCTAAACCTCACATTAAATGACTGGCAGCCATCATGTATAGCATCATGTGTAAAAGAAAGCTGAGCATTGAGGTACACTCATGTAAATCCACTAGAGGAGGCTGAGGTAGGAGCATCCTGAGTCTGATACATAATGAGGCCTCATCTCTAACTAAAGGCAAAAAGAGCTGATGGTGTAGCTTTGTATACAAGAGGCCCTGGGCTTGATAGTCAGTAACAGAATGAAGACTGACAGTTACTCAGATTTAACTCTGAAAGAGTGAAAATGGGGCTGGAGAGATGGCTTAGGGGTTAAGGTGCCTGCCTCCTAAACCTAAGAACACTGGTTCCAATCTCCGTCGGTTCCAATCTCCGGGTCCCACATTTAGCCAGATGCAAAGTGACGCAAGGGCACAATACTGCACTTGACCACAAGGGGGCGCATGCATCTGGATTTCGTTTGCAGCAGCTGAGACACTGCTGGAGCGCCCATCTCTGTCTTCCTCTCCCTCTCTCTCTGTCAGGCATGTAAACCACCAAGCCAGGTTTACTGCACTCACTTCTGTGTCTGTGTTCCCTCTAGATCACCTTATCCACACCCAGGGTCTCAAAAGACAGTAACATGTTGAAGTTTTTGGAACATATGTGGTAGCTTTCTTTCTACTTTCTACTGAATGGCAGCTTTGAACATGTATGTGCTCATAAGGCACCTCTGCTGGTAACTGATACAGGACAGTGGTTAACATTTGTCCCCTTGACACATCACTTTCCTGGTGTGTGCAAGTTTCATTTTTAGCAACCACCCCCACCCTACATCTCTATCCTCATTTGTTCGCAATGTAGTCTCTATTTCATGCAATGGTCCCCTCTCCTCATTAGTGTACTCATATAGACAACCCGAGTTATTCTTATGAAGCACCTTCTCAGTCACCTTATTAGTTGACACAGGCCTCTCTGTGGTCTTGTTCACACTCACTATTCACACCTATTTTTTTGCTAGTTCACTGAAATGGTCTATCCTGGCTGGAGGTGTAGCTCAGTGGGGTTCCCTTGTCTACCCAGAAAGTGTGAGGTTCTGGACTTGTGACCAAGTTCCCAAGGGGGAAAAGAAAAGCTATGCCTGTGTTAAACATTTTTGCTAGCTGACTGAGTGATTAGAAAGTCTGTGGTAGTAGAAAGCTGGTTTGCTACAGGTTTGTAACCAAATTTTGTTGGGTGAACGTAAGTCCCATAAATAGGTACCAGCACCACTTTCCAGGATGGAGAAGGTGGGTTGAGAATGACTACTCACATGGCCCAGGCCTCTCCTCCCCATAAGGAAGACCATACCTACCCACTTCTATCCTGGTGGTCTGAATCCCACAAGCTCCATGTCCTGGATCTGGTCTTTCAGATCCCATTGCTAATTCTGAGTGTCATCTCCAGAGTAGAAGCCTGGGGCCCAGCTCTTCAGGACGTCCTCACTGTGAGAAATGGGGTGATGTGTTTGTTTGTCTTTGGAGCTCTACCCGCTGACTGTCTCCTTTCTCCTGTTCAGGGAGCTGAGGAGCCAGTCCGTGCATGTAATTTTCATGTAGACCCTATGTTACTCTGTCTGTTGCCTCACATTGGGTCTGTGTGATTCAGGCCACCTTGTTTGCTATATCACAGAAAGCATCCTTGTTCAGGGAGATTTCATATGTGCACAAAGTTGAGTACAGCTCACACATCCAAATCGAGTGTTGAGATCACGGGTGTGGAACTGGCTTCAGCACGTTTAATAAGGGGACAGATGAAAATAATTTTAAGTAAGTAGTATTACATGGTTTAGTAAAGGAAGAAAGTACCATTAGGATATAAGAAATAATTATAGAAAGAGCATGCTAAAAATACATTTTAAAGATGAATGTGGAAGTACATTTTTTTCTAATGCCACTCAAACCAATGGACTGTCAAGTTTTATAAAAACTGCCAGCTTATTAGCCTTGAGTGAATGATCAAACACTTACTGAATTAAGAGTGGAGAAAATGAAGAGCTTTTTTATTTTTTTACTTTTTCAAGACCAACATTAGGGCTGGAGAGATGGCTTAGCAATTAAGGTGCTTGCCTGCAAAGCCTAATGACCCAAGTTCAGTTCCTCAGTACCCACTTAAAAGCCAGATGCACAAAAAGGCACATGGATCTGGAGTTCATTTTCAGAGGCTGGAAGCCCTCTTGCACCCATTCTCTCCCTCTCCCTCTCCCTCTCTCTCTCTCTCTCTCTCTCCCCCATCTCTCTATGCTTACAAATAAATAAATAAGCAAATGTGGTTTTAAAACATCAATATCTTTTATAAAGGAGATTTTCCAGAAAAGAACTATGGTTTCATGGTTTTCTGGCTCATTTTTAATACATCTTGCAAATATTACTGCATTTAGATTCCAGAATGGGCACTTCTGAGACAAGGAGAACCAAAAACAAAAACAAAAACAGTGGTCTCTGACCATTTTATATACATAATTCTGTGAGATGTTAAAACAAACAAATAAGCAATACAAGCATGTAACAATTGCAGTCTTCATAACTTCTGTTAAAGTGATAAAAAGAGTGTTGAGGTGAGGAATAAAAAAGTGGAGCAAATGTTGAGTCCATGGTTGTCTGAATCTTCCTAGATTGACAGAAGTTGAGAAAGGAATTACGAATGCAGCATCATATCCACAGGTTTGGAGGTCAGGGTGGGTTTGCAGTGCTCTGACAGGAAAGGTAACCGTTTCCTATTCTCTGTATCCACACCAGCATTTATCGTCTCTTTTTGATAACACTCTTCTCTGGGTAAAGGACCAGGTCACTGCAGCTGGGATATTTTCTGGAGATTCATGATGTCGAGCAAATCGTCATGCTTGCTTTATGTCTTCTATCAAGAAACATCTATTGATCTATGGGGTCTTGTGTGCAGTTTTTAATCATGATCTTTCTTTTTTTCCCTTTTTTGAGGTGGGGTCTCACTGTAACCCAGGCTGACCTGGAACTCATTATGTAGTCTCAAATTGATGTGATCCTCCTACCTCTGCCTCCTGAGTGCTAGGATTAGCAGGTGCCACCAGGCCCTGCTATTTTTCATGTTTTAAATAAAAGAATGTTAATTAGGGGTCTGGAAAGATGGTCAAAGGCACTTCCTTGCAAGCTTAATGGCTCCAGTTCAATTCCCCACCATCCACAAAAAGGCGCATGCAAGCTGCATACCCACTCCAAGGAAATGAGAAGTGGAGCCAGGAGAACCAAGATGCTTGCAGGCCCACTAGAATTGTGCACATGAAGCACACCCAGGGGCTGGAGGGATGGCTTAGCAGTTAGGCATTTGCTTGCAAAGGCAAAGGACCCAGGTTCAGTTCCCCAGGTCCCATGTTAGCCAGATGCAAAGGGGGGGCGCATGCATCTGGAGTTCCTTTTCAGTGGCCGGAGGCCCTGATGCACCCATTCTCTTTCTACCTCTCATTCCCTCTTTCTATGTAAATAAATAAATAGAAATAAAAGCTTTAAAAAAATTTTTAAAGCACACCCAGTAAAACAAGTGAGAACTGTGTCAAGCAAAGTGGAGGTTGTCCTCAGACATGCCCATGTACTGTGGCATGCACATGCTAATTCACAAGAAGACACTTGAATCAGATCACTTAACTCTTGAATGCCATCTTTTTCTAAACTCCTATATACACCCTAAGTATCACATTAACCAACCCATCTGAAGGTCTCATCCAAATAACAGATTAAGCAAGTGTGCCTGGAATGCCCTGTGGTTCCTTTCCATCAAGTACCCGATTCCCCTATTCTTCCATTCATGAAGTGTAAGGATTTTCTTGACACCAGCCTGCCATGACAAACTGTCATCTCTTCACAGATCTAATGACTTATCTAACAACCTCTACCTATCTATCACCAGGGCACTTTATATAGACACCTTTTCCCAAATTATAGTGAACTTATTAAATTTAAGACACTCCCGATTTTGTTAATCACAGTAGTGTTGGTGTAGCAGACAGCTTCAGGTTCACTGAGCTGAACTTCCAGACTAGGCACAGTTATGGAGGGAGGGATTTATTGAAGCTTATAGATCCAGGGAAGTTCCGTAATGGCAGAAGAAGCTGGCCTGCTCTTACAGGACCAGGCAAGAGAGAGAGAAAGCCGGAAGCCAAAAGCCACAGAAGCACAGCACACTTCAGGAACTCCAGCTAGGCACACTTTGCATATTTTTAGATTGAAATCTCAAACCCACCACCACACCTTAAGATCCGCCCAGTGACACTGCCTCCAGCCAGGTAGCTGCAGATGCAAACTACAAACTAATAAAACACTGACTATATTGGGGGCCATCTATCACAGTTGGATATCCATTTCTCACAAACCAAGTTTTTAGCCTTTTAGGTTAATGTCAGAGGCTAGCACAGCCACGACTTTATTCTCCTTCCTGCTTTTTCCTTCTAGCATTTAGTACCTAACATTGTTGCTTTTTACTTTCTGTCCCTGTCCACAGGAAAATGAAGGCAATGTCTGTAATCAGCACACTGCGATTAGAATATCGGCATGGCGAGATGATGCCACTTGTGGGTGGCATGGTGGAGCTGAGTGTGGGCCACCTTGGGAGCCCTTGTGGCCTCTGTCCCAGCCCTGACCCTCCTATCTGATGCTGAGAGGTCGCTCTGGCTCACAGATCCCCATGGCTACCGCCTCCACCACCATCTCGCCAGATAGAGGCTCAGGAAAATAAGCTCCGCTGCTACCCCCTCACCTTTTGCACCTCCTCACCTTTTGCACCTCCTCACCTTTGAGTTTACAATTTCCCTAAAGTTCAGGTTGAGCTGTAGCACTGTGATGTCACAGGGTGTTCCACCTGCCCCTGGATAGGGGCGGGGCCAAGGGTAGAGCCATCCATGGGGTTGCAGAAGGGAGTGGGGTGCAGCTGTATTGGAGCAGGGACTTTGCAGTTCAGCTCACAGAGCTTGTGTCCCCTTCCCCCCACCCTGCCACCTGCCCAAAGAGCAGATGCAGGGTTTCTGATGCCTGGGTGCAGCTGTACTGAAGCAGGGACCTGTCAGATCACAAAGCTTGTGCCTTCCAACTACCCATAGAGCAGATGCAGGGAATCCTGGAGCATGAGGAGGCCTCGTGTGATGGTGTGACTCCTGGCCAGAAGATCCCACGAGGCCCCCATGTGCCTGACAACACTATGGTCAACCCACAAGGATTGACTGTGCTCAGACCTGGGTTCTGCAGCCCTGCCTTGCTTCCCTTGCCCTTCCTTCCACCCTTACCTCCCTTTCTCCATCTTCCCTGCCATTCTTCTCCCTTTACCCCTCTTTTAACTTCTTTCCTTCTTTCCCTCCCTCACTCCCTTCTGCCTTTCTTTCTTCTCTTTCCTTCCTTCTTTCCATTCTTCTACCCTTACCCCTCTGGTTCTCTCCTTCTACTCTTCTCTCCCTTTCTCTTTCTTCCTTCCTTCCTTCCTTCCTTCCTTCCTTCCTTCCTTCCATTCTTCTGCTTTCCCCATTTTTGCCCTTCCTTCTTTCCATTCTTCACCTTCCCCCTTTTTCTCCATTTATTCCTTCCTTCTTCCAGTATATCTCTTACCCCTCTTTTTACTTGTTCCTTCTGTTCTTCTCCTACCTTTCCCCTTCTTTTTTCTCCTTTCCTTGTTTTCTTCTTTCCTTCCCTCTTTTCTTCCCTTCCTCCATTTATCTCTTCCTCCCCTTTGTATTTGCTCTTGTGTTTTGAGAAAAAGTCTCTATATAGTCCAGAAATGCCCTAAACTCTTGACCCTACTACCTCAATCTTTCACTGGAGTTACAGGAGTACACCACACCAAGGTTTTGTTGAGGGGGGGAGGGATGTATGTGTTTGAGTGGATGTGGATGCATGTTCCATTGCAGTGCGCTGGAGCTGGGTGTGGGCCACAGAAGGCCCTGGTTCTCACAGCACCATCAGGGGAGCCCCCATGGCCTCTCCACCTGGCCTGGCCCTCCATCCTGTTGCTGGGCGGTCTCACTAGCTGGACAATCCTTGGCCACCTCCTCAGCCCTGTTGCCAGGTAGAAGATGGGGGAAATGAACTTTACTGCTACCTCTGCACTGCTCCTATGACCGGCCTGTAAGTTGACAATTTCCCTGAGGACATTCTGGTTGAGCCACAGTATTGTGACATCACTCTCAGGAGGCTGGGAAAGGGCTAGGGGTAGGAAGAAGACATGTCTCTCTAGATGGCCTTGATGTTCACAGTTGGCACCAGCCTGTGGATGCATACACCATCCCAGGTCCTGCCTCACTTCCACTTGGGCTCATTGCCCACAATCAAGCAGCAACTTCCACATCCTTTCTAATACTATTCTGGCCCCCTTGTTTGAGCTAGGGCCTCACTCTAGCCCAGGATGACAAATAGTCAATCAAGTACCCTACCATGCCTCAGCCCCTCATGGGGGAATTCTAAGCAGGTTTGGCTACACCTCAGCCCCTCACTGGGGTATTCCACGCAAGCTCTCTACTGCTGAGCCATGGCCACAATGTCTCACTGGGAGATTCTAGGAAGGTGCTTTACTGCTGAGTCACACTCCCAGCCCCTCACTAGAGCCAAACACTTTAGTAAAGTAGGAATTTGAGGAAGAGACAAGAGCTGAGGGGATAGAAGTGCAGGAGGGGAGGGCTGCAGTCTCCAGGAGGCTCAGGGGTGCTGAGATGGATAAGGACGGACACGTCAGCACAGGGACAGATATACTGATGGGACCAGGGCTGAGGGGACAGAACAAAGCCAATTGTTAGCATAATGGATGGAGGCAGGGCTGGGGACAGGAATGACCAGCTTAGGTTGGGATGTCTGAATGGGACATGGCCATAACTGGCTACACTGCAGGCCCTTGGACTGACCATGGAGGTGGTGTCCTGTGGCAGTGGCCTCCAGTAAGTGAACATGGGGGACTGTGTAGTGGCGCAGCGAGCCAAGTGGAAGCCTGATTTTGACCCTAGAAGCTGAGTCAACATCTGAAATATGCTCAAGCCATCCTTTCTAGTTTTCACTGGACTTTTGGTGATCTTGGGTGAAGACATGTTCCCTCTAGACCAAGGGACAGGCTGGTTACCCAGGACAGTGATGTTTCTGTTTAGGTTTTGAGGATGGGTCTGCAGCCTGTCCACCTATGCGGGTGTGGGAGAAGGCAGCTGGAGCCTGGTGGAGGTGGACATGTCTACTTCCTCTTCTATAACAATATCAAAGACTTTGAGGCAGACTTCTGGGCCTACAGAGGCACTTCCAAGAGTGTTCCAATTTAGAGCCACTCCTTCAGGCTCTGAGGTCCCCACCTGCATCTTGGACCCTGGGACAACCCCTTGAAAATGGCCTAGGCCAATTTATCTCTCAGTATCAGGAGGCAAGAGTGGAAAGAATAGCCACCTATGGGAGATCCTTATGACAAACAGTAGGTACTTCCCAAGGCTGTGGGACCTGGAAATTTCCACTGTCCTGCAGTAACCTAACTAATGGAAAATGCATGTAGCTCCTTAGTGGAACCTGCTACCCCTGGTGACAGAGGATATCACAAATGCACAAGGCCTGGCTCAGCTCTCTGATACTATCTTTATCACTGAGCCAGCTTAAGCCCCACAAAGTCTCCCATAATTCCAGGGCTCATCAGTCCCCTTCATTGAGATCCCAATGTAGTTCCTACTTCTGGCAGCTTGTAGCTGGAAGCAGATGCTCTCCTGGACCTTAAGGGGACGGGTCTCGTCCTGCTACTCCTTCTGTCAGGTACTTCATTTAGCCCTCTCCAGCCTCAGTTTCTCTCTTGATTAAAAAGGATCCTAGAACTCATGTCCCAAATCTGTGAGGAGCCAAGGTCTAAGGGGCCACATCATGGGCAAGGCTTCCCATGAGGCCCTTAGCCTCAACTAGTATCTGGTAATCTGGGAAGTGCTGGATAGATGTCACTGAAAAGGGCAGGACATCAAGAGCAAGGCCTCGTTTGGGCCTGTCATCCCAGGTGCTCAGCAGGCTGAAGCATGAAGATGACAAGTTCAAGGCCAGCCTGGGATAAATAGTGAGACCCGAGGGCAAGAGTATAGGTTAGTAGTAGAGAACCTGGCTTGAATCCTCCAATGAGGGGTGAAGGGTCAGTTATAGAACATTTGCCTAGTGTGTCTGAGGCCATAGTCCCATGGGAATCTCAGTCATCCCAAGGTTATGCTGTGCCAGTTCTTCTCCACCGGCAGGTAGAGCAGAAGAGAGAGCCGGGCCAGCCGCTTCTCTCTTGAGGCTGAGCGGGAAGGCAGGTGTCAGCGGCTCAAACCTTTCCCCAAAACACCAGAGAAAAAAAACACATTGAGCCGGGAGCCATATCTAAGTAGGGACTCGACTTTTATTGTAATGAGAGGGTATGTATATATTTTTTGAGAAAGAGGGTGGGAAAAAGGATGAGAGAAAGGTGTAAGGGCCAATATTATTTCACCACGTCAGCAGTAGCTGGGCGGAGGCAGTTTCGGTGCTGAGTCACTCCAAGGACAGGTCGCTAAACTCTAGTCAGGCTCATAAAGTTCCAATAGGCCTCACAAGTGGGAGTAGGCCAAGGACAGGTCGCTCAACTCTAGCTAGGCTCAGAACTACTAGGCCTCACACTGGGCCTCTTAGGACCCAACATCTCCCCATTTTGTTTTTGTAAGAACGGTGGATGGCATGGCCTCTGTCTTAGGTTGTCCCCTCTGGGAATCTTACCCGTCACTGAGTACCATGCCTCTAGCCCGTTGAAACTCCACTCCACGCCCTGTCTTAGGTTGTCTCAGCCTGTCTGAGATCTTACCCGTCATTGGTTCGATGGAGGGCGGGGGAGGGACACTAGGTGGATAGCCAGTAAGCGGAAAAGCCATTGCTTTTGAGTTGCAAACCTGTGGTGTTTTGACCTGATGAAGTTTAATTGTGACCTGATGTTTAATTGCCTCTAGCTGTTGGCGAATGAATTGTGTAATCTTATTAATTACACAGGGCCCGAGAGTGAGGATAAGAAGGAGAAGGAGGGGTCCAAGGGGAGGGAGGAGGTAGGGAAAAAGCAAGAAGAAGAAGGAGGGGTTTAAGGGGAGGGAGAAGGTAGGGAAAAAAGTCATGTAAGTCCATCCACAGCGGGTTGTCTTGGAAGTCCTGTCTCTTCTGTAAATCTTTCTGGACCTTTTCTGGCTTCATTTGGGTCTAGCAGCATCCACACCTCCAATTGTTCCTGGGGAAGAAACAGAGGCACAGTTCTCAGGGGTGGAACACTCCCTGGAGAGTTGATTATTATTGTCCCCTTGTTGGGGTAAATATTTTAAGTTTCTTGCTGGTACCCAAATAGGTCTTTTTTCCTCTTGAGGAAAGACACATCCAAATCCTCTCCCTGCTATGAGGAGGGGGTTTGGTCCCCTTCAGGCCCCAGTTAATGGGTCCCTCCATTTGACCCAGATGGAGCTGTAGGTAACAGCTGAGGTCCAATGTTTTTGAAAAGGGGACAAATGTCTATCTTCTTTAGAAAAATTTAAAATATTTAGGGTTAATAATGCCTTTTTTAGTTGGTCGTGTGGGGGTAGGGATTCCCCCTTTTGTTTTTGTAATTGAGACTTGAGAGTTTGATTATATCTTTCCACAATGGCCTGGCCCCGCGGGTTATATGAGATGCCTGTGGAAAGTGAGATTTTCCAGGTTTGGAGGAAATCTATGAAAGTCCTGCTTACGAAGCAGGGACCATTATCAGTTTTGATTTGATCTGGCAATCCAAGGGTGGCAAAGCATTGAAGCATATGGCTAATAGCATGTTTAGTTTTTTCCCTGGCATGTGCTGATGCCCAGCAAGCATGGGAGAAAGTATCAACTGAGAGAAAAATATATTTAAGTTTTCTAAATGGAGAATAGTGTGTAACATCAATCTGCCAAAGGTGATTAGGCATAGCCCTCAAGGATTGGCTCCTATAGTTTGAAGAGGAGGTACCTGGAGGAAAGGCTGACAGGATTTGCACGTTCAGACAATTTTTTTAAGGTCCTTGACTGGCATGTGGGGATATTTATATTTAAGGCCCCTCCAATTTATGAGTTAATAAGTGGAAGCGTGTAACTTCTGAGACTGTATTACATTGAGGCTGAGAGGCCAGTTTGTCAGGCAAATAGTTTCCTTTAGAGAGGAATCCTGGTAAATTTTGATGGCCTCTGAAATGTTGAAGAAAAATGGGGTTAATTCTTTGTTTAAGTAGGGAGCGGGCTTGAATCATCAAGGGGGGGTTATAATATTGGAGTCCAGCCTAATATGGGCCTCAATTAGGTTGGGTAACAGGTTAACAACATAAAGGCTGCCAGAAAATAAGTTAAATGGCTCCTGAATAGTGTGTCCAAAGCCAAAACAACAGCGAATAGTTCTTTGAATTGTGCTGACCCTTTGACCTCATGGGAGATTGACTTTATGGGCAAAGGCTTTTCTCCCCTCCTTAGGGGAGGGTAAACAATTAGGGAAGCTCCCAAGCATCCCCCATCGGTGAACATGGTAAGAAAGTCAGGGTTGGGTTTAGATAAAAAAAAAACGTCTGGGGGGTCTCCATTCCAACCTAGAGAAGGAGTTCATCTATTTATTAGGACCATAGTGACAATCAATTATACCCAGAAACCCCTCGAGGGCCATAGCAACCCTGTTGTTATTTCTCTGACGCCAAGTGAAGTCTGTTACCTTAGGGGGTAACAATGAAATGAGGCTCTGTGCCAAACAATCGGACAGAGGTGTCCCTGTCCTTGATAATGCAGTCTGCAATCTGGTTAGTTATAGAGTAAACTCTGGGGACTCCACCAATGGAGAGGTGAATCCATTGGATGGGTTCTCCTTCCTGGGCTAACAGTGCAGTGCATAATGTTTCCCCAGAGAAAATATAGAGGGAAATAGGTAGGTAAGGATCGAACCTCTTTAGGGTAGCAGCATCTATAGCCCATTGTACCTTATGTAGAATTCATTCATGACGAGGGGGCAAGGTTATCTGAGAGGAGAGAGTAAGGCCCTTTAAGAGGTCAAACAAAGGGGACAGTTCCTCAGTAGTTATGGGAATACAGGGCCTTATCCAATTAATTTCCCCCAGCACCTTTTGGAGTTGAGACAAAGTATAGAATTTTTGAATAAGGAGTTGGGGTTTGACAGAAGAGACAGTATCAAGGAATAACATGGAACCCAAAATCTTGAAGGGAGGGGCAGTCTGAATCTTTTCTGGAGCCACTTTAAAATCATGGGCCTGTAAAATGGCAAGGCATTTAGTAGTGAGGTCTTGGAGATCAGATGCGTTGGAATGACCTAAAATAATATCATCCATATAAATGTAGAATAAAACATTAGCTTGATTAATCAAGGAAGAAAAGATATGAGACATGTAATACTGACAAATGGGGGAGCTGTTAGCCATGCCTTGAGTTAAGATGGTCCATTCAAACCTTAGGTCTGGTCAATGAAAGTTTGTTGAGGGTATGGAGAACGCAAATTTTTCTACATCATCTGGATGTAATGGAATAGAGAAAAAACAATCTTTAATATCAATAATGGTTAAGTAATGGGTGTTGGGAATGGCTGGAATCCAAGGGAGCCCTCTCTGGGGAGTCCCAAAAGGCATCATTCTTTCATTTATTTTTCTTAAGTCATGTAAAAGTCTCCAAGAGCGATTAGGCTTCTTTATAACAAAACCCGGGGAGTTCCAAGGACTTGTTGAAGGCCACACATGTCCTGAAGCCAATTGTTGTTTAACGAGTATATGAAGTTGTTTTAGTTTAGGGGTAGGTATAGGCCACTGCTCAACCCATACGGGGTCCCCAGGCACCCATTGAATCTTAGGTACTGGGGGGTGAGCAGTGGCCCTTAGGATTGGGGGTGAACCTGAGAATGTTTTTGTCTTAATTTTTTCAAAATAAGGATCATCTCTGTAGTTAGGATAGCAGGTCCTTCCTTCCTCAAACTGTTTATATTCTTTCTGGTCAAGTATATCTTCACAGAAAGCCCTATGATTAGTGGTAATATAGGCCTCAGCCTCCCCAAGTATATCCTGACCCAGAAGGTTGGCTGTTAGGCCCGACACCACTAGAGGGTGCACCTCCCCACAATTATTGTCAGGGTCAATCCAGGGCTGCCAGTTAGCAGTTTCCCATGACGTTGATTGTCCGCCCACACCAAGCAAGGGCGGACCCGGGACCAACTGCCAGGAGGAAGGGACCTCCTCTTCTCTTATTACAGTACGGTCAGCCCCAGTATCGATGAGAAATTTGAAAGTTTTTCCACTGTTAGGTTCATTTTTGGTCTAAGTCTGGGTGTCAAAGGCACGGTCCAGTGTGTTTTGACCACCTTCTTCCCCTTATTTAACGGGGCTGGGGATAGCCCCTGGGGAAGTTTAAAGACTCACCCTGAAGGCTAAACTTGGATTTGCAATCTCTGGCCCAGTGAAATCCCTTTTTGCACTGAGGACATGGCGTGTGGGGCAAGTTAGGGGTTAAGGGAGTTACTGGGGTGCTTTTTCTATTGGGGCATTCTTTTTTAAATTACCCTCTTTGCCGCACCCAAAGCAAGATCACCCCCTTCCCCTCAAGATCTGTTGAAGGGCACATTCTAGGGCAGCCATGTCCTCACGGCGAGAAGCCTGTAGGGCTGACATCATAACTTTAATCTGATGAGAAGGGGACCCTACATCTTGAGTGGCTGCAACCCATTTACTTATAGAGCGGTCCTTGAGTCCAGCGTAGGCCAACTTATGATCGCCTGTCATGCCTTTCCAGACCAGTTTTACAAACTGGTCTTGCAGGGGGCCAGGGGGGAACTTTCTTTGTAGGCTTTTTTTTACCCTGTCTATGAAAGTGGCCAAATCCTCACCAATCTTTTGGGTGACTCCTGTAATGGGGGGTTCAGAGGGGCCCTCCTCTAACTTTTTTCATGCAGCCATTCCCAAAGCCCGTACTTGATCTCGGTATGGATCAGGAATGGAGGCCTGCTGAAGACCGGTAGAGAACTGGTCAGCAGTGCCTGAGAGCATCCCAAAGGTGATTGGTACTGGGGCTGAGCGGCTTGGTTCCACTCAGCTTGAAGGCGGCACTCATCCTGAAAGAAAGCACACCATTTTATGTACAGAGGGCCAAGAGAACAGCTTTAGCAAGGTTCTTCCAATCTTGAGTGGTACAATGATAATGAACCAAACCCTGAAGGATGGCCTCTGCCTAGGGGGAATTAGACCTGTCCTCTGAGACAGCCTTTTTAAGATCTTTTAAATTGTGAGCTTTCCAAGGATACAAGGCTGCAGGGCGATTACCACCGGGATTAACGTTAACAGGGAAGAGGTTGATTATTCCTCCCCCGGGGGCACCATCCCCATGGTAGGGCGGAGGGGCAGAGGCACTCAGAAAAGGATTAGTAGGGGGGTCTGGGGGCGATGGACCTTTAGAGGGCCAAGGAGCACTCTCAAAAGGATCCAGGGGTGGATATGAGGACTCAGGCTGGCACAAGGGGCTGAGATTGCCCTCTGTCCCTTCCTGGGTCAGGGTATCGCCCTTTGTCCCTTCCTGTGTCAGGCTCCCCCCTTTCAACCTTGGAGGTTGAGGTGGAAAATAGCCCTTTAAGGCCAACACAGTTGGGAGGGTCCCCAAAGGGGGGATCTCCCCCTTTTCTATCTGAGCTCTCTTGATCAGATTTTCAACTTTGTCCCAGGTGTCCCAGTCAAAAAGATTATTCTCGGGCAACCAGGGAGCAATCTTGAGTAAATAGCCCCATGCCTGGAGGGCCTGGTTATCAGATAGATTAAGGCCTCTACTTTTGAGCAGAATCCGTAGTGACTCTAAGGCAGGATTTGGCTTAGATAAAGATTGTCCCATGTTATAAAGTCGAGGGAAGAGTATCCATAAAATCAGGGTAACAGTAATACACATGAGTACAACACAAGCACAAGGTCCCAAAAAATAGCTAAACATGTAGAATTCTTCTAAGATGGAGCCCCCACTCAAATGAGGGGGCAGAACGCTTTGAGATTCCTCCAGGTCTGCCCACGTGGTGAGTCTCTTTTAGGTCTGTCCACGTGGTGAGTTTTTTTAGGTCTGCCCACGTGGTGAGTCTCCTCTAGGTCTGCCCACGTGGTATGTCCACCATGAACGTATGACCCGTTTAGAAATACAGGTGCAGCAGATGCGGTTTGCCGGCTACACGGAAATGAAAGGAAAGAGAAAGGAACGAAAAGATGTTGAAGCAAGCACAGGTTGCAGAAGCAAAGGTTAGAATATTAGATATGAAGACTACCTCATAATTTATGAGTGTACACCCGTCCGCAGTCCGATTAGCCCATCAGCGTAGTTTTGTATTTTTCCTTCGTCACATCGGGGTCACCAGTCTGCCGGTTCTTCTCCACTGGCAGGTAGAGCGGAAGAGAGAGAGCTGGGCCAGCCGCTTCTCTCTCGAGGCCGAGCGGGAAGGTGGGTGTCGGCAGCTCAAACCTTTCCCCAAAACACCGGAGAAAAAAACCACATTGAGCCAGGAGCCATATCGAAGTAGGGACTCGACTTTTATTGTAATGAGAGGGTATATATATATTTTTTGAGAAAGAGGGTGGGAAAAAGGATGAGAGAAAGGTGTAAGGGCCAATATTATTTCACCACGTCAGCAGTAGCTGGGCGGAGGCAGTTTCAGTGCTGAGTCACTCCAAGGACAGGTCGCTAAACTCTAGTCAGGCTCATAAAGTTCCACTAGGCCTCACAAGCAGGAGTAGGCCAAGGACAGGTCGCTCAACTCTAGCTAGGCTCAGAACTACTAGGCCTCACACTGGGGCCTCTTAGGGCCCAACAATGCTGGGGTCTCAAGGTCATTCCACTTGGTCCCTCCTTAATTCAGCTGGAACTCACAGCTGCCTTCTGCTCATAGCAGCCCTTTGGGGTTCTCCTTGATTGGGGATTTTTGCCCCCAGAACTCTTCAGAGTCACATGTCCATATGCATGCCTTCAGGGACACCCTGATGACTTCTGTCCACAATCATAAACTAGAAGCTCATGGCCCAGGCTAACCTTTTCAGTGAGGAGGAGGGAAGTGTGGGGTTTAAGAGGAGGGTCCCATGGATCCCCTGCTCTGATCTGCTTAAAAAAAATCAACCCTAGACCAGCCCATCTCCCTGCCCACTTCCCCAACTCAAGCAAATGATTGCAGCATTCCCACCTGATGCCTATGACAACTTGAACTCTAGGAACCTGTGCTTTGTCATCAAACATGGTGAGGAGAAGGACTAAGAGATACGCTTCCACCCACATTCAGAGTCAGTGAAGACTGGCTGGGGTGGGGACTCCTGTGACTGGTGTGTACAAGGAAAACAGCCTTCATTGTTCTTTGAGTTTGGGAACTGAAGTAAAAGTAAAAACACAAAGATGTGTGTTCCAGTGATGTCTGTGTGATTAACACTTCAGTCAGGGACTCAGGAAACTCCTATCCATGCTGATTTTTCTATAACTCTTGGTTCTCTTTCTCTCTACCTCTCTCTCTCTCTCTCTCTCTCTCTCTCTCTCTCTCTCACTCACACACACACACACACACACACACAGAAATAAATTAAAAAACATTTTTGAAAAGCTTCCAGCTCATTGGGCATGATGATGCATGTCTTTAATCCCAGCACTCAGGAGGCAGAGTTAGGAGAATCATTGAGTTTGAGGCCACCCTAAGAAAACTTAGTGAATTCCAGATCAGCCTCATCTAGAGCAAGACCCTACCTAAAAAGAAAAAAAAAAAAAAAAGCTTGCAGCTCATTATGCTCCCTTGCTATTGCTGAAGGTCTCAGCATCCCTCCACCTGCTCTCAGAATGAAACAATTTATTTCCACAGTTTACAATAGCTGCACATCTCTGTTCACCTACCCAAATCTGTACATAGCTCAAAGAAAGTTTTTCAAAGGTAACTAAATATTGTATTAAATAAATGCTATAGTAGTTCTCAGTCATCTGTGGAGGCTTCTCTCCTGGGTTCCTGACATCCTGAGGGATACAGATCACACAATTTTGTAACTGGATAAAAGAAAATAAGAATTAGTTCATATTTGATTCATTTTCAATATTCAGTTAATTAATTCTAAGTGAAACTTTATCACTTTTTTATATAGAATGCCATGTCTTAACAGTTCATCTGATGACTGAGTGGGAAAGAAGTTCTTTTGTGTGGTAACAAAGCCTTTTTTGTGAGCAAACACAATAACCACATTACTACTTTTCATTTCTTAAACATCTCTTCTGTTTTAACATCCTCTCTGCCTCATAATGTGCTAGGACTAAGAAATAGAATTAATTTTCATTTTCTTTCTCAGAGGAACAAATAGCAGAAACAAATAGCATGAATTCTAAGTCATATCTGAGGCACACCTCTTCAGAAAAAGATATAACAGCCAGGTGTGGTGGCACATGCCCTTAATCTCAGCACTAGGGAGGCAGAAGTAGGAAGATCACCATGAGTTTGAGGCCACCCTGAGACTATATAGTGAATTCCAGTTCATCCTGGGCTGGAGCAAGACCTTACCTCAGAAAAACAAAAACAAACAAACAAACAAAAAAAGATATACCAGAGTGAAAAATTCAGTAGACTTCCTTCACTTTTCTGGAAGCCTAGAATGTTTGCAATGACTTTCTTTATATGTCTGCCTACCCTGACATTCATGTCACAATCCAACTTAATTTCAGTTTGATTTTCACTTTGTCTTTAGACTGAGAAGATGCAGCAAGAAGAAATTCATTTTTTCCAATAACTTAGAATGACAGTGACAGTATGCTTGTCATGGGGAAATTGGGCTTCTGGGGTGCTTCCTGGAACCCCAAGGCTTGAGTTCATATCTGCAAACTAACCAAAGACCTGGGGATTCCAGATAATTTAAATACTACATTTTATTCTGATCTTACAAAAAAGTGCAGAAAGGGGAAGGCTGGGAGGTAAGGTAAAGTGGGGTAAAGAGAACAACACCACATGGAGCCCAAAAGCCCATGTGGGCCACATGTAGCTCAGTTCATGTGACAAGATACATATCAGAGGAAAAAAGCATAGAAAGAAAAGAGAAAAGAAAGACCAAGAACTCCTGTCATGTGGGGAGCAGGAAGGGATAAAGAACCCATGTGAGGAATAAGGACGAGGGGTCTTCCAGGCTGGGCCTGGGCCTAGTCAGAGGCAGCAGAGGCCCAGCTGAGGGAAAAACTCACCCACAGCTGGAAGCTCCCAAGCGATCAGAGAGCCTGCACTCCCCTTGCAAAGGTATTTATAACCTTAGGGTGGTGAGCTGTCTTTTGGCCCAGGTGAACCACAGGGCCAGATGCTTGGTTAGGGTTAGGGGTTGTCTCCGGAAGAGATTCTCTCTGGCACATGAATTTGTCCAACCACAATGTTTAAATCCTATGAAATACCTTCCTCCCAGGAGGGGTCCTGATTGTGAAAAGACGGGTCTCTAGGGAACTAAGAGATTAAAACAAAATCAGATCATCTTTGATTTTTAGCAACTGCAAACTTCCCTGTCCTTTTTACCTTCAGGGGTCCAGTCACCCTAACTCTACTTCCTTCACACTCTTCTTGCTTGTGTAATATTTAAAAAGTTGGACTACTTTATTTATTTTTATATACTGTAAAGAATAAAGCAGTCAGGCATGGTTGTGCACACCTTTGATGCCAGCACACTGGAGGAAGACCAAAAAGGATTGCCATATGTTCAACGCCACCATGGGACTACATGGTAAATTCCAGGTCAGCCTGGCTAGAGTGAAATCCTACCTTGAAAAACCAAATTAAATAAATAAATAGTTATTGAAGGAAATTTCCAATCTTGGTATAGACACATGTGTACATTTTGATTTTATTTATTCATATATGACTCAGTTCTAAAGCACACCACATGTGAATATAAAGCATGCATTAACAAAATTATGAGCTCTCTTTAATACCTTGAAAGTGTTGAAATGAGTAGATGTGAATAACAATTCCATATACTAGTAGATACTACATGGGTTATTCTTTTTTAAAATTTTTTATTTTTTAATTTAATTTATTTATTACACACAGAGAGAGAGAGATAGCTAGAGAGAGAGAGAGAGAGAGAGAGAATGGGCCTGCCAGGGTCTCTAGCCACTGCAAATAAACTCCAGATGCATGTGCCACCTTGTGCATCTGGCTTACATGGGATCTGGAGAATCAAACCTGGATCCTTATGCTTTACAGGCAGGCACCTTAACTGCTAAGCCATCTCTCCAGCCCTACATGGGTTATTCTTTTTTAAACCACTTTGAGATAGACTGTCTTACAGCATAGCCCAGAGTGGCATCAAATGCATAATCCTCTTGCCTCTCCCTCCCCAAGTGCTGGGAGTTACAGGTATGCATCTTGAACTTAAATAAATAGAATGTGAACAGAGGAGAGGCTGTGCTCTCTCAACTTTCTGGTCCTAATCTTCCTTTTGCTTTAATAAGTACAGGTCTTCCTCATTTCTGGTTAAAGTCTTCATTTTGTTCTACATGCAAGCAGTTCCACCTGGGAGAACCTCACAGGTCCTTTCTTCTACCTCATGTAGATGTCGTCAGGCACAGCTCATGTATCCATGGTTGACCTGCTGAGGGCACATTACAATCTCAGAAGGACTGTAAAAACATTCTAAACTCAAGGTGCAATAGACTAATGAAATCAGAATCTTGGTTTTGGGATTTTGAGGATGTTTAAAGCTTTCCAGGGGAATTTAGTATTAGTACAAGACCTAAAACCACTGCTTTCAAAGTGTTAAAGCGGTGTTATCATTGAACTACTTGCAAGTGGTATCTCAAATTTAGATGAATTTTGTGGCTGTGTTGTGGGCTTTCATTCTTATTCATCATTCCTAATCATTGTTATTTGCTCAACTCAACATCTTCTAATTTTGTTCTGGATTGAAGCTAGGCCTACAAGTGACTAAATGTGTTGGAAACTACAAAGTGTCCTAGTCCTGCCAAGCAATTTCTTACTGTGAACATTTTGGAGAGGGAAAAATAAAATTGCACGAAAATAACTAAAACCAGTTCACTCACCTTATTCAAGCAAAACCTGAAAGACATAGGAGTCATTCATGTATTAAGACATGAATCATCCCTTCAACATCTTTATAATATCTGTTTATTGGTGACAACCTCTGTTATTCCTGTCAAGTGCTGGAGTGACATGAGTATGGCATGATGTCCATTTATTGATGTTTTTGTATGTTTTAAGCAAATGATAACATTCTGCACAGGATATTATGTCATTTCTTTTAAGCACTCAGGTAACTTGATTTTATAAATGATTACTAATTAAACCTTATTTTCAAAACTCTCTATTTTTACAGAAAAATTGAACATATAGTACAGATATTTTTCATATGTTCATAGTTTATAACTCATCTTTTCCTCTTTGTAGTAATTTACATGTAGTGTTTGTTACAGTCACAAACCAATATATTATATTTGATATTGGTGAGGAATGCTGAGCACATTGACAATTGTTCCAGAAGTCCACACTTTGCATTAGGCAGGACTCTTCACTTTGCACACATTGGTAGGATTAGGCCAATATGTCTTTATGTCTCCAGAATTCCAGTATTATGCAGAATAGAGTCACTGCCTAAAAATTGCATTTTATCCGTCTATTATTCACTTTCATATACCCTGAAAATGCACACCTAGGCAAACAATGATGTGTAAATGATGATGGTTCTATTTTTCTGTAATCTTGTACCTTTGGAATGATGCTCCCATGTTTAATGTAGACACCATCCTTCTTCCCTTGGGGAGTTCTAGTCCTATGATGGGGGATTGAATCTAGCTGTCTCAATCTCTCATTCTTTAGCTCTCTTTCAGTCTCTCTTTCCATCCGTCTTGTTAGTTCGAGACAGCATCTAGCTGCACAGTCCAGACAGCCTTGTACTCACAGCAAACCTCCTGCATCATCCTCACAAGTGCTGGCTGGAGAGGCATGAGACACTTATTAGTCATGTCTCTCTCACTCCAGCTCCTGCTACCTTCCCTCCAACTACCATGATTCTCCTCCCTGTCCTTTCCCCTTTCCCTTCACTCCCTTCCCCTATGATGTCTTACACCTGGAAGAGGCAGGCTTAAATTATCAACTCTCCTGTCTCTGTCTGCAAGTGGTTTAGATTACAGATGTGCCCCCATGGCTTTCCCACAACTCTCATGGAGGAGAGAAGTGGAAGACTGGGTCTTGCCATGTTGGTCAGGCTAGTTGTCTGATACTAGGAAGGTGATGCAGGTTTCAAATTCACAGCAATCTCATTGCCTCAGAGCTGGAATGAGAAGGGTGTGCCACCAAGCTTTGTTAGCTGCTTCTTCGTGGCCCCTTCTCACTCTGCTCTGGCTGCCTGAATGACCAGTGCCAGAAGCTTCCTCTACCCCATTCCTGATTATTCCTAGAAGCAGGACCCTCTATGAGAGTGCACCATGTTTTCCTAGGATTTTCCTTAGCCCAAACCTGAGTCTCAATGGACCCAGAAATGTCCAGTGGGGGGCGGGGTTCCTGGATCACCTTTCTCCCATGGGCACCAAGACACCAGCTGGCTACTGCATGTTCGAGGAAGAATTTGAGGTTCCCTGGAGGATTTCTATGCAAAACCTCAGCATTCCACACTCTGGACAAGCTCAGAGGGGAGGACAGGGGACTGAGGAGGCCACATTGCCATAACTGATCAGAACATGTATCAGATAGAACTGGTGAATGCCACAACAGACACATCTCTATGAAAATTTCCTAAACTGGTCTTGTTGTGAGCTCAGTCTCCTAGCAGGCAGAGAATGACGTCATCACACTGTTCAGCACACACTCAGGCATTGGACTGGTGATTGGATTTTCGGAGGTCCCATGGTGAGAAGGTCATCAGGAATGAACATAGACACTAGGGATGCGAGGCAAAGATTCCATGACTCAACGGCACCCCTTAGTTTGAGACAGAATCTCACTAATTTGCTAAGATTTACCTGGGAGATTTTCTGTATTACAAGATGCTCTTAACTTTGTACATTCCCTCCTGCCTCACTCAGCCACCACAATAACTGGGAATACACTGCCTGGGTTTGAGGGCAGGTTTGAACCAAGTGATAGGGTCCTTTTCCTGTTTCACATTAACAGGGCACTGAAGACACACAGATATAAGCAGAAGGAGATGAGAAGGGCCAAATCCTCTGCACACAGCTGCTCCTGGAATCCTGCATCCTGAGGGGTTTAATCTACCCAGTTGGACACAGTCGCTTCTCAGACCAAGAAAACACAGACACATGCATAAATGACTCAGAGAAGGAAAATGCTTTATCAAGGGCATTGAGACAGGAAGTGAGAATCCTGACCTCAACCCAGTGATGCCAGGACCTGAAGCACAGTCTTCATGAGGAAGAGGTGGGGAGACAAAGATACTAGAGACCAAGGAGCTTGTGACAGGAGAGACAAAGGGGGCCAAACTCACCTGTTTGGATAATGACAATGAGCCACAAAGACTCAGAAATAATGTCATTGGATATCCCGAGGTAAACAGCCTAAGACAAATCCAGAAGCACACCCAAACCTTACTTCACTCCTGGCTGTGACTCCTGGGTAGTTGCAGTGAGAGACTCCAAGACAGCTCAGGAAACACAGTGGGGAGGACTGGCTGCCCTGGGGTTGTGGGTGGTCATGATCACCTGGACTGATCAAAGTTCCTCCTGTTCAGCTGCTGACAAGGGACCTGGCATACCAAACTTCCCAAACCACCCCACTGCAGATCTGCTAGGAACTCATGAACAGATATTAAGTCCCTGTCTCAAACCATAGACTTTATTTTAAGGACCTGTGCAGCTGGATCAATAATATCACAGCCTCCACCACCATGTTGCTTCCCTGACTCTTCATCGATCTCTTCCTGATGCTTAAAACACACCCTTGTACCCATGCCAGCCTTGCCTGGGCAGGGTAACTTCCCAACAATCAGTGGCAGGTTGGGGTCATCCAAGGTCCCAAGAGCCAACAGACAATGTTCAAGATACAAAGCAATGGGACTCTGGGTAGCTGGGAAATAGACTGGAAGCTGATGATCCAGGAAGATATAAGATAATCTCCATATTCACATAGACAGGCAGCAGTTACCAATACCTGGAAATCAGATGTGAGGGTTTGGGAGGTGACAGGTCAGGAGATCGTGGGGGATAGAGCACTGCAGCCAAGTGATAATGTGGAGCCAGTGGACAGTTTACTTGGTGATAGGGGGTTATTGCTTCTTGCCACTGGCTTGAGAAGCTAGATACAAACTCACCATGTCTACATCCTCAGGCATAAACTGCCCTCCACCTGTCATGCTGGAGCAGTGTTTCATAAGGTATTCCAGGAAAATTCAAGTTTAATAAGGCCAAAGCTGAAGGTCATCTATCTTAGCTTCCTACTAAAGACCCAGCAGGTGGGGCCGTGGTGGCAGAGGTATGTTACTGGGGTAGATACTGAATACAACTTTAAGGTGTATTCTGAGCATGCTTGAACCCTGTCTGTTTTATTTCTCTCTCTCCTGGGAATGTATGATGAAGTGAGCCAGCTTCCTCAGCCGTGATGTAGCTTTACCTGGAATCTGTGTCCTAAAATACATAAGCTGCCTTTTGTTGGGCACTTTGTATTAGCAAGGAGATGGTAAATTCTCCTCAGTCAGCTCTCCTCATACTTCCCTTCTTCCTGAGAAATGGCTTTTAGCCTAAAGTTCCCTCCAAATTGCCTCTTCTTTCAGAATCCTTTCCCTGAGCTCTTCAACAAAACCTCACATGCTCTCTCAGTTAGTGAAAACCTCACACAGTCAATCAGCCCCCTTAGGCACTGGCCTGTAACCTGCATTCCCTGGTCTCCTCCCTCAGTCTCTCAAATTTTCCCTAACTCCATGACTTCTTCCCTCACACCTGTAAGGCCTGTCTGTCTTCCTCATACAGATCCTCCTACCACAGCCCTTCAGTCCCCCAGTCATCCTCACACACTGGGGACCATCAGTTACGCACACCTTTCCCATCCTATTAGAACTCTGAGTTCTGAATGAAGACCCCGCCCACTGGAACTTGGGATTTTCAAGCTACTGCTATTTGTTCCATGGTGACAGGCAATGGGGGACTCACCCATCAAGTGCTCAACCCCTGTCATGAGCTTAACATTCTATACAGCAAACCAAGCTCCATTTCCAACTAATCTTATAGTTTTTGGGGTCCAGAGGGTGGACTGGTGGACTGTGAAGCAGCCTTGGCCTCTCCAAAGCAATTTCTTACACTTGGCATGCTGCAGTTCACCACATTAGCCAGCAGAAGGCAACATCACCTAAAAATTCTATTAACAAAAGGAAAACTTTTAAGATAATAGTATATCAACATCCCAGAAAAAGGCAGCATATGATAAGTAGTTTACATTTTTCCTGTTAGGATTATAGAGATATAATATGGAATGTTGCACATGCAAGACAGAAGTCCCCAATCAGGCAAAATCATGTGAATGTGTTAACTGAGACAACCACCAACCTCCACTAACACAAAGCTGAAAAAGCAATCAGATAATAGGTGAGAATTACATTACACTTTTCCTGGTTCTATGGTATTTTACCCACCATGATGTTACTACCAATGTGTTTAGTAAATGCCTGGATTTATTTCATTGTTCTGTGATTATAAAAGTTCAAATTACCACAGGCACATCAGAAGACATTTTTGGAGGCAAACCAAGTCCATGTTCCTTTGCCATGCCCACTCTTTTCTAGCTCAGATCAAAATCCCTTATTCCTTTTGAAGCAAGAGCTGCACCATGATATAAGTAAACCAACTCATGTATTTTTAAATATGTTTTTAACATGTGTTTAATCATTACCTTTTCATGTAAATTACATCCTTTGAGCAATGCAAAGAAAACACCCATATGTGTGTGTGTGTATACACACACACACGCACATATACACACACACATAAATACATACATCATGTAGACACCTAATGGCATCTTTCTTTAAATGCTGGGGCTTAAAATTTAAAGTGTGTACTATTTCTCTTCACTGTAATAAATTTGCTAACTTGTCATCTTTCACGACTCCTGAAATTCTGTCAAAGATCTGGCTTTACCTAAACCACATAAGAATGGCAGGAAGACTTCTGGGTAAGAAGGCGACATAGGAGCCATGCCAAACTAGATCAGGGAGGGATTTAAGGAAAACTACAATCTTCTTTGGAAAATAGCAGAATATTTTTTCTGGGAAACAGCGGAAAAGCAGGTGACAGCCAGAATCCCACAGTAGAGCTTGCGGCCCCATCCACGGCAGCCCGGTCCACAGTGCCCCAAGCCACTGCTCTGAACACTGAGCCACCACCGCCCCAGACACCTTGGCCCCAATCCACCAGGTGTGCCTAGCAGCAGCAATAGAGACCAAACAAGGGGACTTTCCAACCTCCTCAGTCTCATCACAGAGCCCGGGAATCGAAAAAAAGTGTGCTGAGCTACTGAAAGAGATACAGGGGAACAGTGTGAGCAACTACAGGCTTCCTGAACTCGCCCATCCCCCAACCATCAGAACCATGAACTGCCAGCATTCAGCTCCCAGCAGAAGCTTATCCAGCACCTCAACACATCACCAGCAGCGCATCCAGCATGGCTGAGCCAAGCTCCACAGCTCAGTGAACAAGGTGGGCACTCAGCATTGGTGAATTTGGAAGCCACACCAAAAGGTAACAAGGCCGGCTGACATAGGCCTGCATTGGAAGTGCTAATCTCTCTTTCCAGGTCAGGGCAGGTTATGGGTTACATATTTGTGGTTGGCTTTACCATTTTCAAATAAGCTAAATATGGGGTGGTGAATATTGCTGCCTATAATACTTTTAGATTTAGAGGGACTTTATCTTTTGCTTTTGTCATTATTGGGGGCAGGGTCTGATCCAGATCCAGGCTGACCTGGACCCCAGTTAGACCCCCAAAATCCTCTACCTCCTAGCTGACTGGATTAAGGGTGTAGAGCAACACAAACCCTTAGGGATTTTGGCCTTATAAAACAGTTTGTTTTAATTCCCACACTTGTATTTTCTGTGCTCATTTAATTGAATGTGCATTTTGCTCAGTGGAAGTTTACAACTTGCCAGTAAATTGTTCCATCAGTCCACTACAATACTTGCTTAACAAGCAAATTCAACAGCCAGGATTATTTCTGAGGTTGGATTTGGGTACAAGTGCTACATTTGGCAACTTAAACTTATATCCTGAAACTATATCAAGGTGGATCACCACATCTAAGAACATTGCAGATAAATAGAAAACATAAGCATCAAATCAATCCAGGATGCAAAAGTCACTATATTATAATACAAGAAACACAAAGAATCAAGACAATGCAATCCCACCAAAAATTACAAATCCATCAGAATTGTTCACCAATGAGACTGTTTTAGATGAAATTCCTAACAAAGATTTCAAAAGAATGATGATATCTATACTCAAAGAAATGAAAGAAGAAATAAAAGAAATAAAGGAATCAGAGAAGAAACTAAAGGAACTAAAGAAGAAAACAAACTCTTAAAAGAGAATACAGAAAACCAGCTTAATGAAATAAAAAGGTCAATACAGGACATGAGTAAGGAAATAGAAATACTGAAGAAAAACCAGGCTGAAATCCTAGCTCTGAAGAACACAGTCAGTGAGATAAAAACTCTGTGGAAAGTCTCAGCAGTAGAATGGATAAATGAGAGGACAGAATATCTAAACTAGAAGACCAGGTGGCAGATGCAATACAGTCCAACAAAGAGAAAGACAAGCTAATAGAAAGGTATGAATGGGAATTCCAAGACATCTAGGACACTATGAAAAGATCAAACATAAGAATTCAAGGTATAGCAGAAGGGGAAATATTTCAATACAGAGGCTTAGTAAGGTGTTTTCCACAAAATCATAGAAAAAAAATTTTCCTCAAATTGGGAAAGAAATGCCAATTCAGATACAAGAAGCTTTTAGAACACCAAACAGACAAACATAGAAAGATCCCCTTCTCTCCATGTTACCATAAAACTACTAAACCCGCAAACCAAAGAAAATATATTGAAAGCAGTCAGAGAGAAAAAGCAAGTGACCTTCAAAGGGAAACCCATCAGGACCACAGCATATTACTCAACACAAACTTTAAAAGACAGAAGGGCCTGGAGTGATGTATTCCAATATCTGAAAGATAAAAACTGTCAACCAAGATTACTTTATTCTGTAAAGCTACCTATCCAAATTGATGGAGAAATAAGGACATTCCACAACAAAGACAGGCTGAAGGAATTTATGGCAAAAAAAAACCCCAGCTCTACAGAAAATACTTGCAGGAATCATTCACAGTGAAGAGAAAGCAAAAAACACACACAGCAGAAAATAGGAAAAAATAAGCCATACCCAAATAACAGTTAAAACGAGTGAGTAAAGTGAAAACAGGAAGAACTATAAAACAAGAAAAATGCTGAGAATAAATACATATTTTTCAATAATAACTCTTAACATCAATGGCCTCAATGCCCCAACCAAAAGACACAGACTTTCAGAGTGGATTAAAAAGCAGAATCCTACCATCTGTTGCCTCCAGGAAACTCACCTCTCAATAAAAGATAGAAACCCTCTTAGGATGAAAGGTTGGAAAAAGGTATTTTAAGCAAATGGGCCTGGGAAACAAGCAGGGGTTGCTATCCTAATTTATGACAGGATAGACTTCAAACCAACATTAGTGAGGAAAGATAAAGAAGGTCACTTTATACTGATTAAAGGAACACTCCAACAGGAGGACATTACAATCCTAAACATATATGCTCCTAACATTGGGGCTCCCAATTGCATCAAACAAACACTATTAAACTTAAGGTCAGAGATAACTCCTAACACAATAGTAGTGGGTGACTTTGGTACCCCACTCTCATCACATGACAGGTCTACCCAGCAAAACATAAACAGAGAGACATCTGCATTAACAGATATTATGGAACAAACAGACCTAACAGATATATACAGAACATTCCATCCAACTGCTGCAGAATATACATTTTTCTCAGCAGCACATGGGACATTCTCTAAAATAGACCATATGATAGGACACAAATCAAATCTCAACAAATACAGGAAAATTGAAATAATCCCTTGTATGCTATCTGACCACAATGGGATTAAACTGCAAATCAACAACAAGAAAAACTACAGAGCATATAGAAATTCATGGACAGAGTACATTATTGAACAATGTATGGGTCATTGAAGAAATTAAAAAGGAAATCAAGAAATTCATAGAATCAAATGATGAGAATACTATCTACCAAAACCTTTGGTACACAATGAAGGCAGTGCTATGAGGGAAATTTATTGCTCTAAGTGCATATATTAAGAAATTAGAGAGTTCACAGCTAAACAATTTAATGCTTCACCTTAAGGCCTTGGAAAAAGAAGAACAAGGCAAACCAAAAATCAGTAGATGGGAAGAAATAATAAAGGTTAGAGCAGAAATTAACAAAATGGAAAGCAAAAACAAAATTAAAAAAATCAATGAAACAAAGAGTTAGTTCTTTGAAAGGATAAATAAGATTGATAAAGCCTTAGAAAATCTGACCAAAAGAAAGAGAGAAGAGACAAAAATTGATAAAATTAGAGATGAAAAAGGCAGCATCACAACAGATACCAAAGAAATTCAGAAAATCATATGGACATACTTTAAGAATATATATGCCTCTCAGTTTGAAAACCTGAAAGAAATGGATGATTTCCTTGATTCATATGACCTACCAAATTTAAATCAAGATGAGATAAACCATTTAAATAGACCTATAACAACTACAGAGATCCAAGCAGTTATAAAAAGTCTCCCAACTAAAAAAAGCCCAGGCCCAGATGGATTCATTGCTGAATTTTACCAGACATTCCTGGAAGAACTAACACCAATGCTTCTCAAACTTTTCCATAAAATAGAAAAGGAAGGAATTCTACCGAAATCCTTCTATGAAGCCAGCATCACCCTGATACCAAAACCGGACAAAGACAGAACAAAAAAAGAAAACTACAGACAACTCTCCCTCATGAACATAGATGCAAAAATTCTCAACAAAATACTGGCAAACAGAATAAAAGATTATATCAGAAAGATTATTCACCCAGACCAAGTAGGCTTTATCCTAGAGATGCAGGGATTGCTCAACCTACACAAATCCATAAATGTAATACACCATATAAATGTTCTGAATGACAAAAATCACATGGTTATCTCAATAGATGCAGAAAAGGCATTTGACAAAATCCAGCACCCCTTCATGGTGAAAGTATTACAGAAACTAGGAATTAAAAGGAACATATCTCAACATAATAAAAGCTATTATGACAATCCTACAGCCAACATAATACTAAATGGGGAAAAACTTGAAACTTTTCCTCTAAATTCAGGAACAAGACAAGGGTGTCCACTTTCCCCACTTCTACTTAATATAGTACTGGAAATCTTAGCTATTGCAATAGGCCAAGAGACACTCATAAAAGGGATACAAACTGGAAGGGAAGAGATCAAATTATCATTATTTGCAGACGATATGATTCTATACATAACAGACCTTAAAGACTCTACTAGCAAACTGTTAGAGATGATAAACACTTTTACCAATGTAGCAGGATACAAAGTAAGCACATGGAAATAAGCTTTTCTATACACTAACAACAAACATGCAGAGGATGAAATCAGGGAATCTCTCCCATTCACAATTGCGTCAAAAAAAAAAAAAAAACTTAGGGGCTGGAGAAATGGCTTAGGGGTTGAGGTGCCTGCCACCTAAGCCTAAGAATGTTGGTTCCAATCTCCAGTGGTTCCAATCTCCAGGTCCCAAGTTTAGCCAGATGCAAAGTGATGCAAGGGCTCAATGCCGCACTTGACCACAAGGGGACACACACATCTGGATTTCCTGCTCCTCAGCTGAGACACTGCTGGCGCAACCATCTCTGTCTTCCTCTCTCTCTTTCATTCTCTCTCTCTCTTTCTGTCTCACTCTGTGTCTCTCTCCAAAAAAATTAAAAATTAAAAATAAATAAATAAATAAATAACCTTAGAAGAAACTTAACTAAGGAAGTGAAGGATCTCTACAACGAGAACTTTAAAAAACTCGAGCAAAAAATTGCAGAAGACACAAGGAAATGGAAAGACATCCCATGCTCCTGGATTGGAAGAATCAATATTGTGAAAACGCCAAAATTACCAAAAGCAATCTACACATTTAATGCAATCCCATTAAAATCCCAATAGCATTCTTCACAGAAATAGAAAACACAATCCTAAAATTCATCTGGAAACACAGAACACATCTAATAGCCAAAACAATTTTGCACAGCAAAAATCAGGCTTGTGGTATTGCCATACCCAATTTTAAGTTATATTCCAAAGCCATAGTAACAAAAACAGCATGGTACTGACACAAGGACAGACAGGTAAATCAATGGAACAGAATAGAAGACCCAAATATTAACCCAGGCAGCTACAGCCACCTGATTTGACAAAAATGTGAAAAATATTCATTGGAGAAAAAGCAACCTCTTTAAAAAGTGTTGCTGGAAAAACTGGATATCTGTATGTAAAAGGATAAAAATAGATACTTGTCTCTCTCCATGCACAAGAGTCATGTCAGGATCAGGGACCTTAATATCAGACCTGAAACTCTGAAACTGCTAGAGGAAAAGGTAGGGAAAATCCTTCAACATATTGGCATAAGCAATGACTTTCTGAATATAACCCCAATTGCTCAGGGGAAAAGACCACTAATCAACCACTGGGACCTTATTAAATTATAAAGCTTTTGTACAGCAAATGACACTCTGACTAGAGCAAAGAGACAACCTACAGAATGGGAGAAAATATTCACCAGCTATACATCTGACAGAGAATTAATATCCAGAATATACAAAGAACTCAAAAAACAGAATAATAAGAAATCAAACAACCCTGTTAAAAAATAGGCTATGGAACTAAGTAGAGAGTTCTCAGAAGACAAAATACAGATGGCATATAAACATCGGAAAAAGTGTTCCACATCCTTAGCCATCAGGGAAATGCAAATTAAACCCACTTTGAGATTCCATTTCACTCCTGTCAGAATGGCTACCATCAAGAAAACAAATGACAATAAGTGTTGCCATGGATGCAGAAAAAGAGAAACACTTCTACACTGTTGGTGGGAATGTAATCTGGTCCAGCCATTTTGGAAATCAGTGTGGAGGTTCTTGAGACAGCTATAAATAGATTTACCATATGATCCAGCTATAGCACTCCTAGGCATATATCCTAAGGACTCTTCTCACTACCTTAGAGATACTTGCACAAACATGTTTATTGCTGCTCTATTCACAATAGATAGGAAAGGGAACCAGCCTAGATGTCCCTCCACAGATGAATGGATAATAAGGATGTGGTACATTTACACAATGGATTTCTATTCAGCAGTAAAGAAACTTGAAATTATGAAATTTGCAGGGAAATGGATGGATCTGGAAAGGATTATACTAAGTGAGGTAATGCAGGCTCAGAAAGCAAAACATCACATGTTCTCTCTCATATGTGGATCCTAGCTACAGATGAATAGACTTCTGTGTGAACTAGAACCAAAAATAGGTACCAGAAACCAGTAAGCTGGTAAAAGCCTATAAGGGAGGGAGGAGAGGGAAGGACTTAAGTGTATGGTATTGCACATATGTAAGTAGAAGAACAGATTACAGGGGAATGGCTTAAGTGAGGCCATGGGAAGAGAATGAGTAAAAGAAGGGCAGGGGGAGGGTCAATCAAAATTCAAGATAGTGTGAATAAGAATTATGTAAACTTACTTTTTTGAATAATGGCACATCCAGAAGCTGTAGACTGTTACTAGAAAAATTTCAGTGCCTGGGATGGGATAACTTCCAGTGAGTTGTTGGCCAAGGAGGTCCCAGTAGCCTCCAAAACATTAAAGGCTATTGTCAAAGCCCTTGGTTTCCCTTGAGAAACAGATGGTAAGACTGTATTGCTGAAGACCTCTCTTGCCTAGAGACAAGGTCACTGAGAAAGCAAGCTGGTGATGAACAGAAAATCTTCTCCCTGTAGACCAGCCAACTGAAAGCTGGAAAAAGCTGCACTGCATGCAGCCATATGGAAGACAGAAATCATCAGCAGTGAAAACAGTAGACACTGATTATTCAAGTTTGGCCATACATGCCCAATGACTGAATGCATGCAATAGTGGCATGTCTGCTCTCGGGGTAACCAACTGCTCCATAATTGGACTGAAGGCCCTCTCTATGGGAGGGAATACATACCTGGTACTGAAAAACCTAAGCAAAAGTCTATGGCAGGGGAGGTTATGAGCCTTAGGGATTTAAAGCCTGTTGTTGTCTGGATAAATGTATATATTATTCCCACCAAGCTGCCCTGTTAGCACTACACTTAATGTTCATATTCACATATTAATGCTACTCTCACTTCTGGTTAGAGAAGCTTCTCTTTTCAGATGGCGATGACCACTGGGATGACCCAAAAGGCAACGTAGTGCTGAGAAGGGATGGAGGAGTGCTCAGCACTGAAACATCTCTGTTACACCCTCCAAGGCTCAGGGCCCATTGCAGAAGAGGGGGCAGATAGAATGGAAGAGCCAAAAGAAAGGTACAACTCCTTACAATGCAACTGTCCAGACAGAAATTGGCCTTGATATCCATGACCTTGCAGTGCCTAGCAATACCTTCGCAAGACCCTCATAATAGAAGAAAAAGATGATGACATCAAATTAAAAGAGAGACTAATGGAGAGAGGGGATATGATGGAGATTGGAGTTCTAAAGGGGAAGGGGAATGGGGGGGAGGGAAATATCATGCATTTTTTTTGTATATAAGCATAGAAGTTATCAATTAAAAAAGAAAGAAAGAAAAAGAATGGCAGGGAGTGGGAACATGCCTGCTTCTATGTAAGGGGGTGCTACAATGTCTGGCCAAACAAGATGATCAAAATTAGAGAGTTCAGTGCCTTCAGCATTACCTGGATCTTCCTACACGTCTCCATCCCAAGGTACAGGATACAACTCTTTTTCAATCAATACCTTTACGTGATGAAATTCCTCAAAGCGAAAACTTGACATTTGTAATAATTAGAAATTGGATGTTGATGACTTTGGCTTACTTCTTGGCAACCCAAACCCTATTACCCCTGGAGGGAAGAATCTCTTCTAAGGATCACTCAGAAACTTTTAGATCCTTTATGTAGAAATGGAAGTATGGAATTTCATCTGTGAGCTAATGCTTTCCATAAAGTCTTTATCCAGAGATTCTAAACCATTTATTTTTATTTATTTGACAGAGAAAGAGAGGGGGAGAGAGAGAGAATGAGTGTGTCAGGGCCTCCAGCTATTAAAAATGAACTCCAGACACATGCGCCACCTTGTGAATCTGCCTTACATGGGTCCTGGGGAGTCAGACCAGGCTCCTTTGGCTTTGCAGACAAATGCCTTAACTGCTAAGACATCCCCCTGGCTGCTATCCAGAGATTCTAGACACAATGGAATTTGTAGAAAAATGGTTGAACTTGGAACAGATCATACTCAGCAAACTCACTCAATCACAGAAAGACAATCAATGCATGGTCTCACTCATCTGTGGTTCCTAAGCGGAATCAGCTCAAGATGCTGACATACCTAATAGGCATCTTCAGGACTGGAAAATAGAGAGAGTAGGGCTGGAGGGAAGGGTAAATGTCAGGGGGACACAAAACTAGACCCAAATAGAACTGGTACCATAAAATCCTATATCCCTGAAGACAGACTAAAAGGTTGAACCCCCTCATCAGGACCTTAGAGGGAACACCTGAATCAAAGGGCCCTGGAGAGGGTGAGATGAAGCCTAACCTTAATTTTGTCCTATTTCTCTCTCTCTCTCTCTCTCTCTCTCTCTCTCTCTCTCTCTCTCTCCTCTCTCTCTCTGCTTTCTCTTTTATATTTTCTTTCTTTTTCTTCTTTCTTTTCCCTTGGCACTGGCCTGTAACTCCCAGCACCAGGATTTGTTTAACACCCACGATGAGCTGTTGATCAGAGAGACACACAACATTTCCCAAAAGAAGAGAGACTTCCGTCAGAGCACTTGATTACCCACCAAAGCGACCCTACTGCCAAAGACACCATATGCTGTTGGTATGGAACATGGAGAGACTTAGCTGGAATCTGGAAGAGAGCCAGTCCCCAGACAGTTAGTTAATCTACTGTCAGAGGTGCTATATGAGCTACTGGGAGAAAGTGGCCAACATCTGTCCAAGCAACCTGAGGTCTAAGGTATTCAGAAACAAACAACCTGATGTGATACTTACCCAAGTGCAATAGTGGCACACAGCCATGGTGGGTAACCAAGTGCTCTTGGATTGGCTAACAGATCTGCTCAGTGGAAAGGAACCCATATCTGGAACTGGGAAACAAGTCAGAAGCATATCCAGATGAGTTCACTCCCAATATCAAACTCCCACCAATCTGGGGCTATAAGAGGTCCTACACCTATTAAATTCTCTCTAAATTAACAATGCTTATCCCATTTAAACTGTGCTGTTTTCACTCTCCATTGGAGAATCTGCTTCTCTTTTTCAGATAGATGCAGGATCTGAGGAGAAAATCAGCCCAATCACTTCACAAGGTGCCAGCTGAAACTATAGAGGAATTGGTCCAATGAACAAGCGTGCTGCTTTCTTGGTGGACCTGATATCAGCACAAGGGTGAAGGAGACAGACACAAAGAACACTCAACTCCTACCAAACCAGAGATCCATAGACTCCCAAGAGCCCATCACTGAAGTAGACCTAAAACAAACCCTACATGGCTCAGGGAAATTCACAGAAAAAGGGAAAGAAAGATTGTTAGATCCACAAGTTTGGACATGATGCACAGAGACACTGCCTCTTTTCCATAACTGATGGCTACCCCCACAATACAAGACCCACAATCCCCATGGTATCCCAATGGAGGAGGGTCCATTTGGAGGGGGGCAGGGATAAGGGTAAGGATGGTACCACATGTGCTGGTTACATACTGAGTATGTACATAACTAATAAAAAAAAAAAGAGGTAATTTTGTTATAAGCACTGGAATTGAGATGCCAAAAATTGAGGCAGTTACTTTACATATAATAGAGCAAAATCTGATCATTGCTGAATCAAAACAGCTAAGCTCTGATACAAACCTTGACAAATCTGTTTTGAAAGAGAAAACACCATTTTACAACCATTGTTTTTAGCTTAATCTTGATAGCAATTGACTTTACATATAATAGATTTTTATTAACACAAACAATTTTATGCCTTACCCATGACTTAAAATTGATAAAGCTTAGACAAACTATCCCAACATATTTTACCTAAGAGGAAGATGAAAGTTGTCATGATTGAAATTAAGCTACTTAAACCTAAGTGATTAAACCTAGTGATGATCATTCAATAGAATTAGCATAAATGTAACAGAAGTCCTGCCAGGCAGTCAAAAGTGTCGAAAGGATAAATAGTACCTGCCCTGCCTCCTCTGTTCACGTCCATAAGGGACACAGAACCAGCCTTGAAGGCCCATGTCTGTAGTCTCAGGTATATGGTAAGCCAAGGAGGAAGTATGCAGAGTGCAAGACCAGCCCGGGGGACAGAATGAGACCATGTCTCTTGACTCAAAGAATAAGTTAAAAAAAAAAAAAAAAAACATGTAATGTGGTTGAATGACAGAATTTTTTTTAATATATTTTTTTATTTATGTTATTCTGATTTTACATTCATAGTATTGGTTCCATTGTCCTCCTCCCCATTCTCCCACTTTCAAAGGGACCCTCATCAATGGGGAATGTGGGTCCTGCATTGTGATTTTACTCAAGAGTTCTGGTGGATAGGTCCCAGTCTCTGTGCATAATGCCCCAACTTGTGACTCTAACAATCTTTCCGCCCCCTCTTCCGTGAGTTTCCCTGAGCCACATTGGGGTCATTTTAGTTCTGCTTCCTTGATGAGGTTTTGGGAGCCTCTGTGTCTCTGGATATCTGGCTTAGTTGGAGTTGGATGGTCTCTGTGTTTATCTCCTTCAGCCTTTGGCTAGAAGAGAACCAATGCATATAAAATTCCCTCCAAAACATATATGGTTATCCCTTCTATCTAGTACTAACTTCTCTCTCCATTGGAGAATTTGCTTATCTTTTTCCAGGTGGACAATGAACCTGAAGGGAGGATCAGCTAACCACACCTCACCAGCTGAAACTATAGAACAACGCAGGGGAAGGGCAAGAATACAGCGTTCAAGGCGATCACAACACCAGAATGACAGAATTTTTAAGCATACACAAATCTCTAGGTTAGTTCCCTAATAGAACACACACTGTGAGAGAGAGAGAGAGAGAGAGAGAGAGAGAGAGAGAGAGAGAGAGAGAGAGAGAGAGAGAGATTGGGCTCTGAGAGTGAAATGGCAAAGCAAATGACAAGGAAGTAGATGCCCTGATACCAGCTCCTGTACCACGACCTCAGGTACTGATGGAAAAGCCTCCTGGGGAAGAGATGGAGAGAAACCTAAAGATAACCAGGGAAAGAATGGCCAGTTGCAGCAGAAAAAAAGATGAGTAGAGCTCAAACAGCTGGTTTAGACAAGGCAAAGAGATAATCACAAAAATTCAGAAATGGGGAGATCACAGAGATTCAGATATAGACAGAAAACAAACACAGAGGTGCCCAGGGAGGCTGGGTCTAGGTGGGATCAAGAGTCCTGACATGGCCTCCTGGGCTTGCGTCCAGGAGACACTGGATCAGATAGAAAAGGGTCCTCATAACAGTGTGACAAAAGTCTCTTCAGTTCAACTTGCCTCAGTGTGCCTTCAGAAACCACCATCCCATGCCCCATACTGTGTGGCCACAGACTCCATGTCCAAGAGAACTTGCCCCCATACTCCACATGGAATGGAGGCAAGGATTACAGTACCTCCTGCACAGATAGTACCACAGCTCCCAATGTGATACTCCTGCTCCCTGAGTGCCACAATGTGCACAGCCTCAAGGGGAACCTCAGACAACCATGGCACTAACCATCCTGATGTCTTCCTGAACCTCTGTCCAGCAGCAAAAATTTGCTGATGGTCTCAGGTTCAGCTAGGCTGGCTAGTCATAGCACGTTGTCTCCTGAGAGTCAGGGCCTGATTGGGTCTACCTAAGAACACCACAGTCCAAGGCAGAACACAGAACACAAACAGATGGAGGTTTTGGTTAGCTGACATACTGAAAAGAACACATTGTCCAAGGGACAGATATAAGATTGTATACATACCTACTTGAAATGTCCTGGAAACCACATAGATGAGCTCAGGAGTTGGATGGCACGGGATTGTGTGGGACAGAACCCAGAACCCAAATGGGATAGACAATTGGAGCCAGCAGACACTGTCTTATGGTTGTTATAAAGGAGTCAGTTTACCTTCCTGGCTAAGGAATCCAGTCCACAAGTGCATCATTTTTGGCTATCTGGGCATAAGGTTCCCTGCCTTAGTCTATCCACAGAATCTTGTAAATTTTCATGTATTTGTACAAGTTTTCATGTATAGACCTGGAAAAGCAATAAAGCCATACTCAAAGGTTACTTAACTTAGGACTTAAGTAAGCATGATTAATCTCTAATATGATTTGAAATATTACTGTATAAAAGGAATATCCTCTGTATGTTGTCAAACTTCACAGCACAAGTTTCTGATATTGCTGGAATTCTTGACTCTTAGAGACTAGTCAGATACCAGACTGAAGGGCTCATTTTCCTGTCCATATCCCCCTAGGGAGGCAGAATGAGGAGGATCACCATGAGTTCAAGGACACCCTGAGACTACATAGTGAATTCCAGGTCAGCCTGGGCTAGAGCGAAACCTGACCTCAAAAAAAACAAAAAATAAACAACAAAAAACAAAAGTGTGTTTTTTAATTCCTGACCTGATCAAATTGACAAAGGTATTAAATTGTTACACATGTATATGATATTATACTTCATTCTCCACTCCCTTCCCTCACTGTCCCTATCTGCTGGGATCCCTTTCGTCCCCTAAATACTGTCAATATAGCATTCCTGTCCCATTTATTCCATGAATTGTGAGTTTGAATATTTTGATATTTCCATTTCACTTTAAAAGGAAAAGAAACAGATGAAATTCCTCCTGCCTGAGGCTATTCATTAACTAATAAAACAGTGCTATTTTGGTGGTTTGATTCAGGTGTCCTGAAAAATTAGGTATTCTGAATGGTTCCCAGCTGATGGAGGTTTGTGAATTAAGGCTTCCTGGAGGCAGTGTTTTCTTGGGGGAAGGCTTATTGGTTTATAGACAGTTTCCCTTTCCAGTGTCTGGCACACTCTCCTGTTCCTCTTTTCCACCTGATGTTGGCCAGGAGGTGATGTCCACCCTCTTCTCATGCCATCATTTTCCCCTGCCATCATGGAGCTTCCCCCCAAGTCGGTATGCCACAATAAACCTTTTTTACCCCAATCTGCACTTGGTCACGTTACTTCTGCAGCAGTGCGAACCTGACTGCAACAGTTGGTACTGAGGAGTGGTGGTGTCATTTGCTCTTAGACATCTGACTGTGTGGCTTTGGCCTTTTGGAGCTGATTTTCAAGAGGAATGTCAAAGGATTTGAAACCTTGGCCTAAGTGACACTTTGCAGTGCTGTAAGTACAGCTTGATGGACTATTCTGGTCAGAGTTGAAGACCTGGATGCAGTAAGAACTATGGACTGTGAGGTTTGGCTTATGAGGGTGAGAAAAAGCTTTCCTTGGACTGATCTAGAAGCAGTTTGTATGACAGGTTTGCTGTTATGCCCATGTCCTGAGAAACTTGTGCAGGGTTGCAGTGCATAGAAATAGACTACTGTGTGCAAAGCAAAATGGCACAGAAACAAAATCTTTGGTGAAACTTCTGCCTATTCAGCTGGAATTATATGAGAGGTTGCAATGTTTGAGACTGGGGCAACAGGAAGAATGTGGACTATTTTATTTAAAAAATATGAATTATTAAGCTTATTCACTGAGAAATCATAAATTGTGTGGTTTATTTAAAAGAGAAATCACAAATTGTGGAACAACTGCATAGCTTATAAGGTTCATTTAAGAGAAATTGAGATTGTGGGGGGGGAAACTGAAGTAGAGCTGCAAGCATGTGGACTTAATAAAAACTGAGGCTTTTTCCAAAGAGAAGTTAGAGGGCTGGAGAGGTGACATAGCAGTTAAAGTGCTTGCCTGAAAAACATAACAACATAGGTTTGACTCCCCAGAACCCACATAAGCCAGATACACATGTTGTGGCATGCTTCTGGAATTTGTTTGCTGTGGCTAGAGGCCCTAGCATTCCCATTCTCTCCCTTCCTCTCTCTTTGTCTCTCTCAAATAAATAATAAATAAATAAAATAATTTAAATAGAAACTGTAGGATCCCAGAAGCAGGAGGAAGTTACTTGAGGACAATTTGCACGCAAATGACCTCAAGATGTTTTTGGAACATTGTGAGCCTTGAGCACATTCCGCAAACAGGTGAGCCTTTCTTGCCTGCAAACAGGGAGAAGGATAAAGGCTGTGAATGCTGTGTTCCAAATGATATCAGTCAAGGCTAATTGGCTATAGGAAGGCCTGGGAAATGAAACAGATTCTCTTTGTGTGCAAAAGTAAATCAGACATTACATATTAGAGTTTTTCATGTAGGCTGCTTTCACCTAAGATATAAAAAGCTGCAACAAAGTGAGCACGGTGCAGCCAACATGTCTGTCTTGTCTGTTCTGTGTTATTTGTCATTTCTTTCAGACTTGGGCCCCAATAGAAACTAGAATAAAGCTTCAAACAAATGGATTAGACAGAAACTGAGGCTTTAAAGACAGATGAGAAGCTGAGCGTGGTGGTTCACACCTTTAATCCCAGCAGTTGGAAGACAGAGGTAGGAGGATCACCATGAGTTCAAGGCCACCCTGAGACTACATAGTGAATTATAGGTCAACCTGGACTACAGCGAGACCCTATCTCTATTAAAAATAACAAAAAACAAAAAAGGACAGATTAGAGAAAAGCACATGGAAAGTACAATCTAGGAACTTGTGGAGGGAGACTTCTTGACTAGAACTTGCATGGGATCTGCCATTTGTATTTAGAAGAGTTAAGAGGGCAAATGGTGAGGATCAAGGGAAAAAATAAGAGAACAGAGAGCAAGAGATGCAGAGGAGAAATGAATTGTGAAAAGTTACACTCACGATTACCCTGAGTTTAAAGAAATTACACAGGTAGCAAGCCTAGAATTGGTGAGAGAACCCATGTGCTAAATATGGAGTATAAGAAAAATACACATGTGGTAGATTCAGAGACCAGAGGAAAATTATGTTTGTAATCAAAGAGAGAAGTTACCCCTAACTATAAAGCAGAGACAAGCAGAAAAGCCCTCCAAACCAAGTTTTATGCCAGGCTGGATGAGGATGAAGCTAGACTCATGTACATCCTTGTTGACCAAAGGAAGAGAGATTGTGGACTCTTTTTGAAGGGGCCTGACTGCTGAAGGGGCATTCTGTACTTCAAATTTTGCTTCATTCCCCCCTTCCAGGTTAACAAATTGGCACCTGATCTGGTATTATGGGGTATAAGAAATGTAAGAATGAATGGGTCATTGAATTTGCAACCCAGTCTTGTGTTTTGGAAGTGGCCATGGGCAGTGTGTAGCAGGTTTGCTGGACGCCTGCATGGAGACCCAATGGAGCTATGAGGATGGACCATGGTTTGCGGTGGAGACCAAGTGGAGGTGCTGGACCACTAGATGGCTGCTAAGGAGAGGTGCTGGCCTGGATGAAGGTTCTGAGGACTGTGAGTAGCCTAGCTGGAAGGGTGGAATTGGAACTCCAGAGACTTGTTGCTGGTTACAATTATCAAATGAGGCTCATCACTGGCTACAGTTGTTGGACTTGAAACTGCAGAATTTGATGTTTGTTTTGTTAAATCTTGTATTAGTTGAATATTTCTTTGTTATGACCAGTGCCATCTTTTCTAGTATGAGTGTTTATTCTGTGCCATTATGGGTTTGGTGGTGGAGATTTTTTGGTATTATGGCTCAGTAAAAAGATCTCAGACTCTGGGAATCACTGAACATCATTAGGACTGATTAAAAACTACGGGGACTTTTAAAGATGGACTGAATGCATTGCATTTTACCTCATGTATGTTTATCAGTTTATGGGGACCAGGGATGGAATGTAATGGTTGGATTCAGGTGTCCCCCATAAACATAGGTGTTCTGAATGCTAGGCTCCCAGCTGATGGAGATGTGGGAATTAATGGCTCCTGGAGGCAGTGTATTGGGGGCTGGCTTGTAGGTATTATAGCCAATTTCCCCTTGCTAGTGTTTGTCACACTTTCCTGTTGTTCACCTGATATTGGCCAGGAGGTGATGTCCACCCTCTGCTCCTCCCTTCTGTCTCCCCTGCCATTATGGAGCTTCCCCTTCAGTCTGTAAGCCAAATTAAACCTTTTCCTCCACAAGCTGGTCTTGATCAGTTGATTTCTGCCAGCAATGCAAACCTGACTGCAACAGGTGTACTACCTAGACTTGAGTGAGAGGAGAAATGAAACAAAGTATAACCCCTCCCCTATTTTACCTTAAAAAGGCACTGAAGAAGGCAAACAGATACCTTGGGAAGGAAATGGGAAGGGGTGAAGTTTCTGCAGACAGCTGCTCCTGTTATCCTGCATTCTGAAGTAATCATCCAAGCTAGACAGAGACCCTGCTCAGACCACTATAACACACAGACACATGCATAAATGGCTCAGAGATGGAAAATGCCTAACCAAGGTCACCCAGCCAGGAAGGGGGAATCCTGATTTCAACCCATGATCTAGTGACCTCAGGAACTGAAGGAAAGGCTTCATAAAGAATAGGTAGTGAGAGACACAGAGAGACTAGAGAGAGATGGGCCAGTGACAGAACAATGTGGGGTCACATTCACATGGCTGAATTAGGTCAATGATTGAGTCACAGAGATTCAGAGAAAGAGAGATGGAAGGTAACAGCCTAAGGCACAATTCCTAATGGACACACAAAGTTTCACATGTGAGCTGCAACCTTGAGCCCTGGCTATGATGCCCTGAGGGGCCACAACAGGATTAGAAAACACAGAAGGAAGAATGACTGCCCTGGGCAGTGGATGGCCATGATCAGACAGGATGAGGAAAGTTACTTCTGTTCAGCTGCTGACAGGACACCTGGTGACACCAACTTTCCAAACCACCCATACCACTGCTGCACTGCTACAGTCTCCATCTCCTACACCACAACCAGACACTACATCTTGCCCCAACCATGGACGTGAGGCCCGAGCTCCTTTGCATCCAGATCCATAATACCACAGATTCCAATGCCAGGCTGCCACACTAAAGCCTTCCTACACATCTGCCTGATGGCTAAAACATGCCTGTGTGCCCATGACAAAATCACAACAGCAGGCTGAGTAGCTTCCTAATGCTCAGTAGCAGGTGGGTGTAACCTAAGATCAGCAGAGCCCAGAGACACCGTTCAGGTCACAAAGGATGGAGCTCTGAGCAGCTGGGAGACAGAATGAAGCTGACGACTCAGGAATAGATATGAGCTCATGCAGGTGTTCAATTCCACAGGCACAATTTGCAATAGCCTAGAAAGCAGGTACAGGGCTTCCAGGAGGTGAGGAGTCTGGGAGTCCTAGGGGAAAGAACCCAGGAGGCAAGAGACACAGAGCATGGGAAGCTAGTGAACAGTGTTACATGTTATCTGTGTTACTGTTTCTCTCCCTTGCCTTAGAAAGCCAGGCACGCCCTCACCATGTCTACATCCTAGGGCACAGTGCCCTCTCTTGATCCCACTGCAACAAAGTTTCTCAAGAAATTCTACAAAATTTTAAATTTCCATCTGGAAAATTAATAAGGTCAGATCTCAAGGTCATGTCTTCTCTGGCTTTAATCATAAACCAATATTCATGTAACATTATTATTTTAAGTATATAGAAGGCACATTCTAAGTACATAGGTAACCACAGAAGATGTTGCTAACTATGCTCTAATTTTCACTCGCATCTCACAACAGACTTTACACAGACCCCAGAGTGAGGGGCTCCTTTCCCTTCCCATGTCCTCTTACTTTCACCATTTTTCTTCTCCTTATTCTTTTCTTTTGCCATGACTTCACCCTTCAGATCTTCTTTAAACTCCCCCATTCCTAGGAACTGGCCTCCAGTCTAAAATCCCCCCCCAAATCTCATCTCCCCTCAGAACCCTTTCCTGAAGTCTCCTCCCTCAGACCCACACTGCCTGCCCCAGACCATGACTTCTTCCTTCACACCTACAAGGCCTGTCTTCCTCACACAGATCCTACTTCCACAGACCCTCTAGTCCTTCATCCATCCTCAGAGATTGGGGAACAACAGGAACTCATGCTTTGCTCATAGTTTTTAAAACTCTGTGTATGGGCTGGAGAAATGGCTTAGTGGTTAAGCACTTGCCTGTGAAGCCTAAGGACCCCGGTTCGAGGCTCAATTCCCCAGGACCCATGTAAGCCAGATGCACAAGGGGGTGTACGCATCTGGAGTTCATTTGCAGTGGATATAGGCCATGGTGTGCCCATTCTCTCCCTCTCTCTCTCTTTCTCTCTCTCTACCTGCCTATTTCTGTATCTCTCTCTCAAATAAATAAAAAAATAAAATATTAAAAAAAAAAAACTCTGTGTACTTAATGAAGACACGGGCACTGGCGTTTATGTCCCATGGTAGCATGTAATGAGGGAGAATCCCACTAAATTCCCAAACCCTGGCATCAGCTTCCTTTACTGTACAATAAACTAAGCTCCATATCCCACTGTTCTCCTAGGTTTTATGGTCCCAGGGGGAGGGCTGGGAGACTGAGAAGCAGGTCTAGTCTCCACAGAACAATTTTTTTACTCTTGCTTTGCTGCAGCCACACCACACTGTCCAGCAGGGAGCAACTACTCCATTCTAGAAGGGGAAAAAATAAAACAAAAAAACTGCACAATCAGCAAGAATTGGCTTCTCTGAGGTGCCACTGAGAGGTGCTGGGGAATGAACTTAAGGCGCAAGTCATGGTGGGCACATGCTCCATCACTGAAATTTAAACACTTGTTTTTGTTTATTTGAGAAACAGGTTCACTAGGTAGCCACTTCAGCCTTGAAAAACCTCCATAGAGCAAATAGGTCTGAACCTTGTGCTTCTACCTCCTGCCTTAGGCTCCTGAGTGGCTGGGATAACAAATCTACACACAGATACTTTTTGGAATTGAGACTGAACCCAGGTCTTGTCCCCCTCCCCTGTTTGACCATTACAGGGAACTGATGGGGAAACATCCAGAGAGAGAAGGGGTCAGGAAGGGTGAGAATTTTGGGCGTGGCTGCTCCTGGTAGTCTGCATCCAGTGTTAACCATCCACCTGGGATGGATCTCAACCAGAAAAAACCCCTTCCCAAACCAGGGCTCCACAGTGTTCACTGTCTTATAGATACACCAGAGGACAGAGAGACAGAGACAAATATGAGGAACAGAAAGGGACAGGGAGCTGCAAGTTGGTGGCTCATGTTTATACATCTCAGTATTTGGAAGGCAGAAGTCAGAGTATTGCTGCAAGCTTCAGGCAAGCCGGGCCTACATAGTGAGTTCCAGCTCCATTTTGACTGTAGAATAAGACACTGTCTGGAACAGGAAAAAGGAAAACACGGAAAGGATGGAGGGAAAAATAGACACAAAGACAGCCTAAGTAGCACAGGAGGTCAGATTGCCCCTGGGCAGGACTAGGGTCCATGCCTCATTCCTCTGCCCCTGAGTATCCAAAGCCTTCCCTTCTGACCTCTGTCACTCAGTGAAAAGGATTCAACCCCAGCAGTAACCTTGTCCACAAGGAAAACCAGGAAAGCCCCAAGGTTTAGGCCTGTACTTCAGGGAGAAGATGGAAGCAGCCTGCTTCTGCCCTGCCTCCCCTGCTCCTGTGATTCTGAATCATGTCCCAAGCCAGCTGGACCTGTCCTCCACCATCCAGGCCCTCCCACACACACACACACACACAGGGACTTGGCTGAAAGGGGAGCTGCCTAAATCATCTCACCCAATAAGAAAGTACATGGTATCTGGATTCCAATCCATGTGCAAGTGACCCTAGTGCCTCAAGGAAGTGCATCCTGGGGAAGGCGGGGTGAGAAACACTAGGGAAATATGAGCCAGTGATTACAGAGACCAAGGAGGAGGATGCTCACATGCGTGGAGTTCCACGGTCAGAGAGAGAACCACAGAGATCCAGAGAAAGAGAAATCAGAGTTTAAGTGATAGACAACTGGAGATTCAGAACCAGAGGCTCAGGGAGAACTCTGGAGGTGACATGACACTTTGTTGCTGAATCCCTGGGGACAGGGCGACACAGGTTTAAAAAAAATCAGGGTTTATAATGGTGACCCTCTCTTAGAGGTCCAAACTACCCAAGCCATCATCCACCTAGCTGACAAAAGTCCAGGAGTAGGGCATCCGGCACAACCACACTTTCTGGATGCTCCATGCTTCAATGTCCCCCAAGATCTATGGATGTGGTACCCGGACCCACTCACCCCACCCAACAAAACCACAGCCCTGGTGCCAGGCAGCCCCATCCGCAAGCTTCCTCATGAGGCTTTCTTTGGAGCCCACCACCTACAAACTCTGTGGAATGCTCTCACCCCCAGGGCACCAGCAGTGGCTGCAAGCCCGGGGGCTGCAGGCCTGGGCACACACATGGTGTAGACATGGGGGTGAATACTTCCCTCCCCTGGCTCAAGGGCCGCACACACTCCAGGGAGAAAGAGGCGCCCAAAGAGCTACATCCAGACGGATTGTTCCCATGCAGGGCGAGAGAAGATTCCAGGGTCCTGAGAGCACCGCATCCCCGCACTGAGGCGCCGCCAGCCCCCAGGGCTCCAGCAGCAGCTGCACGGCAGCCAGCGGGCCACAGGCCTGAGCACTCACGTGGTGCAGTTATGGGGTGAAAGCTTCCCTCCCTCGGTTCAAAGGCCCCGCACACTCCATGCCCAGAGCGCTGCAGCCGGGGCTGGGGTCTCTGCACTGATGGGAGAAGGTGCCACTCTGCTGCACCACAGCGCCACAGCCGGTGGAAGAGTCCAGGACAGCACTAATGGAGAACTTGGGCCTGGGGACTCTGAAGCAGAAGATGAGGAAACAAAGCCGCCATGCTGATCTGCTGTTTACAGATTCCTCGCCCTGGATCAGAACGTCACACTCACCATTTCTGGCTTCCTGAGCGTCCTTCTCCTATCTCCAAAGCACGGTGGCACAGGCCAGAGTCTGGAGCCCAAAGTCCCCAGACTCCAGAAAAGGAAATGATCTAAGGAGATCTAAGGAGGCGGACTGGCAGCGCGCTCAAACACAAGGTGCCTGGACTGTGGAAGCCCGCCCCCTGCTCTCTCCGTGTTCCTGGAAGAACAGTGTGTCCTATTGGATGGTGCTTCAAGACCCACCCCCTCAGGCACTGACTGACAGTAGATGGCAGGAAACCACAGACAAAAGAAGACACACCCACAACTCCTTGCCCACAAGGGCTATTGCACTGCTATGATGTCAGCATTTGGGAGGCTGAGACAGGAAAATCAGCAGTTCAGTAACAGCCTGGGCTATATGAGATCCTGGCTCAAAAAAAAACTAGAATAAATGATGTAAAAATAAACATTAAAAAAATAACAAATGCTTCTCTGCTGTTATTTTAAGGCAAAGCTTCCTGTGAGGGACATAAGTGCCAATGCAAACTTTGAAGTTAATCTCGTATCGGTTTAGGAATTATATAGAAATATATTTCACAAATTGGGGGGAAAAAGGATCGTTTCGGGTCTTTTGGCTAAAATCAAGTGTAGTGTAATGGGGAAAATTATGACATTCTTACCTTTCTAACGTCTATGAATTTTCACAACTACTGTTTTGGGTGATCAGCCTGAGCTTTGAAATGGGAAACGATCCCCTAAAACAACTCCAATTGGAATCACAACCTTGAGATATGTTTAGAGGTAATAGAACCTCAGTGGCACCTGTAAAATTTTTGGTATATGTTGTGTTTATCTCCATAGTTAACTAATCTGTACCTAAATGTAAAAGTAGCATCTTTGGTCCAAATCATGCAGTTGATTCTTATAAGCCTAATGTGTCTATAGTTTAGAAACTATTGCGGTGTTCGAGGTTAGGCATGGAATGGTGAGCACAACCCCAGGGCCCCTCTTCACTCATTACATTACATTTTGGGGAAATTTTCCTTTAGAATCCGTGTGTTCAAATATTAGCAAATGGGGCTGGAGAGATGGCTTAGGGGTTAAGGCGCCTGCCTCCTAAGCCTAAGAACACTGGTTCCAATCTCCAGCGGTTCCAATCTCCAGGTCCTACATTTAGCCAGATGCAAAGTGATGCAAAGGAGCAATGCCGCACTTGACTACAAGGGGGAGCACACATCTGGATTTCATTTTCAGCAGCTGAGACACTGCTGGCAAGCCCATCTCTCTCTCTCTCTCTCTCTCTCTCTCTCTCTCTCTCTCTCTCTCTCTCTCTCTCTCTCTCTCTCTCTCTCTCTCTCTGTGTGTGTGTGTGTGTCTCCAAAAAAAATAATAAAAATAAAAAGTTTTAAAAAATATATTTATTTTTAAAAATATATACATACATACATATATATTAGAAAATGTACCAGCACCAGCAGGCCTGTGAGGAATCTTCACTGCTCCACATGAAGAGTAAGACAAGAACCCAATTACTGATTCATAGGTTTGCTGGATGGTAAGGCAGGAGGAGCAGCATGTACAATAAAATTGGAAAGATGCAGGAAAGGTTAGAATGGCTCCTGCACAAGAATGACAGGCAAAATTTGTGAAATATATTGCATCTGTATACACAATCATACACACATACAAACAAATGTTTCTTTTTTTTAGAGAGAGAGACAGAGAGAGAGATAGGGAGAGGGAGACAGATAGAGATGGGTCCGCCAGCAGCCTCTCAGCTGCTTCGAATGAAATCCAGATGTGTGCGTCCCCTTGTGGTCAAGTGCAGCATTGCGCCATTGCATCATTTTGCATCTGGCTAAACGTGGGACCTGGATATTGGAACCAGAGTTCTTTGGCTTAGGAGGCAGGCGCCTTAACCGCTAAGCCATCTCTCCAGCCCAAATGTTTCTTTTTTAAAATGGTTTCACACAAATATTTCTTAGATATTTTAAATTCAAATATTGTCCTTTTTCTTTCCTGTAAGAATATTATTTACTGTTGGACAATCTTATAAGACATAGTAATATTGACTCCAAATGTCACCCTTAGCTAGGAAAAATACAGTCTGAAAATCCATGATTGCAATAAAATAAATTAACATATTCTTTGTCGTTTACCCTTATTTCTTAATAAGCAGATTTATTATTCATCCATGATGCTTGTTGCAGTTACCTTCTCATGTCTAGAACAAAGTAACCAACCAAAACAGCTCCTGGGAAGAAATAATTTATTTTGGCTTACAGACTTGATGGGAGGCTCCATGATGGCGCAGGGACACTACAGCATGACAGTGCCCTGAACACTGGCAAGGAGGAGCTGCATATAACACTCATAAGCCTGCCCCCAATAGCAAACCTCTGCCAGCAAGTTACCAGTTCCCAAATTGTCCCCAGCTGGGTACCTAGCATTCAGAATACATGCATTTATGGGTAACATCTAACTCAAACCACCACAGCACACCATACTGTTAATTATTTACACCACTGCAAAAGGGTAAAACCTGTAGAAAAACATAGAAATAGGGAAACAGAATCCTAAAGACTCTGGCATGGGGAAATTGCCCATTTTACACAGGGCTTCATTGAGAAGCACATTTTCCATAAACCCTGGCTCAGGAGTTTTAAAAAATATTTTATTTATTCATTGATTTGACAGAGAGAGAAATGGTATGCCAGGGCCTCTAGCTATTGCAAACTCCAGACACATGCACCACCTTGTGCATCTCTCCTAAGTGGGTACTGGTGAATCAAACTTATTCCTTAGGCTTTGCAGGCAACCACCACTAATCCATCTCTCCAGATGAAAATTCAATGTTTGTTTGTTTGTTTGTTTGTTTGTTTGTTTGAGAGGGGGAAAAGAGGCAGATAGAGAGAGAGAATGAACATGACAGTGCATCCAGCCACTGCAAACGAACTTCAGATGCATGTGATGCATTGTGCAGCTGGCTTTCATGGGTCCTGAGGAATTGTACCTGGGTCCTTTGCCTTTGCACACAACTGCCTTAACTACTAAGCCATCTTGACGGCCAAGGATTTTTGTTTTTAATATGATATTAGAGAATTGCATTTTAGAAGATTTTAATTTGTAAAATCGATTTTTGTTTTAATTTGGTTACATGGTGGCATTGGGGTGGGTGGAAATGCAAATATCTCTTCCTTTCTAAGGAACTTTCCTTCTACCAGAATAAATACAAATGGCCAAGGAACATTTAAAAACCTGAAAATCAAAACTACTTTGTGATTTCATCTCACTCCTGTTACAAAGTCTAACATCAAGAATTCAAATGAGGGCTGGAGGGATGGCTTAGCAGTTAAAGCATTTCCCTGAAAAGCCAAAGGACCCAGGTTCAATTCCCCAGGAACCATGTTAGCCAGATGCACTAGGAAGTGCACACATCTGGAGTTTGTTCAGTGGCTGGAGGCCCTGGTGTACGCATTCTCCTCCTCTCTCCCCTCTCCCTCCCTCTTTCTCTGTTAAATAAATAAATATAAATAAAAGTAAAGAAATCAAATGACAATAAATGGTGGTGAAGGTGTGAGGAAAAATGAACTCTTCTCCATTGTCAAGGAAATGTCAACTGGTACAGCCATTGTAGAAATAGAGTAACCATATGATCCAGCTATTCCACTCCTCAGCATGTGCCCCAAGGCCTCTATCATTGCTATAGAGATACTTGTTCATCTGTTTTTATTTCTGTTCTATTCACAATAGCTAGAAAATGGAACGAGGCTAGATGCCTTCAGTTGATGAATGGATAATGAAGATGTGGTACATTTACACAAAGGAGCTTTATTCAGTTTGGAAAGAAATGAATTATAAAATTTGTAGGGAAATGGTGTATCTAGGAAAGAGTATATTAAGTCATGTTTCCCAGGATCAGAAAGACAGACAATAAACTTTCTCTCTCATATACGAGTCTTAGCTTCAAATATTTAGATTTGTATGTAAGTAGGAGTAAAAGTAAGTAGTAGTGGCCAGGAAGGTTGAAAGGGCCTATGACAGAGGGGGGGGACACTGCAGGATTTATAATGAGGGTATTGTAGATATGTAAGTTGAACACTGGTGGTGAAATGGTCTAAGAGCAGCTAAGAAGGATATTCCAAAAACTTGGAGAGAAAGATGGAAACTGAATGGGGGAGAGTGGACTGCTAGACCAGAAAATGGAGTAGAAAACTCTGAACCAATAAAGGGATAAAACAGTGAAAAAGGGAAAGAAACAAAAAAAGAGTAAAGGAGAGTGCCTGAGAGAGACAGAGATGTATATAGCAGAGAATGGGGGAGAAAAATAGGCTAGCACGTAGATTCAGTATGAACCAAGGAGTCTCTCTTTACCTTTCATTGTTAAAATCTACATTAAAATATTTTTTAAGGGCTAGGGAGATGGATTAGTGGTTAAAGGGCTTGACTGTGAAGCCTAAGAACCCATGTTCAAATCTCCAGATCCCAGGTAGCCAAATGCATAGTGATGCAAGCATGCAATGTCACACATGTGCACAAGAGGGTGCATGTGTTTGGAGTTAATTTATAGTGGGCTGAAGGTCCTGACATGCCACTCTCTCTCTCCCTCTCTGGCTCTCTCTCTCTCAAAAAAATAAATATCTTTTTTAAAAACTCCTTCACTTCACACTGTTCAGATATATATATGTATATTGAAATAGGGACTTGCTTAGCCCAGACTGACCAGGATCTTATTATGTAGTCTCAGGTTGGCCTCTTGGTGATCCTCCTGCCTCTGCTTTTGCAGTGCTGGGAATAAAGGAGTGTGTAACCACATCTGCCTAGTGAATTTTTTTTTTTTTGGCTTTCCTAAGCCAAGGATCCGATATTATCTGTACTGAGGTCCTAAATAATCCAGGGAGTCCCCCAGGCAACTGCAGATGAAAGATCAAGTAGAACTGTGGGAAGTAGCTGGCCAGTGTTTCAGCACTGTGTAGCAGAGGCCTGGACTGCTCACATAGAGATTCATAGTCAGTCACCCTTCTCATCTGCTCAGAGCTGCTCAGAGTCAGAAGTGGACTGGCAGAGTCAGTGGTGTGTTGTGAGAACCTGCCCTGTGAAGGATACAGTGAAATCCACTCTCTGCCTAGGAAACAGTGTTCTGGGGAAGGGATTTCTACAAGGAGCACCCATCACACCAACAACCCTTCTAACAGCTCCAACAAGTGCATGGGTGAAGCAGGAGTGAGAAAGTGAGATGGACTGGAGAACACACAGAGGACCACTGTGCTTTAAAGGGGCCTAATGCCTCTCTGTGAACTTGGGAGGTGCACAACACTGTTTAGGCAGAGAGAGAGAGAAAAAGAGAGAGAGAGAGAAAATTGGCTCACCAGAACTTCTGGCCACTACAATTGAATTCCAGACACGTGCCACCTTGTGTATCTGGTTTATGTGGATTCTGGGGAGTTGACGCTGGGTCCTTTGGCTTTGCAAGCAAGTGCCTTAAGCACTGAGCCATCTCTTCAGCCCATGATCAATGCATTCCTTAATGGTTTTTCATGTATATCATAGAGGGAAGAAAATAGTAATATTATGCATGAGGGAAAAGCATTCGAGGTTTGCTTAAGTGAGTTCTACATTATATACTGAGGAGGAGAGAAGAGAGGGAGAAGGACATAGAAAGGGAGAAATGGAGCAAAAGGGAGAATTAAAAATTTTTATAACATTTCTTTATTTACTGGAGACAGAGAGAAAGAGAGAGAGAGGATATGAGCACACCAGGGCTTCTAGCCACCGCAAATGAACTCCAGCTGCATGTGTCACCTGTGCATCTGGCTTTATGTGGGTCCTGGGGAATCGAACCTGGGTTGTTAGGCTATCCAGACAAGTGCCTTAACAACTGAGCCATCTATTGATCCCCAATAAACATTTTCTACCAAAGATAGGCAAGTGCACATTTTCTGTTTTGTGGTTGTCATGCTCTTTGTACATAGTTGGCTGAAAACCTCAACTCTGCCCCTATATTTTGAAAATTGGCACAGAATGTCAAGCAGTGTCATTGAGTGACATCAAAGTCTGGTGCACAAACCATCAGGATCTTGGTGGATTGAATGGGTGGGTTACGTGAATGCATACTTCTTCACGACTGAGATAAGACCATACTTTGTCTAAACTACTTCAAGTTGGGGCTGGAGAGATGTCTTAGTGCTTAAGGCACTTGCCCACAAAGCCAAAGGACCCAGGTTTGATTCCCCAGGATCCACAAAACCCAGACACACAAACTTGCAAATTTGTTTGCAGTGGCTAGAGGCCATAGTGCACCCATTCTCTCTCTCTACTTGAAAATAAGTAAATAAAACTTTTTTTATTTCTATTTATTTATTTGACATAGAGAAATATGGAGAGAGATAGAGAGAGAGAGATAATATGAGTGTGCCAGGACCTTTAGCTATACAAACAAATTCCAGACATGTGTGCCACCTTGTGCAACATCTGGCTTATGTGAGCCCAAGGTAATGGAACCTGGATCCTTGGGCTTTGCAGGTAAGCACCTTAACTGCTGAGTTATCCCTCCAGCCCCAACCTATGCAATTTCTTGGAAACCAAGCCTTGACCTGAGTTGCAGTCCACGCTGCATTGAAAAGCACACACGAGCCGGGTTTGGTGGCGCTCGCCTTTAATCCCAGCACTCGGGAGGCAGAGGTAGGAGGATTGCCGAGAGTTCGAGGCCACCCTGAGACTACATAGTTAATTCCAGGTCAGCCTGGACCAGAGTTAGACCCTACCTTGCAAAACCAAACCAAAACAAAACAAAACAAACAAACAAACAAAAAAGCACACATGACCTATTCCTTCCGCAAACATACAAAGCAATTAAGAATGTTCGCTGTTGTCTCAGCCTCCCCACATCACACCTTCAGATGGTGGAATATTTGGGGAAAAATGAGAGCAAGTAGGCTTTTGTCCTGGCTGGAGCTGGAAACTGTGGTGACCTGGGGTGGGGGCGCAGAGGCCACAATGGCCTTTTAAAATTTCTTCCTTTCCGGGCTGACAATTTGTCATGGGAAGCTGAGCTCCTGCAATTTCACTCTCCTGCTAAATCACATTATAAAACAGACTCATATTTGTTAAACATATCAAAGCATGTAGCCTCATTCAGATGTGGAAATGAAAATGGATATACCCATTCTCTCTCTCTCTCTCTCTCTGCTTTTTTCTCTCTCTTTAAAATAAATGAATAAAATATTTTTAAAATGAGCATAGGTATAATGTATAAATATATATATGTGATCATATAATGATTATACACCAGGTCTAATCAATATAGAAAATTTTGTTATTCAGGCCTGGAGAGATGGCTTAGTGGTTAAGCACTTGCCTGTCAAGCCTGAGGACCCCAGTTCAAGGCTTGATTTCCCAGGTCCCATGTAAACCAGATGCACAATGTGGCACATGCATCTGGAGTTTGTTTGTAGTACCTGGAGGCCCTGGTGCACCCATCTCTATCTATCTGCCTCTCTCTCTCTCCATCTGTTGCTCTCAAATAAATAAATAAATAAATAAATAAATAAATAAATAAATAAATATCTTGTTATCCACACATAATGAATACATATATAAAATAATACACACACACACACACACACACATAATGCAAAGCCTAAAGAACCAGGTTCAATTCCCCAGTACAAATGTAAGCCAGATGCACAAGGTGGTGCATGACTCTGGAGTTTGTTTGCAGAGGTTCTAAGCCCTGTTGTGCCCATTCTATTTCTATCTGCCTCTCTCTCTCAAATAAGTAAATGAATACAAATGTTTAAAGAAATCTTTTGTGATTTGTGTTATGTGAACATATATTATATATAAAATACATCTGTATAAAATATACTTATAATCATATATGTGATTATATGTATTGTATAAACTATAACCACATATCATTGTATAGAATATATATAAACAATGTGCCAGAATCTTTTCAGATACACATAATATATAACTTCTGATATATATAATATACTTATATATATTATATTTATGCATTATATATATTACACATATATGAATATCTATGTAATTTTACATACATACTCATGTGTATTACATATATGAATATATATGTAACTTTTGCCATACATATATTATATACTTTCTTCTACACACACATGTGAAACCATATTTGTGTTTGTATGTGTATAATTAAACAAAACCATTCCTGCAAAAGGCACTAGGGTAAAATATTCAATTTCACCAGGTTCTTACTATACTCAAAACGAAACATGTAATTAAAGTATACATGCTTTTTAGAGATTTTAATATCCTTTGGAAAGAGCATTTTTCCAGAATTATTTTTGTGCTTTTTGGTGGACACCTTTTTATTTTCACATGAGGGGAACACAAACACATCACAAATGCAGATTTGTGAAGTATTTTTGTTTTCTTTTGTTTTGTTTTTCGAGGTAGGGTCGCACTGTAGCCCAGGCTGACCTGGAATTGACTATGTAGTCTCAAGCTGGCCTTAAACTCACAACCATAATCTTCCTACCTCTGCCTCCCAAGTGTTGGGATTAAAGGTGTGTGCCACCATGCCCAGCATTATTATTATTTTTTGTGGATGTGTGAGATACAACGTTTTGGGGTACCTGAAAGTTTTTAGATTACAATATATTACAGGCAATAAAAAAAGGGGGTATGAGGAATTGCTAAAAGCAGAACATCACATTCTCTTAACTCATCTTATTACAAGTGTATCATGTGCTTGGATTCCTTTGCACAGAGTCTCATCTTTGTTATTATTATTTATTTTTTTATATTTTATTTTATTTTATTTTATTTTATATTTTACAGAGAGAGAGAGAGGGAGAATTTGTGGGCCAGGTATTCAGCCACTGCAAACTCCAGATGCTTGTGCCACCTAGTGGCATGTGTGATCTTGTGCTTGCCTCACCTTTGTATATCTGGCTTACTTGGGATCTGGAGAGTCAAACATGGGTCCTTGGGCTTTGAGGCAAGTGCCTTAACTGTTAAGCCATATCTCCAGCCCAAGTCTCAACTTTGAATGTCAAAGCCTGACAATGCGGCTGAGATGCCATTCAGTACTTTGCATGCTAGGTGACCCTACCTGTGCACCTCCCTACACCTTCCTCACTGCTTTTAACCTTCCTTGTCCCACATTTTGGTACATTTTATGTACTTCTAAAGAAATAATAAACGAAGTGAGTTTCAGGGAATTGAAAGCATTTTTTTTGACTATGCAACTATATATATGTACAGATTTTGCAAATTCATCTTAAGAATGGCTGTGGGGCTGGGAGAGATGGCTTGACAATTAAGGCACTTGCCTGCAGAGCCAAAGGACCCAGTATTGATTACCCAGGACTCATGTAAATCCAGATGAATAAGGTGGAGAAAGTGTCTGAAGTTCATTTGCAGAGGTTAGAGGTCCTGGTGTGCCCATCTCTCTCTCTCTCTTTCTATGCATTTCTCTCTCTAAAATAAATGGTTTTTAAATTATTTAATTTATTTTTGGAGAGAGACACAAAGAGAGACAGACAGAGAGGGAGAGGGAGACAGAGATGGGCGCGCCAGCAGTCTCTCAGCTGCTGTGAACGAAATCCAGAAGTGTGCGCCCCCTTGTGGGCAAGTGCGGTATTGCGCCCTTGAATCACTTTGCATCTGGCTAAACGTGGGACCTGGAGATTGGAACCACAGGAGATTGGAACCAGAGTTCTTAGGCTTAGCAGGCAGGCGCCTTAACCGCTAAGCAATCTCTCCAGCCCTAAAATAAATGGTTTTTAAAGAAAAGAATGGTTGTGAATATTTTTTATCATGAATATTTCATGGAAAGTATTGCCTTATAGACTGTTATTTTGTTCCCTTGAAATCCTATATGCATTCTGGAATGATGTGTGTCCCGTGTGAATCATTTTGATGGTAATTTGGTGTAGTTCAATCACATGTGACCAGGGTCCAGTGTCTGTCACTATTAAGAAAACTCCTTGTCTTAATTACAAAAAAAGAAAAGAAAAAGAAAAGAAATGTGAGCTGCAGAGATGGCTTAGTAGTTAATGCATTTGTCTGTGATGCCTAAAGACCCAGGTTCATTTCCCCAGCACCCATATCATGCCAGAGGCACACAAGGTGGCACATGCATCTGGAGTTTGTTTGCAGTGGCTGGAGGCCCTGGCATGCCCATTGTCTGTCTGTCTGTCTCTCTCTCTCTCCCCCTCATGAAGGAAGGAAGGAAGGAAGGAAGGAAGGAAGGAAGGAAGGAAGGAAGGAAGGAAGGAAGGAAGGAAATGGAAAGGGAATGGAATGGAATGGAATGGAATGGAATGGAATGGAATGGAATGGAATGGAATGGAATGGAATGGGAAAGGAAAAAAGGGAAAGGAAGGGAAGGGAAGGGGAAAGATATTTGGATCCTGGTTCTGGAGGTAGGCAGTGCAAGAACATTGTTATAACCTGATATGGCAGAGGGTGTCACATCACGTCATCAGGTCTCTCTTCCTCTTTAATAAAGCTACTAACTCCATTAGGGGAGCTCTATACACAGAACTTCAACAACACAGGACCTCACCAACTGTTGCAGGTCCAAGTGGTCCAAAGACCATTAGCACGTGACCTTTGGGGCTCAGAACCCATAATCAGTGGAGGGAGCCACTAAAACCATTTCAGTTACATGGTGACTCATTTATCTCTCACTAACAGAGACTAACCATCCCCTTTCAACTATTAAATAATTTTCCCAAGAAAATGTAAACTGTATATCATAAATTTAAAAAATTTTTCATTTTCAAAGTGATTGTCTCCAGGAGGATCATGGCTGTGAGTTCAAGGCCACCCTGAGATATTGTCTTTCTGCTTCCAGAAAGAAAAAAAAAAATCAAAAAATAGGGGCAAGAGGGACAGATGGCTTAGGTTCTACTAATCTGGACCCAGAATTGATTTCCCAGTACCAATGTAAGCCAAAAATATTAAATAATAAATAATTAATTAGTATATAATAAATTTTTTTCTTAAAAAAAGAATTGAATCAAGGAGATTTCAGTTACTATCATGAAAGAAAACACAGACACGGGACAGATATTTCTCCAATTTTCTTTCACACACTCAAGTGAATCACACAGGTTACTGTCATGAGTATTCCTCTGAAACACACCAGCATCCACATGTTCACTAACAGAACTCTTTCCATTTTTGTTTTTCTTTAATTTTCTTTGATTAAATTTATTTGAGATAAGGAGGTAGATAAACAGAGAATGGGCATGCCAGGGCCTCCAGCCACTGCAAATGAACTCCAGACACATGCATAACCTTGTTCATCTGGTTTATGTGGGTCCTGGGAATCAAACCTGGGTCCTTAGGCTTCATAGGCAAGTGTCTTAACTGCTAAGACACCTCTCCAGCCCTAATAGAACTCTTTCAATGTGTACAATGTGACAGGACATTTTTCAATTGATCATTTTCTTCCATATCCACTAAAATTTTATCATTTTAGAAATCTGAGATGTTTGAGCCTCAAAGGATCCTAGGTAGAAATCATGAGATCAAAGGACCATGTCTCATCATTTGGCTTTTAAAAATATTTTATTTATTTGGGGCTGGGGAAATGGCTAAACAGTTAAGGTGTTTGCTTGAGAAGCCTAAGGACTCCGGTTCAATTCCCCAGGACACACATAAGCCAGATGCACAAGGGGGTGCATATGTCTGGAGTTCATTTGCAGTGGCTGGAGGACCTCCCATTCTCTCTTTCTCTCTCTGCCTCTGTGTCTCTCTCTCAAAATAAAAAATAAATAAATAAATAAATAAATAAATAAATATATATAAAATATATAAATATATATATTTTTATAGATTATCATCAGGAGGAGAGAAAGAGAGAGGGGAGAGTAAGACGGGGTGGAATATGAATGAGAATGGGCACACCAGGTCCCCTAGCCACTTTCTGAATCTGGCTTTACCTGGGTACTAGGGATTTTAACCCAAGTCATTAGCCTTTGTAGGCAAGATCCTTAACTGCTGAGCCATCTCTTCAGCCCCTTGTTGCTTTTGTTTTGAGAAGTGAACACTAGCCACTGTCAAAACGCAAGGACTTAGTTCCACCCTTGCATCACTGCATCCACCCTGGAGAACCCAGGCATGAAGCACACCCACTTCATCAGGCAAAAAACTCAATTTTGTAATGGAAAAAATGTGTAATAGTTGACATTAGGATTTAAATAAACACACCACATTGATATGTATCTACACATGCATGTGCACTGTGGTACAATGTACCACAGTGAACCTATAGAGTCACCCTAGATGCCTATCAACATGTGAGCCGATAAAGAAAATCTTCCATGTATCCACAATAGTCTATTATTCAACCATCAAGAAGAATGAAATTGTGGGCTGGTCATGGAGGCACACACCTTGAATCCCAGCACGTGGAAAGCAGAGGTAAAAGGATTGTGGCCATGAATTCAAAGACAGCCTGAGACTACATAGTGAATTCCAGGTCAGCCTGGGCTAGAATGAGACTCTACTTCAACAACACACACACACACAAAACACAAAAAAAAAAAAATAAATGAAATGCTGTCATATGCTAGAAAACATGTGCAACTGCAGAACACTTTAAATGACAGAAGCCAGACCAAAATAAATAAATACATAAATGGTTTCTCCCACTCACAAAGTCTGGATTCAAAACTATATTTATGAAAATGCAAAAGGGATTAAGAATGAAAAGGAAGGGAGGTAACAATAGTGAGGCAAACAAAGGATAATAGGACAGGAAAGATGGCTTTATGGCTAAGGTGCTTGCCTGCAAAGCCTAAGGACCCAGGTCCAATTCCCTAGTACCCACATAGAGCCAGATGCACAAGGAGAAACATGCATCTGCAGACCTTTGGTGGTGGCTGGAGGCCCTGGTGTACCCATTTCTCTCTCTCTCTGCTCTCTCTCTCTCTCTCTCTCTCTGTCCTTCTGTCTGTCAAATAAATAAATAAAATGAAAAAAAGAATAATAGAGGCTCAATATGCTCCAAGTACCAATATGTGTACTTGAAGGTACAGGAAGGAAGAGCATTATTGTGCAGACTCATTAAAAATTAATTTAGCTAAGCTGGGAGAGATGGCACACACCTTAATCCCAGCACTAGGAGGTGTTTGCCACAAAGAATTCCAGGCCACCCTGAGACTGATTCTCCAGGTCACCTGGACCAGAGTGAGACCAGAAAAACAAAAAAAAAAAAAATTAAATTAACAAATTAAAAAATAGTCACAAACCATTAAAGTCACAAACCAATCTTTCTAGTAATTATTTTTATAGGTTAGATGATCTCTAAATCACTGTGATAGTCAAAAAAACTTAGAAAATGCATAACACTTGCACAACACTCATACCATCATGTCAAAAATATGAAAGTACTAAATATTAAAAGGGTTTGACAAGCTGGCTAAGAGAATATGAAAAGTAAATCATATTATATCCATAGGAGCTGAGTCATTCAACAAGACTACATTGTGTTGTAAGATGCAAAATCCTGACAGATTAGCTAACTATTGAAAATGGCAAGTATTTTCACCCAACTACATTAAACATTATTTATTTTATTTTGTTTATTTGTCACAGAGAGAGAAAAAGGCTGATACTGTTATGCCCAGTTCATGGCGCCCCAGTGACCACCAAGGAAGACCAAACACGTATGCAAACTCAAAGAGCTTTTACTCAGGCTTAAGCTCGGTCTCTTGCCTTCACCAACGCAGTGGATACTAGCAAGAGCCCAGAAAATCAGAATGGCGGGCTTTTTATTGAGGTTTGAGCAAGGGGGAAAGGACTATCACCCACGCAACCACATTATTGGCTAATTTGAACATTAACTGTACTTGGGGGTTCTTGATTGGTCTTAGGATTTTGGCGGGCTAGGTCTAGGGGAATTTTCAAACTTAATTGGCTTAGCAAACGGCGGTTACATTTGAACAGGTTGGCTCACACGGTTACATTCATTTGATTGGTTGACATTTACAAAACTCTGAGATGGTGGATCTTATTGGGCTATCCAGCCTAGGACCGCAAGAATGTTGAGTCATGCTCACACAGCAAGTTTATGGTTTTTCCCGGTACGGCTTGTTCTTCCCTTGATTCCAGGAACTCGCCCCTGTGGCCTACAGAGTGACTGAGGCCTGTCATGGTGCTACTCTGGCCTGGGTCTTTCATTCCCCCCTTTCCTTGTACCTAAAGGGGAGCCAATCTTGGGTCCTAAAGGCCATCTGGTTTTTCTAGGGGGCGGTATTGAGCCCTGAGAACCATCAGTTGAACTGTGTTAATGCGGTCTTTGACAAAGCTGACTAGTCTATTAAGTATACAAGGTCCTAGAGTAATTATGATCAAGAAAAAAGCTAGGGGTCCTATCAAAGCAGATATTAAAGTAGTAAGCCAGGGGGAATAGTTGAATAGGGACTTAAACCACCCCTGAGAGGCCTCACGTTCTCGTTTTCTCCTTGCCAGACCTTCTCGGACCTTTGCCATATTGTCTCTAACCACACCTGAATGATCAACATAAAACAGCATTCTTCACCTAAGGTGGCACAGAGGCCACCTTGTTGGAGGAAGAGTAAGTCTAAGCCTCTCCTATTTTGTAATACCACCTCAGATAGAGAAGTTAGAGACTCTTGCAAATGAGAGATAGAAGTTTCTATTCTTTCTATGTCTGCATCAATAGCTGTCCACAAGCTAGAGTAATAATTTTTCTGGGTTAGTAAGGCTGCTGTACCAGTAACTACTCCAGCCAATCCAGCTCCCACTATAAGGCTTAGAGTAAGGGCCGTGATGGCCTCTCGTTTGTATCTTTGAGCTAGGGCTTGTTCTAGTCGGGCAAACAATTCATCCTCTGTATGATAGAGGAGTCTGGGCACTAGTCTAACTAACACACAAAAACCTTTAGTGAAATTGAGAACCCCCAAGTGGACACAGGGAGTTAACCCTGTGGTGCATGCCCACCACATGTCAATGGGAGGAATTAGAAATGGTAGATGGTTAGATTTAGAATTAGAATGGGGCAGTAGAGATGAAGTTGGGATGGTAATATTGCAAAGATGATTTTGGCCATAGGGCACAGTTCCTATACATAGTCCTTGTCCAGTTACAGACATTGAGCTCATTTTTGTTGCCATCTACAGGTAGAGGTATTAGTAGCACTCGTATAATTACCAAGTCCTGCAATCCCCTCATAGTATGGAGGCTGATGTCATAACAAAGCCAACAAGCAGCAGTCAGGTTAGGGGCTGAAGCATTCAAAAAGCGAAAAGAGCGATCTATGAGGTCAAGCAGGGGATGTACCCCTGTGGGTTGTTCTGAAGGAGGGCTAGGATAGTTAGGTGACAGGGTGTGGGTAGTGGGCTGGGAAGGGTTAGTGGGGAGGATTGGGGGCTCAGGAGGAAGCAGGGATAGTGGTTTAGGCGGGGCCAGAACTTTATTAGGTCCTATAGGTAGTGGGGACCTTAATGGGGTAATTCTCATCTGGAGGGTGAATAATACTCCTGGATCCTGCCCAGTTTTATATAGTCTGAGGCCCCATGTTTTTCCAGAGCCCCACCCAATGGGCTCCTTTCCTGATTCCGTAAATCTAATAAGGATGGGATTACACCGTTTTTTTAGACAATCAGAATATGTTGCTTCGTACCCAATCTGAGATCCCCAGGGGGCCCTTTGGAGGGTTATGAAATCACCCTTGTACTTTTGGGGACTTTCCCAAGTAAAAGTACCAGTGGATTCACATCCCCAGGAAGCACAGTAGTAGTCAGAAGCCCAACCGCACTGTGTTTCCTGTTCTTTTGTTCTCTCTTTATACCCGGGGCAGACATATATGGGCAGAGCCCATGTCCGCACCCTGGTAGACGGATGTTTACACCCAAACTCAGGAAAGGGTACTAGGCTACTAGGCTCCCAAGTTTCTTCAAAAAGATCACATAGGTCGAAAATGAGATCTGGCCACCAGCAGCATTAGTTATTATCCAAGTGATGTTTACGGGGGCATGAGGGTTAGAGGATATACATACAGTTTGTAATAACAAAGTCACTAGGAGCGCTGAAGCTTGAGTTTGAGTGGTGACTCTGGATCTCGACGGACTTGCCCTTCTGGTTGATGACTTTCGGTTTCAGCCAGCGGGTCAGCTGAGGGAACTTGTGTGTGATGAATCCAGGTGGCGATTCCGTCTACCTTGACGGCGGTGGGGGTTGTCAGGATGATGACATAGGGTCCCTTCCAGTGAGGCTCTAGTGTCTTATGCTGATGACGGCGAACAAAGACCCAATCCCCTGGCTGATATCTGTGCATTGGGGGAGGAGGTCCAGTCTCATATATGGCTTTTAGGCGAGGCCACACTTCTTTGTGAGTTCTGATTAAGGATTGAAAAGACTCACGTAAATTTTGATTACTAAATTCGTCAATTAATTCCTGTTTTAGATCAGGCAGAATGGGAGGCAGTCTCCCAAACATAATTTCATAGGGGGTTAACCCTATCAAACGAATGCTGGTCCATTGTCTGAACTCAAAAGAACTGGCATTCCATACCTGGGTAAAATCTCTTCTAGAATTTTTTTTGTCACCACCTGTGCAGTCTCATGTTTAGTAGGAAAAGCCTCTGTCCATCCTGAAAAAGTGTCTACAAAAACTAGGAGATATTTATAACCATATTTACCTGGCTTTACCTCAGTAAAATCTAGTTCCCAGTGTGTTCCTGGTTTGGAGCCTCTTAGACAATTTCCAAGTCCTTTTGAGTGTTGATTGTTCGCATTTGTCACCTTACAGCTTAAACATTTGTTAGCAATTTCTTCAACCTGGGATCTTACGTTAAGTATTTTGAGATGACTGTGTCTTATTAGTTCTTTAGTCCTTTTTGTACCCAAATGGGTGGACTGATGCAGATGTTGTAGGAGCTGCTTAGCAAGGTGGGAGGGAAGGATTAGTTTATGATCTCCAGCTCGAATCCAGCCATTGTTTACTTCTTGAGTCATTGGCATTTTTCTGATGAGTTTAAGGTCCTCAGTGGAGTACCCTGGAGTATCTGGCAACATGGGTGGGCCTGGGTCTGGAAGTACAGTCATTACCAGTTTTGCCTCTAAGGCAACTTGTTTGGCTGTCTCATCAGCTCTCTGATTTCCTTTGGCCACTGGAGTTTCAGCTTTTTGGTGACCAGGACAGTGAATAATAGCTAGCTTTTGGGGCAGCCATAAGGCTGCCAGCAAGTCTAAAATCTGTTCCTTATTTTTAATAGTTTTTCCTTCAGCCGTTAGGACTGGTAGCAAAGGCATAGCGGCTATCAGTATATACATTTAACTTTTTCCCTCTGCCTAATCACAGAGCTTGAGTCAGGGCGATGAGTTCTGCTCATTGTGCAGAAGTTCCTTTTGGTAAAGCCGCCACCCAGATAGTCTCTGTTTCTGATACTACAGCAGCCCCTGCATACCTCTGTCCATCCTTCATGAAGCTGCTGCTGTCCGTGTACCAGGTGACCTCAGCGTCCGGTAGAGGCTGGTCAGTGAGATCCTCTCTGATGTTGTAGACTCGGCTCAGGATGTCAGCACAGTTGTGGAGGGGTCCCTCTAAGTCCAGATCTGGTAACAAAGTAGTGGGATTTAGGGCTGCACTAGGAAGAAACTGTATCTGGGGCGGATTTAAGAGTAGGCTTTGATAATGAGTTATGCGAGCATTGCTGATCCATCAATCAGGGGGCTGCTTAAGAACCCCTTCTATTGCATGGGGGGTCACCACCTTAATTTCTTGTCCCAAGGTTAGTTTGTTGGCATCTTTTACTAACTGAGCTGTTGCCGCTATTATTCTGAGGCATGGTGGCCATCCAGCTGCTACTGGATCTAATTTTTTTGATAGATAGGCAACTGGCTGGTTCCATGGTCCTAAAGTTTGGGTTAAAACTCCTTTAGTTATTCCCTTTTTTTCATCTACGTAGAGATGGAAGGGCTTAGTAATGTCAGGTAGCACTAGCGCAGGTGCAGTCAATAGCGCTTGTTTTATTTCATTGAAGGCCTGATTGTGAGTTTGGGACCACTGGAAGGGGCTTCCTTCTTTAGTCAGCTCATATAGAGGTTTGGCTTTTTCAGTAAACCCAGGGATCCATAAGCGACAAAATCCAGTGGATCCCAAGAACTCTCGTACTGCTTTGCGAGTGGTGGGTGTTGGTATACTCAGCACAGTCTTTTTTCTTGCTTGGGATAGCCACCTCTGTCCCTCTTTGAGAATATATCATAAATAAGTTACCTCTTTTAAACAAATTTGGGCCTTCTTGGCAGAAGCACGGTATCCCAGGTCTCCCAGAGTTATTAATAAGTCCTCTGTGCCTTCCCGGCAAGCCTGTGCTGTGTCTGCAGCTATTAATATATCATCAACATACTGTAGCAAGGTTAAATGTGGGTGTAGTTGTCGGTACTCACCCAGATCTTCATGGAGAGCCTCGTCAAACAGGGTGGGCGAGTTTTTGAATCCCTGAGGCAGCTGCGTCCAAGTTAATTGTCCATTAAATCCTTGTTCCGGGTCATGCCATTCAAAGGCAAATAGCGGCTGACTTTGTGCTGGCAGAGACAAGCTAAAGAAGGCATCTTTTAAATCCAAAACCGTGTACCATACTCTGGATGGAGGCAAAGAACTTAAAAGAGTGTATGGGTTTGGCACTGTTGGGTGGATGTCCATCACCCGCTTATTTATCTCCCTAAGATCCTGGACTGGCCGGTAATCTCTGGTATGTGGTTTTTTTACCGGCAGGAGCGGAGTGTTCCATGGGGAGTGGCAAGGGACAAGTACCCTGATGTCTCGAAGCCACCTGATATGGGGGGTTATTCCCATATGGGCTTCCCTTGACATAGGGTACTGTCTCACTCTGATGGGTGTTGCCCCAGGCTTTAATTCTACCCAAATGGGTGGGTGATGCGAGGCCAGTCCCATTCCCCCAGTCTCTGTCCAGGCTTAGGGAAACCTCTGCAGCCACACAGCAATGTCCCTTATTGGACTTGGTTGTTGGTGGAGTCTGTACTCATCCTCTAATTGCATGGTCAGTATCTGTATTGGGAGTCCATTTTTATCTTTGAGGTGGGGCCCATCTGGGTCAAAAAATATTTGGGCTCCCATTTTGGTAAGCAAGTCTCTCCCCAGAAGGGGATAGGGGCATTCGGGTATGACCATGAAGGAGTGGGATACCCTGCCCATGTCAAGGTCCACTGTTCTTCGGGTAGTCCATGAGTATTGGTTCATACCTGTGGCCCCCTGTACCCAGGACTTTTTGTTTGATAATTTTCCTTGTGATTTAGTTAGCACTGAATGTTGTGCTCCAGTATCAACAAGAAAAGTAATTGGAGTCCCCTCCACTTTTAAGGTTACCCTGGGCTCGGGGAGGGGGTCTGAACCCCGTCCCCCCTAGTCTGAGGTGTCTCCCAGTTCTAGGACTCGTACTCTTTCTGACTTTTTATTTTTCTTGGGACAATCCTTATGCCAATGTCACATTTTTTTGCAAAACGTGCATTGGTTGTGCTGGAGTTTAGGTCTGGCTGGCGGGGGTCCCCCCTTACCTTGTTCTTTGGTTAGCTTCCTGTGTGGATTTCTTTGCATTCCTGGAGATTCTTTGGTGGCTGTAAGAAGGACTTTGGCAGCCAATGCAAAAGCTCGAGCCTGGTGTTCCTCTGGGCTCTCTCGGTTGTTGTATACTCATTCTGCCAGTGCTACTATTTCCTGTAGGCTTTTGTCTGCCAATCTATCTAATTTTTGAATTTTTCTCCTGATGTCTGGGGCTGCCTGATTAACAAAGCTAAGAATAACTGCTGTCTTATTTTCTGGGAGTTCTGGGTCCATGGGAGTATACCTGCGGTATGCTTCCATGAGCCTTTCCAGAAAGGCAGCAGGACTTTCATCCTTTCCCTGTTGTACATCACTAACTTTGGCCAAATTGGTGGGCCATCTAGCAGCAGCCCTGAGACCCCCCCATTAGAGTCCAGCGATAGACATGGAGTCTCTCCTTACCTTCTGCCATGTTGAAATCCCAGTTAGGTCTAGTCAAAGGGAAAAAGGTGTCTATCATAGCCTGGTTATTTGTGGGGTTCCCATCCGTTCCCAGGACAAGTTTCTGAGCTTCTGTGAGGACCCTTTCCCTCTCTTCTGTGGTAAATAGAATCTGTAAGAGCTGCTGACAATCATCCCATGTGGGCTGATGGGTAAAAAGGATAGAGTCTAGAAGGTCAATTAGGCCCTGTGGTTTTTCAGAGAAGTTAGGTGTCTGCATTTTCCAGTTATAGAGGTCACTAGTAGCAAATGGCCAACAGTGATGAGGTTGATTGCCTTCTGTGTCTGGGGGCCCTATTGCTCTGAGCAGAAAGGTTTTAATCTTGGGCTCCAGGGCTGATGCCCAAGGGACTCGACTGCAAGTATGGGGGGTGCTAATTACAGGAGGTGGGGATGGCTGTTGGGGCTGAGGTTGAGCCTGCCCAACAGCCTGGGGCTGGGGTGGATTTAAAGGAGGAGGGGGAGGATAAGGGGGAGGAAATATTAATTCTTCCTGCTGGGAGTCCTGCAGGACTGGATATAGGGGGGCAGAAGGTAGGGAGGGGGAGGCAATAGGTTCTTCTTTGTTCTTAATGGCCAGGATAGTGGACGATTTATCCTGAGGAGGAAGAAAAGGTTTTAACCAGGCAGGGGGATTTTCAAACAGATCACACCACTTTAGAATGTAGGGTATCTGGTCCGAGCATCCATTTCCTGCAGAGGAATTTTGAAAGATATTATCTTGGACCTGCCGTATAATGGGCAGGTGGAAAGTACCTTCTGGGGGCCAGCCCACATTGAAGGTAGACCATTCATTTCTGCAAAAGATAATTAGTTTTCTCTTTTTCACTTCTACATTTAGGTTAGAGGCCCTTTCTTTAACGTCCGTAAAGTGGTCTGTCAGGAGGGAGAGAGGAGTCGAGTGAGTCTGTCCCATCTGTCTGGTCACACAGAGAAGGAGAATAAGTTCGACAAAACACAAATAAAGTAGGCAGAAAACAAGTTCAGCTGGCCAGCAAGTACAAAAACTGAAACTGGGACAGTGGTGTCACTCCGCTCCGCGGGTATGACCCACGTGGTCTTTCCAAAAATGGGAGGGGAGAAAATTTCCCCTCTGGTGGGCCAGAGGCACTCTGGTCCCACCTACCAAACTGGAAGGGAGAAAAATTCCCCTCTGGTGGGCCAGAGGCACTCTGGTCCCACCTACCAAACTGGAGGGGAGAAAAATTCCCCTCTGGTGGGCCAGAGGCACTCTGGTCCCACCTACCAAAACCTACCAAAGGGTGCGTCCACCCAACTACAAACTGCGTTCGAAATACTAGAGAGATCTCAGAGACATGAGAGATTGAGAGACAAAGGAAACAGACAAATAGACACTTACTGGCCGCCACATGTTGGTGGGCCTCAGGGATCTCCAGGGGGATCCCGGACGAGCCCCCAAATGTTATGCCCAGTTCACAGCGCCCCCAGTGACCACCAAGGAAGACCAAACACGTATGCAAACTCAAAGAGCTTTTACTCGGGCTTAAGCTCGGTCTCTTGCCTTCACCAACACAGTGGATTCTAGCAAGAGCCCAGAAAATCAGAATGGCGGGCTTTTTATTGAGGTTTGAGCAAGGGGGAGAAGACTATCACCCACGCAACCACATTATTGGCTAATTTGAACATTAACTGTACTTGGGGGTTCTTGATTGGTCTTAGGATTTTGGCGGGCTAGGTCTAGGGGAATTTCAAACTTAATTGGCTTAGCAAACGGCAGTTACATTTGAACAGGTTGGAGTGCACGGTTACATTCATTTGATTGGTTGACATTTACAAAACTCTGAGACGGTGGATCTTATTGGGCTATCCAGCCTAGGACCGCAAGAATGTTGAGTCATGCTCACACAGCAAGTTTATGGTTTTTTCCGGTACGGCTTGTTCTTCCCTTGATTCCAGGAACTCGCCCCTGTGGCCTACAGAGTGACTGAGGCCTGTCATGGTGCTACTCTGGCCTGGGTCTTTTAATACATAGAGAATGGGCACACCAGGACCTGCAGGCACTGCAAACGAACTCCAGACGCTAGCGCCACCTTGTGCACCTTGCTTTATGTGGGTGCTGGGGAATCTAACCCAGATTTTTAGGCTTTGCAGGCAACTGTCTTACCACTGAGCCATCCCTCCAGTCCCAAAAGACATTTTCAATGTTTCCTATAATATGCAGTGTAACAGCAAAACTGATATTTCATGCAATTTGGATAACGATGGTTCATTTAGATTATAAAAAAATTCTAAATTACAAATTGAATTAAAACCTGTGTAATGAAACCCAAAAGGTAAAAGGCAACACCATATTTTGTTGCCAATTTTTTTCAAATACAAATAATTTATCTGAATCACATAGTATTAATTTAAGCACAGGTGGTACTACACTATTTTTTAAGATTTTCCCATTTTTCAATTCTTATTTTAAATTTATTTTAATTTTACATTCATGTTGGTGCCTCCAGTAGCCTCCTCCTTGACCTCCCCCCCTCCAAAGGGACCTTCCTCATTGGGGAATGTAGGTCGTGTATTATGGGGGTAGCCAACACTTATGGGGGAGAGGCAAAATCTCTGTGCATAATGACCCAACTTGTGGCTCTAACACTCTTTCCAGCCCTTCTTCTGCGAATTTCCCTGAGCCATGTTGGGTTCATTTTAGTTCTGCTTCAGTGATAAGGTTTTGAGAGCCTCTGTGTCTCTGTATATCTGGCTTAGTAGGAGTTGAATGTTCTCTGTGTTTGTCTCCTTCAGCCTTGTTCTGGTGTCAGGTTCACCATGAAAGCTGCACTCTTGCCCATTTTCCCTGTTACTCTATGGTTTCAGCTGGAACCCTGGTGAGGTGCAATAGGCTGATCTTCCCTTCAGGGTCATCGTCAACCTGGAAAATAGAAGCAAATTCTCCAACAGAAAGAGAAGTTAGTACCAGATTGATGGAATGGCCAAGATTATTTTAGAGAGAATTTTATATGTGTAGGCCCTCTTTTAGCCCACATTTGTGGAAACTTGATATTGGAGAATGGGCTCATTTTTTGTACATGGTTTTGACTTATTTCCCAGTTCCAACTATGAGTTCCATTCCACTGAGTGGATCTATTAGCCAAATCAAGAGCAGTTGGTTACCCACCATGTCTGTGTGCCACCATTGCACTTGTTTGAGCATCACATCAGGTTGTTTACTGCTGAGTAGCTTAGACTGCAACTTGTTTGGACAGATGTTGGTCATTTTCCCACAATCGCTCATGCAGCATCCTCTGGCACTAGACAAGCTAACTGGGACTGACCCTCTTCCAGATTCTGACCAGGTCACTCCATGTTTAGTCCCAAGAGCATATGGTGTCTTTGGCAGTAGGGTCTTACCATTAACATTTGGTGGGTCATCAAGAACTCTGACATAAATCTGCCTTTTCTTGGAAAACGTTGTAGATCTCTCTGATCAACAACTCGTGAAAGTTAACCCCATGCTGGTACTGGGAATTACAAGACAGCACCAAGGAAGGTGAAGGAAGAAAAAGATAGGTTATGTAAAAGAGAAAGAAGATAGAGAGGATAGGGGAGAGAGAGAGAGAGAGAAAGAGAGAGAGAGAGAGAAAGAGAGAGAGAAAGATAGATAGATAGACAGATAGATAGATAGATGAAAAGATTAAGGTTAGTTTTCATGATGTCCTCTCCAGGTCCCTGTGGTTCAATTGTTCCCTCTCAGGGCCTGCTGAAGGATCAATGTTTTAGCCTGTTGTTCAGCGTATAGGATTTTATGGTACCAATTCCATTTGGGTCCCTATTTGTGTCCCCCCACCCTTATGTTCCCTCCCACTCCTACCCTTCCCTCCCATCCCACCTTCCCTATTGTCTGGTCCTCAGGGTACTTATTAGGTATGACAATATCTCAGGTAGATTCAGGTTAAGAGCCACGGATGAGTGAGATCATGTGACAATTATCTTTTTGTGATTGGGTGAGCTCACTGAGAATGATCTGTTCCATTTTCAAATATTTTTCTTCAAAGTTCATTGTTTCATATTTCCTTACTGCTGTGTAGAATTCCATAGTGTAGATATACAACATATTTGTTATCCATTCATCTAATGATGGACATCTCGGTTGATTCCAGCTCTTAGCTATTATGAATGGAGCAGCTATAGACATAGTTGAGCAAATGTCTTTGATCTGAGGCTTGGGGCTTTTAGGATAAATGCTCAGTAGTGGAATAACTGGACTGTTGGTAGGTCTATAATCATCCTTTTCAGGAGTCTTCATAATGGTTGTACCATTTTACATTCCCACCAACAGTGAAAGAGTGTTCCTATTTCTCCACAGCCTTGCTAGCATTTGTTTTCCTTAGTTTTCTTCTTCTTCTTCTTCTTCTTCTTCTTCTTCTTCTTCTTCTTCTTCTTCTTCTTCTTCTTCTTCTTCTTTTAATGTTAGCTATCCTTACTGGGGTAAGGTGGAATCTCATAGTTGTTTTAACTTGCATTTCCCTGATGATTAGGGATGTTGAACATTTTCTTAAGTGTGTGTTTTCCATTTTTATTTCTTCCTCTGAGAACTCCCTGTGCAATTCTCTGCCCCATTTTCTGAGTGGGTTGTTTGATGATTTATTGTTTACATTTTGGAGTTCTTTGTTAATTCTAGAAATTAGGTCTCTATCAGTTGTGTATCTGGCCAGAATTTTCTCCCATTCTGTGGGTAATCTGTTAGCTTTTGGTTGTTGTATATTTGTCTGTGAAGGAACTTTTCAGCTTCATGAGATCCGAATGGTTGAGTGATTGTTTAATTTCCTGAGCTGCTGGGGTTTTGTTCACAAAGTCTTTTGCCACTGCTATTTTTTTCTTCCAGTAGTAGCAGAGTTTGCAGTTTTTTTTTTTTTTTTTTTTTTTGGTTTTTCAAGGTGGGGTTTCACTCTGGCCCAGACTGACCTGGAATTCACTATGTCGTCTCAGGGTGGCCTCGAACTCACGGCGATCCTCCTACCTCTGCCTCCCGAGTCCTGGGATTAAAGGCGTGCGCCACCACGCCCGGCGAGTTTGCAGTTTTATATTGATGTCTTTGATCCATTTGGATGTGTGGATTGAGTTTCATTTTCCTACATATGGTTTTCCAGTTTGTCCAGCACCATTTGTTGAAGATGTTGTCTTTTTTCCAGTCTAAATTGGTAGGGCCTTTGTCAAATATCAAGTAACTGTAGTTATTTGACCCAAAGTCTGGGTCTTCTATTCTGTTCCAATGGTTAATATTCCTGTTTTATGCATTACCATGTTGTTTTTAATACTATGGCTTTGTAGTATAGCTTTCGATAAGGTATGGTGATGCCTCCAGAGGATTTTCTTCTGCTGAGGATATGCTTGGATATCTGAGGACTTCTGCCTTTCCATATAAATTTTGAGATCATTTTTTTCTATCTCTGTGAAGAAAGAAGGTAGGATTTTTCTTGGTATTGCATTAAATCTATATAATTCTTTTGGTAAGATTGCTATTTTCACAATGCTAATTAATTCTGCCTATCCAGGAACATGGGAGGTCTTTCCCTATTTGCAGGTCCTCCTCAATTTCTTTCTTGAGTGTTTTTATATATTAATTTTATAGTTCTTTTACTTCCTTGGTTAATGTTATTCCAATTTTTTTGTTCCTATTGAACATGGGATAATGTTGCTTATTTCTTTTTCTGTATCCTTTGTCCTTTGCATAGAGAAAGGCTACTGATTTCTGTGCATTGATCTTATATCCTGCTACTTTGCTGAAGGAGTTCATTACATTTAAGAGTTTTGAGATGGAGGTTCTCAGGTCACTTATGTATAGAATCATGTCATCTGCAAATAGGGCGAACTTAACATCTTCCTTTCCAATTTGTATCCCTTTGAGTTCTTTCTCCTGTCTTCTTGCTTGAACTAGTACTTCTAATACTATGTTGAAGAGCAGAGGAGAGAGTGGACACCCCTGCCTTGTTCCTGATGTCAATGGGAATTCCTTCAGTCTCTCCCCATTAAGGATTACTTGGGCTTTTGGAGCTTTATCCATAGCCTTTATTATGTTGAGATATAAATCATCCATGCCTGTTCTCTACAATGTTTTGATCATGAAGTGATGTTGTATTTTGTCAAAGGCCTTTTCTGCATCCATCGAAATGATCATGTGGTTTTTTTGTTTAAGCTTGTTTATGTGCTGTATTACATAGACAGATTTCCATATGTTGAACCACCCTTGCGTTCCAGGGATGAAGCCTACTTGATCAATGTGGATAATGATTTTGATGTACTGGTGAATTCAGTTTGCAAGGATTTTGCTCAGGATCTTTGTGTCTATGTTCATCAGGGAAATAGGCCTATAGTTTTATTTTCTTGTGGCATCTCTACCTGGTTTTGGAATTAGGGTGATACTAGCTTCATAGAAGGAGTTCAGGATCTTTCACTGTTCTCCAATTGTGTGGCACAGTTTGAGAAAAAATGGTTTTAGTTCTTCATGAATGTGTGACAGAATTCAGCTGAGAAGCCATCTGGTCCTGGACTCTTCTTTTTGGAGAGGTGTTTGATTACCTCTTCAATCTCTAAGGGCATGATAGGTTGGTTTAGGAGATTAACCTGCTCTGGGTTTAGCTTTGGTAAGTGGTATGTGTCCAGGAATTCATCCATTTCCTCCATCTTCTCCTATTTTGTGGAGTAGAGGTTTTCGAAATAAGTCCTGATGATTCTCCCAGTTTCACTTATGTCTATTGTGATCTCTCCTTTTTCATTTCTATTTTTGTTAATTTAAAGCATCTCTCTCTCTCTCTCTCTTTTTTTTTTTTTTTTTTTGCTTGAGCAGATTGGCCACAGGTTTATCAATCTTGTTAATTTTTTCAAAGAACAAGCTCTTTGTTTTATCAATTTTCTTAATTGTCTTCTTAGTTTCCAATTCATTAATTTCTGCTCTGATCTTAATTATTTCTTTCCATCTGAAGCTTTTTGCATTGGCTTCTTCTTGTTTTTCCAATGCCTTTAGGTGGATGGTTATGTTATTTATTTGGGATCTCTATGTCTTAGTTATGAAGGCATTTAGTGCTATGATATTTCCCCTAAGGACTGCCTTCGTTGTGTTCCATAAGTTTTGGTATGATGTGTTCTCATTGTCATTCAATTCTAGAAATTTTGCAATTTCATTTTTTATTTCATCCACGACCCATTTATTGTTTAAAAGTGTGTTGCTCAATTTCCAGGAGCTGGAGGGATTCCTGGTGTACCTTTTGTTGTTAATTTCTAGCATTACAGCATTGTGATCTGATATCATGAAGGAAATTATATCAATTTTCCTAAACATATGGAGGCAGGCTTTGTGGCCCAATATATGGCCTATTTTAGAGAAGGTTCCATGGGCTGCTGAGAAGAATGTATAATCTGTAGATTTGGGGTAGAATGTTCTGTAGATGTTTGTTAGGTCTAGTTGCTTGATGGTGATGTTGAGCTCTCTTACTTCCCTTTTAATTTTCTGTTTGGATGATCTATTTATTGCTGATAGTGGAGTATTGAAGTCCCTAGCTATGATGGTGTTGGTGGTTATTTCTGTTTTGTTGTCAAGTAGTTTTATGAATTGTGGTGCACTTGTGTTTTGTGTGTAAAGATTGATGATTATGATATACTCTTGTTGGATTTTTCCCTTGATAAGTCTTCTTTGTCTTTTTGGATTACTTTTGACCTGATGTCTATTTTATCTGATAATAGTATTGCGACTCCTGCTTGTTTCTTATTTCTGTTTGCTTGGAGTATCATTTTCCACACTTTCACCCTGAGAAGGTGTCTATATTTAGTGGTGAGTTGGGTTTCCTGAAGACAGCAGGTTGAGGGGTCTAATTTTCTGATCCATCCTGTCAGCTTATGTCTCTTGATGGGTGAATTAAGGCCATTAATGTGAAGAGTGAGCACTGTGAGGTTCCCTGCCATGTTGTGGTGGTTTGGTGTTTTTTGGACTTTGAAGGGTTCTTTGTTTTAAGTGCCTTCTCTGAGTTTGGTTATTGTGATCTGTTTTTGTTGGTTCTTGAGGTTGGTTATTTGATTCTTCTGTGTTGAGAATTCCCTGAAGTACTCTCTGTATATCTGGCTTTATGTTGTACAGCTGGGTTTTATCATGGAAAGTTTTTCTTTCACCATCTATTATGAGGGATATTTTTGCTTGGTAGAGTATTTTGGGTTGGAAGCCATAAGTTCTTAGACTATACAGTGTTCCATTCCAGGCCCTTCTGGCTTTGAGTGTTTCCGTTGAGAAGTCTGAGGTAATTCTGATGGGGTTATCTTTATGTGTAATGTGTTGTTTCTCCCTAGTTGCTTTCCGGACCTTCTCTTTGTTATCAATATTTAGTTTTTTAATGATAATATGTTTGGAGAATTTCTCCTTTGGTCCAGTCTGTTTGGAGTTCTGTTAGCTTCTTGTACCTTTATGGGACTTTCTTTTGAGAGATTGGGAAAGTTCTCTTTGATAATTTTGTTGAATAAGTTCTTGATTCCTTTGGTCTGAATTTCTTACCCTTGTGGTATCCCCGTGATTCTAATGTCAGAACTATCCCATATTTCCCTAATGTTCTGTTCACACAAATTTTTGAACTTGTTGAAACTTTTGGATTCATGGTGTTTCTTCTGGTCTGTCTTCCAGTTCTGAGTTTCTATCTTCCACATTGCTGAGTCTATTCTTTAGAGCTTATATGGAGTTTTGGATTTGTTCAACTTTGTTTGTATTTTCTACTGCTTAAAAAAAATTTTTTTTTTACTTTTTATTTATTATTTTTTTGGAGAGAGACACAGAGACGGAGAGAGAGAGGGAGAGAGGGAGACAGAGATGGGTGTGCCAGCAGTGTCTCAGCTGCTGAGAATGAAATCCAGATGCGTGCACCCCCTTGTGGTCAAGTGCGCCATTGCGCCCTTGCGTCACTTTGCATCTGGCTAAACATGGACCTGGAGATTGGAACTGCTGGAGATTGGAACCAGCGTTCTTAGACTTAGGAGGCAGGTGCCTTAACCCCTGCCGGGTTTTTTTTCCTCCACCACCGGCAGGTAGAGCAAAAGAGAGAGAGAACCGGGCCAGCCGTTTCTCTTGAGGCTGAGCGAGAAGGCGGGTGTCGATGACTCAAGAAAACCTCCCCAAAACACCAGGGAAAAGAAAACCACATTGAGCCAGGAGAAACGTCTAAGGCGGAACTCTCCGTTTATTGTCAGGGGAGATATTTATATGCTTTGAGGAAGGGGGCGGGAAGAGGGGATGAGAGAAAGGTATAAGGGCCAATATACTTTGAGGAAGGGGGTGGGAAGAGGGGGATGAGAGAAAGGTATAAGGGCCAATAGTATTTCATCACGTCAGCAGCAGCTGGGTGGAGGCAGTTTCAGCTTAGGTGCTGAGTCAAGGGCAGGTCACGAAACTCTCCTCAGGCTCGACTAGGCCTCACTGGGAGTAGGCCAAGATTGGCTGGGCTAACCACTCGGCTTCACACCGGGCAGGGCCCAACATCTCCCCCTTTTGTTTTTTGTAAGAACGGTGGATGGCATAGCCCCTGTCCTAGGTTGTTCCCCTCTGGGAACCTTACCCGTCTCTGAGCAGTATGCCTCTAGCCCGTTGACCACTCCACACCCTGCCTTAGGTTGTCTCAGCCTGTCTGAGATCTTACCCGTCGTTGGTTCGATGGAGGGTGGGGGAGGGATGTTAGGTGGATAGCCAGTAAGTGGAAAAGCCATTGTCTTTGAGTCGCAAACCTGTGGTGCCTTGACCTGATGAAGTTTAATTGCCTCAAGCTGTTGGTGAATGAATTGTGTAATCTTATTAATTACACAGGGCCCGAGAGTGAGGATAAGAAGAAGGAAGGGTTCAGGGGGAGGGAGAAGGTAGGGTAAAGAGCAAGAAGAAGGAGGGGTCCAAGGGGAGGGAGAAGGTGGGATAAAAAGCCATGTAAGCTCGTCTACAGCAGGTTGTCTTAGGAGTCCCGACTCCTCTTCTGTAAATCTTTCTGGAGCTTTTCTGGCTTCATTCAGGTCTAGTAGCATCCACACCTTCAGTTGTTCCTGGGAAAGAAACAGAGGCATAGTTCTCAGGGGTGTGACACTCCCTGGAAAATTAATTATTATCATCCCCTTGTTGGGGTAAATATTTTAAGTCTCTTGCCGGTACCCAAATAGGTCTTTTTTCCTCTTGAGGAAAGACACATCCAAATCCTCTCCCTGCTGTGAGGAGGGGGTCTGGGCCCTTCCAGGCCCCAGTTAATGGGTCCCTCCATTTGACCCAGATGGAGCTGTAGGTGACAGCTGAGGTCCAATGTTTTTATATGGGATGCCTGTGGAAAGTGAGATTTTCCAGGTTTGGAGGAAATCTATAAAAGTTTTGCTTACGAAGCAGGGACCATTATCGGTTTTGATTTGATCTGGCAATCCAAGGGTGGCAAAGCATTGAAGCATATGGCTAATAGCATGTTTAGTTTTTTTCCCAGCATGTGCTGATGCCCAGCAAGCATGGGAGAAAGTATCAACTGAGAGAAAAATATACTTAAGTTTTCCAAATGGAGAATAGTGAGTAACGTCAATCTGCCAAAGGTGATTAGGGTGTAGTCCTCGAGTATTGGCTTCTGTAGTTTGAAGAGGAGGTACCTGGAGGAAAGGCTGACAGGATTTGCAAGTTCGGACAATTTTTTTAAGGTCCTTGACTGGCACATGGGGATATTTATGTTTAAGGCCCCTCCAATTTATATGAGTTAATAAGTGGAAGTGTGTAGCTTCTGAGACTGTATTACATTGAGGCTGAGAGGCCAGTTTGTCAGCCAAATCGTTTCCTTTAGAGAGGAATCCTGGTAAATTTTGATGGCCTCTGAGATGTTGAAGGAAAATGGGGTTAATTCTTTGTTTAAGTAGGGAGCGGGCTTGAATCATCAATGGGGTTATAATATTGGAGTCCAGTCTAATATGGGCCTCAATTAGGTTGGGTAACAGGTTAACAACATAAAGGCTGTCAGAAAATAAGTTAAATGGCTCCTGAATAGTGTCCAAAGCCAAAACGACAGCAAATAGTTCTTTAAATTGTGCTGATCCTGTGACCTCATGGGAGATAGACTTTATGGGTATAGACTTTTCTCCCCTCCTTAGGGGAGGGTAAACAACTAGGGAAGCTCCCAAGCGCCCCCCATCAGTGAATACGGTAAGAAAATCAGGGTTGGGTTTAGATAAAAAAAGTCTGGGGGGTCTCCATTCCAACCTAGAGAAGGAGCTCATCCATTTATAAGGACCATAGTGACAATCAATTATACCCAGAAACCCCTCGAGGGCAATAGCAACCCTGTTGTTATTTCTCTGAAGCCAAGTGAAGTCTGTTACCTTAAAGGGGGTGACAATGACATGAGGCTCCGTGCCAAACAATCGGACAGAGGTGTCCCTGCCCTTTATAATGCAGTCTGTAATCTGGTTAGTTATAGAGTAAACTCTGGGGACTCCACCAAGGGAGAGGTAAATCCACTGGATGGGTTCTCCTTCCTGGGCCAACAGCACAGTGCATAATGTTTCCCCAGAGAAAATACAGAGGGAGATAGGTAAGTTAGGATCAAACCTCTTTAGGACAGCAGCATCAATAGCCCGTTGTACCTTATGTAGAATTTGTTCATGACGAGGGGGCAAGGTTATCTGAGAGGAAAGAGTAAGACCCTTTAAGAGGTCAAATAAAGGGGACAGTTCCTCAGTAGTTATGGGTATCCAGGGCCTCATCCAATTAATTTCCCCCAGCACCTTTTGGAGTTGAGGCAAAGTATAGAATTTTTGAATATGGAGTTGGGGTTTGACAGGAGAAACAGTATCAAGGAATAACCTGGAGCCCAAAATCTTGAAGGGAGGGGCAGTTTGAATCTTTTCTGGAGACACCTGTAAAATGGCAAGGCATTTAGCAATAAGGTCTTGGAGATCAGATGGGTTGGAATGACCTAAAAATAATAATAAAATATTAGGATGATTAATCAAGGAAGAAAAGATATGAGACATGTATTGTTAGGGTCAATTTAGGGCTGACAGCAGTTTTTTATGATGTTGAAGCTTATAGATCTAGGGGAAGTTCCATACTGGCAGAAGAAGTTGGCCTGTCTTTATAGAGTTATGAAAGAGAGAAGAAAAAAATTAATTAGTCATATAGTACATAGAGCAAAATTATGATAGTTAAGTTACAGTAAGCTTTAGGAATTTTTGTTAGGTACACTTTGTATATTTTTACAATGGAATCTTAAACCATTATCATACCTTAAAATTGGCCCCCAGTGACATTGTCTCTAGTAAGGCAATTGTAGATGTAAACTATAAATTAATAAAATACTGAATATATTGGGGACATATATTTTTTAATTTTGTCCCTCTAATTGGGCAGAGTTGTCAGGGAAAACTTTAATCTCAGGCTAACATTGTATTATCGATTGAGTTAGTTGGGCTTAGTCTTATATTTTATGAATTGAGTTAGGCGGGCAGAGAGAGAGAGAATGGGCGTGCCAGGCCTCTAGCCACTGTTTACATGGGTACTGGAGAATTGAGCCTCTAATCAGGGTCCTTAGGCTCTACAGGCAAGTGTTTAACAATTAAGTCATCTCTTTATCTTTATGTTAATGGGAAGGCAGCAAAGGGTGGGACAATGGTGTGTAGGAAATAGCCATATAGACTTGAAAAATAGTGAATGTCTCCAGCCGTTTTTTTTTTTTTTTATTTTTTAAAGTAAATACTTTGGGCCCTGTGGGACACTTAGTTAAGAGCATAGAGGGAGCGCCCAGAGGCAAAACGGGCGGGGAAGGCAGCGGCTCACCTCATGGCCTCATGGCGGACCGCCCGCCCGTTCCTAAGATATTTTTAAAGTAAGTTAGGAGCCCGCCCATCTGCCTCTTTGTTGTTTGGTTGGCCTTTTTTTTTTTTTGACAAAAGTGACCAAAAGTGACGCCTGGAGGTGCGGGCGAGGTGCAGCCACTGAGGCTCGGGGCAGTGCTCGGGCCCAGGCTGGAGCCGCTGCTTAGGACCGTCCCACTCGGTCGGCCCACTCTCCGCAGGGATGTCGGCGGAGCCTGGCTGTTGTCCCTCCGCTTGAAGTGCGCAAGTTTTGTGTCGTGGACCAGTGACTTGTGTTCCACGCCTGTGAGGAAAGTTAACCTCGGTTTGTATTTGATCACAGTTTACATACACAGAAAGCTACACGAAGGAGCTTTATGAGGCAAGGAGTTTATTGAAGAATGTTAGTGTGGAAGAATTTTGACATGCCCATATCCTTCATTAGGGGTTTGAGCATATTTGCCTTAGGCAGTAGTTAGGGGCTGAAAAGAGCTGAAAAGATAGTTGCCTGGTGGCCGTTTGGGTGGCGGCCTTGGGACAAAGGAGATTTTAAAAGTTAGTTTTAGCCTTTTTTTACAGTTTTTAAGGGCAAAAATGAACTTTTTCCTGGAAAAGCCTTCAAGGTTGGCAATTAATGCAAGGAGGATTGAATTAATCCATGGGGCTAAAACAAAAGTTTTGTTCCAAGCGCCATGGAGGTTTTTTTGTTTAATAGTAATATATATGAGTACAACATAAGCATAAAGTCCCAAAAAATAGTTAATCATGTTGTAGAATTTTTCTAACATGGCGCCCCCACTCCAATGAGGGCGCAGGACACTTTGAGAGTTCTCCAGGTTTGCCCACGTGGTGAGCCTCCTCTAGGTTTGCCCATGTGAGTTTTCTTTTTAGGTCTACCCACGTGGTGAGTTTCTTTTTTAGGTTTGTCCACGTGGTGAGTCTCTACCCACGTGGTGAGTTTCGTTTTTAGGTCTGCCCACGTGGTGCTTCTAAGATGGCGCACCCATTCAAATGGGGGCAGGACAAAAATGGCGGCACCGCAAACGCGGTCTGTCGGAAACCCAAAAATGAGAGGAAAGAGAAAAGAACAAGAGATGTTGAAGTTTGGGACGGAGTTTTTATTTAAATGAGGAGGCAAAACATTTAAAGTCTCCTCTAGGTCTGTCCACGTGGTGTGTCCGCCATGAACGTACTCGTTTAGAAATGGCGGCAAACCAGAAATGGAAGGAAAGAGAAAGGAAGTTGAAGTAAGCACAGATTATAGAAGTAAAGGTTAGAATATTAAATATGAAGATTACCTCATAACTTATGAGGATACACCCGTCAGCAGTACGATTAGCTCGTCAGCTTACTTTTGAATTTTTCCTTCGTCACGTCGGCAGTCCGTAGTCCGTTTTGAATCCTCACACGTCCTCACATGGGGCAGTGGTTGTTGTGCCCCACGTCTGGGCGCCAAAATGCCGGGTTTTTTTTTCCCTCCACCACTGGCAGGTAGAGCAAAAGAGAGAGAGAACCGGGCCAGCCGTTTCTCTTGAGGCTGAGCGAGAAGGCGGGTGTCGATGACTCAAGAAAACCTCCCCAAATCACCGGGGAAAAGAAAACCACATTGAGCCAGGAGAAACGTCTAAGGCGGAACTCTCCGTTTATTGTCAGGGGAGATATTTATATGCTTTGAGGAAGGGGGCGGGAAGAGGGGATGAGAGAAAGGTATAAGGGCCAATATACTTTGAGGAAGGGGGTGGGAAGAGGGGGATGAGAGAAAGGTATAAGGGCCAATAGTATTTCATCACGTCAGCAGCAGCTGGGTGGAGGCAGTTTCAGCTTAGGTGCTGAGTCAAGGGCAGGTCACGAAACTCTCCTCAGGCTCGACTAGGCCTCACTGGGAGTAGGCCAAGATTGGCTGGGCTAACCACTCGGCTTCACACCGGGCAGGGCCCAACAAACCCCTAAACCATCTCTCCAGCCCTGCTTTTTTATGTATACTTTCCAATCCTCTGTCAAGTTCCCTTTTCACATCTTTTTCTGATTTTTGTAGTGTTTCTTGGAATTCATCCTTGCATTTATTTATGTCATTATTGTGCTTAGCCAGCTGGTTATTGAGGTCCTCTCTTTTTTCACTCTCCTTTGGGTAATTTAACTGTTTTTGGAGCCCTTCCTGGCTCTTTTATATTAGGTCTAATCTCACGAGAACAGCATTCATAAAATTTTTGGCCCTTAGTTGATTTTCTGCAAGTTATGCTATTTTCTTGGCTAGGGTAGCATTGCTTATGTCTTCATTTTGGGGTTCTAATCCTAATATCTCTTCTATGTTTGGGTTAGAGACATCCATTGTGGGACTGGGCAGTGTTGTTGGATTTACTTGCATTTAATTTTTCATGTTATTTCTTTTGTGCTGTGGCCTGCCCGTCACAGTGTAGGAATCTTGTCAACTGTAGTGGGAAAGTGTAGTTTACCTTGAAGTGTCTTCAGCATGGAGGATGTGGGATGGGGCATCATGTGGACCCGGTGGGCAGGTCTACTGGAACATGTAGAGTGTGGGAAGTGGGGCAGTGTAGGGACCTGGTGGGCATAGCTACCTATGGGTGGGGAAGGTCAAGGGGCCTGTGACTGGACCTGGTGGCTGGGGCTACCCATAGGCACAGAGGGTGGGGGTTGGGGTGGTATGGGGATCCGGTGGGCAGGGCTCCATGCAGGAGTGATGGGTGTGGGTGGGGCAGTGCGGTGACCCAGCGGGCAGGGCTACCCACAGACACAGAGGGTGGTGGGCAGGGTGGTGTGGGGACCTGATGGGCAGGGCTACCTCTCATCAAGGAGGGCACGGGGGGGGGCAGGTGGCATGGGGACCCAATGGGCTGGGCTACCTATCAGAACAGAGGGTGGGTGGTGGGTTGGCATGGGAACCCATTGGTAGGGGCTACCCATCAGCATGGAGGGGAGTGGGTAGGGTGGCATGGGGACCAGGTGGGAGGGGCTACCCACTGATGTGTAGGGCAGGGGGGTGTGGAAGGACAGCATGGGGACCCAGTGGGCCAGCATAGGGGGCAGGGTGGTGCGGGGACCCGGTGGCCCGGGCTACCCATGGGCACAGAGGCAGGGAGGTGTGGTGACCTGTTGGGCAGGGCTCCCTGCAGGCGTGGAAGGCAGGGTGTGGGGCAGCACAGGGACAGTGTGGATGGGCTCCCTGCCCATGTGGATGGTGCAGGGACATGGTGGGGGGTGCTACCTATAGGCGTGGAGGGTGGGGAGGCTGGTGGTTCCCCGAGAATATGGGAATCAGAGGATTCCCTGATTTGGTATTCAGTACCCTCCCAGATGCTAATGTACCCTAAAAAACTCTAAAGGGCTTGCCTTTCCTTCCATACTGTGTGAGGCATGTTTACAGGGATGCAGAGACAGAAAGAGAGAGTGAGAGAGAGAAAAAAATGCATGTACCAGATCCTTCAGCTGCTGCAAACAAACTCCAGGCCTGCACCTTGTATGACATTTTGCTATTGCGTCACTGTGTGTCTGGCTATGGAGGACCTGAAGATTCAAATATGAGTCCTTAGGCATCACAGGCAAGTGCTTTAACTGCTAAGCCATCTCTCCATCCCCTACTTTCATATACTTTAAAAAAATATTTATGTGCAAGCAGAGAAAGAGAGAGAGAAAATGGGAAGGCCAGTGCCTCTACCCACTACAAACCAAGTCCAAGTGGACGACCTGGTGCATCTGGCTTATTTAGGTACTGGAAAATTGAACTTCGGTCCTTTGGATTTTCAGGTCAGTGCCTTAACCATTGAGTCATTTCTCCAGCCCAAATTAACTTTTTTCTTTTAATTTGGACTCCTCATGAAGAGAAGGATGGGTACCCAGGTGGCAGCTAGATCAAGACTGTAATTGATTTTTTTGAGGGTAATTTTTTGCTTTCTCACAGAGACATAAAGCAGACTCCTGGGCCCCGGTTATTCTCAGAGGCACTCAGCATTGCTCCTGGGAGAAGAGCATCCAAGATGTCAGAGTTAACTCCTGGCATCAAGTCACAGCTGGGATCCATGATCCATTCTTGGCCAGGGCCTCAGCCAGAAGCAACTCATAATGAGGAAATGTTGTCCAGTCATCGCTTTCTATGGGCTTTCTTTGTGATATCAGTGTCACCCAAGACTGGTCAGGTTTTTCCTGGCATTTGATGACATTTACATGGAAAAAGACCAAAAAGGGAAAAGAGATACAATTTGGGGAAAATGTGGAATTCAAGCAATTGTTTATTTAAGTTTTTGTTTGTTTGTTTTTAGGCAAGTCTATTAGAAAACAAATTATGGTGTTAAAAAGTGAGAGGGTGCAATGCCTTTATATAAAATAAAAGATCTGAAAGATGTGCACACATTGATATAGTTTGAATATGTCCATAATGTTTTATTACTTTATAGTTATCTGCAATTGGCTTCCAGAGAGAATTCATTGTCTGGTCTTATGTTTTCTTTGAGATCATTGTAAAAATAGCAAAAAGGCCCAGTAAGTTCAGGAAGGTGCTGTGTGACACCATCATTTTTGTTGTAGCATCACTCTGATCTGGCTTTTGGCTTGTTAGAAAAAAAAATTGGAACCCCCTGGATCTGTAATAAATAATAAAACTTGGTCTGGAAATTAATCATTTTGAATTTGAAATCTTACCAGGCAGAATATGTCCAGTTTGAGTTAGTTTGGCTCAAGTAACTTCAATATACTCAATGTTTCCCCTCCCTGGCATAGAGTTTTTCTGGGGTTTGGGTTTTTCATTTGTTTGTTTGTTTGTTTTGTTTGTTAGAAAAAATTGAAATAAAATAATTACAAAAATAATAAAACTTGAAATTAAAATTTGAATTTGAAATCTTATAGGCAGAAGATGTCAGTTTGATCAGCTCCCAAGTAATTCAATATACTCAATGTTCCCTTATGTTTTTGGTTTTTTTGAGGTAAGGATTAACTCAAGTCCAGGGTGACCTGGAATTCACTATGTAGTCTCAGGCTGGCCTCAAACTCGATGATTCTCCTACTTCTGCCTCCCAGCACTGGGGTTGAAACTGTGTGCCACCATGTCCTGCTCCTTTAAAAAAAATCCAATTGATGTTTGATAGAAAATAAAAGGAGTGTTTGTGAAAAGCAAGTACATTATATAATATTGATATGTACACTGACTATACTTTATGTATATGTAGACATATTTGTTGAATATTAGATGAAAACAAGATGCAAACTTAACAGGATGGATTCTAAACAATAATACCCAGCTACTTCATGCATTATCCATGAGTTGGTTATGAAAATTACCTACTTTGTTTCCAAGGCCAAAGTACAATGCTCTCACATTTTAAATCTTGAACTGTCCCTTACATCAATTTATTTGAAAAGGTACAGCATCCCAATGTACTCAAGTGTGTTAACTTATACATCTGTTCCTTTAAGGAAAATTCTACATAGTCCTTACTGCCATGGTTTTATATCGGCTTAGACTCTAGTATTCAATACTGTACTAGGAAGTTGCTATGGGAATCACTCTATTCTTCAGTGACTCCATTTTCTCTACCAAAGATTCAGATGTAGACATTCTACCACTGTTTATTGACACTGAATAAATCCTCCAATGAAACACCATAATCATGTAAGGAAGAAGTCAATGCAGAAAGCACACCTTTTTGTTCCCCTCATGGACTAGATTCAATCACAAGAATCTCATTCCAAATAAGAAAAGAAATAACTACAGGCTCAGGTGAAACCACAGAGAGGAACTGGAAGAGGAGAGAGAGCTGCTCCCAAGGTGGGCCTGACAGAGCTGCACCAGGGTGATGGAGACAGACACTGAGGGGACTCAAAATGCACCAAAGCAGAAATCCAGAACCTTCTGAGAGCTCAACAGTAGGCTTAAAGCATACCTACTATGGTCTTAGGAAAATTTGTGGAAGAGGGGGAGAAAAGAATCTAAGAGCACAGGGTGGGAAGGACTATCCAGAGACATTGTACCCCCACAATGGCTGACTGCTGCTCTCACAAGTCATAACCCACAACTCCATGGGGAATACCAGCAATGCCACTGAGGATGGCCCTCAGTGGAGTGGAGACTGGGAGGAGGGAAAGGATGCTACCAACATGTGATGTGACCATATGAAGTTTCTAAATAATAATAATAATAATTTTAAAAGGAAAAGAAAAAGAAAAGCCCACACACAAAACACCATGGCCTAGGCAAACCTGGTACTGGCTTTGTTGTTGTTGTTGTAGCTGGGCACTTACCATCTTCAGTGGGCATGTAGATGTTCCAGTACAGGCAGTCTTTGTTCTGATCTTGGGTGTAGGTCATCAGGGTATCAAAACTGGTTGTGAACCAGATAGGAAGCATGTCATGTCCTGGTGCTGGGAGCACACTCCTACAAACTGGGTGGCATTGTGGATGTCAATCCAGAAGGAATGAGGCTTCAGGGGATGAAAACACCTCTCTCTGGTGAGGGGGTGAGGTGTAGGAGACACCCAGGTATTTCTCCACAGGACCCAAGATCTCATTGTGCACTGTTGTTCTCAGAGCCTGGATTTTTTCCATAACTGGTGTTCACCATGGGATACTGTGGCTGGCTGTTGATGAGGGTGAATCTGATGGTCAAGGCAGTTATCCACAGGAGGATGTTGGAGTGTAGTATGATGTGCATGGATGTGAAGCACAAGGGGAGCCATACCAGTACCTTGGGCCTCGACATGGCTCACACCCACATCTCCAGGTGTCCTTGTGCAAGGACTCCAAGGAAGCAGAGCCAAGGGAGAAGAGAGAGCTTTGCAACAGATCCAAGAGATGGCAGGCAGTCTCTCATGGATAGGGTCTGGTGTCAGGAGGCAGAGGCACGGTGGAGCTCACAGTGTTCATTGCACAGTGTAGGTAATCCTCCTTCAGGATGGCACCGGTTTCCAATGACTGTGTATCCCCCAGGGGTGCTCCCACCATCCATCAGCTACTGAGGGCAGTGGTTCCTTATGGAAACTCCAAAAAACCCATGATGGAAAAAATAAGACCCAAAGAGATATTGAGTCCAGTGCAAACAACCCCCCCCACTTACAACATAAGCTGTCTTGGTTCATGCAGTGCATAAAATACCTTCTAGAACCTTCTATTAAAAATATTTAATATTTATTTATTTGAGAGAGAGATAACAGGCATGTCAGGGCTTCCATCACTGCATTTGAACTCCAGATGCATGTGCCACCTTGTGCTACCTTACATGGGTCCTGAGGAATTGAGGGCTGGATAGATGGCTTAGAGGTTAAGGCACATGCCTGCAAAGCCTAAGGACCCCAGTTTGATTCTCTAGGTCCCAAGTAAGCCAGATGCACATGGTGGTGCATGCGTCTGGAGTTCATCTGCAGTGACTAGAAGTCCTGGCACACCCATTCTCTCTCTCTCTCTCTCTCTCTCCTGTCTCTCCACCCTTTCTCTGTGTCTAAAAAATAAATAATTAATTAATTTTAAAAAAGAAATTGAATCTGGGTCCATTGACTTTGCAGGCAAGTACCTGAACTGCTAAGCCATCCTTCCATCCTGAGGCCTTCTATTTCGTTTTCATTTATTTATTTATTTATTTTTATTTGTTAAAGAGAGAGAAACAGAGACAGAGAGAATTTGGATGCCAGGGCCTCAGCCACTACAGTTGAACTCCATTCCCTTGTGCCTCCTGGTGGGCATGTGCAACCTTGTGTTTGCCTCACCTTTTGTGTGTCTGGCTTATGTGGAATCTGGAGAATTGAACATGGGTTCCTTTGGTTTTGCCATAGTGGCCCTTATGAACTGCAGACATCACTCATCAGTAAATGTTTACACTGCTGTCATGCTTTATTTAGTTATTTATTTATTTGAGAGAGAGAAAGCATGCACACCATGGCTTCAAACCTCTACAAAGCAACTCCAGACACATGCACCATCTTGAGCATTTGGGCTTACCTGGGTTCTGGGGAATTGAACCTGGGTCTTAGGCTTCACAGGCAAGTGCCTTAACTGGTAAGCCATCTCTCCAGCCCTGTCATGCTTTTTAAATGAGCAATGGCATGACTCACAGGGTCTGGTCTTCATGCTACAGCCAGCATGAAGAGCTCACGGAATGCAAATAGCATCTGATTGAGCTCATAAAGAAAATCACCTTCGAAGAATGTTATGCATGGATTCTCTGAAGGGGACATGATATCTCAAGGAGGGAGAACATTCCAACAGGCATTGAAAGACTATTCCTTTGAATGTTGTGTTCCTGAACTTAATGTGTGTGTGTGTGTGTGTGTGTGTGTGTGTGTGTGTGTGTGTGTGTTTATAAGAACTATGGGGATTATCTTGGAGTAGAAAAGGAGTGTATGGTGCTGAAAAAATGGCTCAGCAGTTAAGGCACTCACCTGCAAAGCCTAATGACCTGAGTTCAATTCCCCAGTACCCATGTAAAGCCAGATGCACATGGTGGTGCATGCATCTGAGTTCATTTGCAGTGGCTGGGGCCCTGGCATGCCCATTCTTTCAGCCTTTCTCTATGTATCTGTCTCTCTCTGCTTACAAATAAATAAATAATTAAATAAATTTATTTATTAGAGACAGAGAGAGGGAAAGAGAGAAAGGGAGAGTGAGAATGGGCGTGTGGTGGAAAGTTTCTGGTGCATCCATTCTCTCTCCTTCTGTGTCTCTCAAATAATTATAATTTAAAATAAAAACACCATAATTATGTCCATCATTGTAATGATACCGTTGAGAGAAATTCCCAGTCTATAACCTCCAGGACAAAGCTAATGTGTTTCATGATCCATAGTTCTGGGGAGATGGCTTCCCAGTTTGCCATGTAAGTTCAAAGATCTGAGTTTGAATCCCCAGCACTCCCACAAATCCAAGCATGGTGGCATGCAACTATCATCCTGGGGCTGGGGAAGTGGAGGCAGGAGCATCCCTGGCACATGCCGGCCAGATGGCTTAGCTGAATTGGGGAGCTCCAGGATCAGGGAGACCCTGTCTCATAGAATAAGATGTAGAGCATTAAAATCAAACAGCAGATGTCAATCTCTGGACTACACACACACACAAACACACTACACACACACACACACACACACACACACACCCCACACACCATAAACACACTACACCTCCACACACATACACACACACACACACACACACACACACCACACACACATACACACATCTCATACATACACACACTACACATATACACACATCCCTCACACAAACACAAACCACAACACACCATACATACATAACACACACATATCACACACACAAATACATACACACACCAAACATACTCATAGACACATAGACCCCACATATACCACATACACACAGCACACACATATACACACTCCCCCACACACTACAGACCCCCACAAACCACATACACATATACACACACTCCCCCCACACACACATATACACTATACACATCCACACCCCACATACACACATACACACACCCCACACACATACACAAATCATACACAGACACACCACACATCCCAGACACATACACCACACATACACACACAATCAACACACAAACACAAACCCCACACACCCAATACCACACACACACACACACACACCACACATACACAACGCATACACATCACACACACAAACACAGACAGACACACCATACATACAGACACATATACCCCCTCACCACAAACACACATACACACACACACACACACATCATACACATAGACACACCACACTCACACACCCACACAAACACCACACCCAACACACACATCACACACACAAATACAAACCCCACATGCCCTTCATCACACACCACACACCAAACACACATTCCACACATACACACACACACACATACACATACCACACAACATACATACACCCAACACACATACACACACCACACATAACAAACATCACACCACATATAACACACATCCCACACAAACACAAACCCCACACATCCCACACACATACATATATATACATGACACATAAACCACACACACATACACATACACATACAACCCTCCAAACACCACATACTCATCACACACATACACGGACACATACACCACACACTTATCACATACATAGACACACACATACATACACAACACACACACAGCACACCACACACATACACACCAATTACAGTCACACCACATCACACACACACACACACACAAACAAACATATACACACACAGCATACCACACATACATACAAACACACCACATACATACACATAAGAAAATTAAAAATAACCACATCTCATCGCTATATGGACCATGTAACACTCATAACCACTGAGGGTAAATCCATGGTAGATGACCCTCCTGGATACACTTTATCAAAGTCATATGAAAATGCACTGAAAAGTCTGCCTTGTAACTTTGCAATTGAAGAAAAGACAAGAAAAAAAGAAAAACAGCATCACAGAAAATGGATGATTTATGTGTTTGCTTCTGTTTTTTTTTTTGATTCTCCTAAAGACAACACATGACTGTCTGCCAGAGAAAGAGTGATACCATTTGTGCACCACTCAAGACAAGCGCAATGAGGAGAGAGGATGTGAGTGGAGGATTTGGTTTTCCTGAAAACACCCCAACCCCCCCACACACACACACCTTCTGCTTTCAAACCAATTGCTGTTCACTCCTATTTCAGGAACCTTCCTCGTGGGAAGAGGTGACTCTGGTCATTATGTTGTTCTGGTTGGTGGATGGAGACAAGGGATTCTCTGTGAGACTCAGATTGACCTCAATCGGCAGTCCTCCTGCCTCCACCTCCCGATTGCTGGCATTACAGGTGTGCACCACCAGTATTATCCACCACTTGTTCACCTACTTGAGATACAGCTGGGTCCTCTGGGTGGGAAGGAATGAGCCTGCCTTTATCCTAGCTGCTTTGGAAGAACTCAAAGGAAGAAAAAAAAGACAGCACAGAAGATGTTCAATCAAGCTACATGTTTGGAGATTTAAAAACAGAGTTAGGAGCTGGAGAGATGGCTCAGCAGTGAAGGCACTTGCCAGCAAAACCAGGACTCATCTAAGCCAGATGCACAAGGTGGTACATGTGTCTGGAGTTCATTTGCAGTGGCTGGCGGTCCTGGCATGCCCATTCATTCTACCTCGCTTCTTCCTCCCCATCTCTCTCTGCTTGAAAATATATAAATAAAAATATTTTTAGGGCTAGAGAGACAGATTAGTAGTTAACATGCTTGCCTTTGAAACCTAAGGATCCAGGTTTGATTCCCCAGAAGCAATGTAAGTCAGATTCACAACATATTCCAGTTTTAGATGGGGATCCTCACATCCAGCCAGGCTATGCTCAAAACTCCCTTTGGGGCTGGAGAGATAGCTTTGCAGTCAAGGTGCTTTACTGCAAGGCCAAAGGACCCAGGTTCAATTTTCCAGTACACAAGTAAACCACATGCACAAGGTGGAGCATGTGTCTGCAGTTTGTCTGTAGTGGCTAGATACCCACTCTCTCTATGTATCTGCCTCTTTCTCTCTCTTTCTCAAATAAATAAATAAAAATAAAACCTTTCCAGGTCATCCTCTCCTTGCATGACACCACACTGAGTTGATTCCTCATGTTCACACCTTAGCATGCAACTCGAGGCTCACTGTCACTAACAATTGGGGGGAAAAGCATGTGAAATTGCAGTTTTGGATGAAGCAAAATTCCAAAAAACAATCAAAGTCAAGAAACATCTCCAGCACATGTCCTAACCGATGCTTATAATAGGTAAATTCCTAGGGTCGGTGACAGCCAGGGCTCCAATCTCCAGTACCACATAATTCCGTTTAAGATGCATACATTCATTGTGCAAAACAATTTGATGTCAAAATGGAAAAATAGGGAATATGGGGGTTGGAGAGAAAGCTCTGTGATAAAGGCACTTGCTGTTGAAGCCAAAGAAACCCAGTTTGGTTTTCCAAGACCCATATAAGCCAGATGCACAAAGTGGAGCATGCATCTGGAGTTTGTTTTCATTGGTAGAGGCCCTGGCCACCCTATTCTCTCTCTATCTCTCTCCCTCCCTCTCTTTCAGAAATAAAGTATTATGAAATATAGAAAAATAGGGCATATGGATCGAGTTAAATTAGGGCTGGAAAACTGTTAAAAGTGAATTCCAGGTCAGCCTGGAGTAGAATGAGACCCTACCTCAAAAAAAACAGAGAGAGAGAGAGAGAGAGAGAGAGAGAGAGAGATAATTGAGGGGAATAAAATAAAAATGCATTATATCTATCTATGAAAGTGTCAAAATGCAAATAAAATAATCATCTTCAAAAATTACTGGGTGGGGCTGGAGAGATGGCTTAGTGGCTAAGGCGCCTGCCTGCTAAGCCTAAGAACTGCTGGTTCCAATGTCCAGCTGTTCCAATCTCCAGGTCCCACGTTTAGCCAGATGCAAAGTGAGGCAAGGGCACAATCAAAATTGCAAATATTTAGTGAATTCAAGCAGCTGAGAGACTGCTGGCGCGCCCATCTCTGTCTCCCTCTCCCTCTCTGTCTCTCTCTCCAAAAATAAATAAAATAATAAAAAAATTAAAAAAATTACTGGGTGTGGTAGCACACACCTTTAATTCCAGAACTGGGGAGGCAGGGGTAGGAGGATGGCTATGAGTTTAAGGCCAGCCTGAGACTACCTAGTAGTGAATTCCAGGTCAGCCTGGGCTAGAGCAAAACCCTACTTGAAAAAAAAAAAAGAACATAGGAACCCCAAGTTACATATATAGCCTCCCCCAACACACAGACACATCCTAACTACAGAAGCTCACATTAACCCATAGGAAAATGTTCCCAGGGACCACATGAAACTAAAATTGCAGCTAGTACCATGCCTTTATATGAACTGTAATTATTCCTCTTCATACATTTATATGACAAAGTTTAATAAATTTATCTATTTTTTTGTTTTCTTTTTGGATGTAGGGTCTTTCTCTAGCTGGGGCTGGGACAAATTTCAAGTTTCTAAATAGGGTAAGAACCTGAGGACTAATGTTTGGAACCCCCAGGACCCACGGGATAAGGCCTGTCTTATTTTTAATGTGTTTAGCCAGATATCGTGGTACACACCTCTAATCAAAAATACCGGGACAATTTTCTAGTTTCTAAGTAGAGTAAGACCCTGAGGATTAAAATTTGGAGCTGGGTGTGGTGGCGCACACCTTTAATCCCAGCACTCGGGAGACAGAGGTAGGAGGATTGCTGTGAGTTCGAGGTCACCCTGACACTACATAGTGAATTCCAGGTCAGGTCAGCCTGGGCTAGAGTGAGACCCTACCTCGAAAAAAAAAAAAAAAAAAAAAAAAAATTGGAAGCCCCAGAACCCATGAGATAAGGCCTGTATCTGTCATCTGAAAGTACCTACACCAATGGGAGACAGAGTCAGGAAATACCCAAAGCTTGCAGGGGTGGTTAGCCTGGTGGATACTGCAGAAATCATATCTCTTGCTCTCTCTCTCTCTCTCTCAAACATGGTGAATGGTGAGACCTGACACCCTGAGACTTTCCTCTGAGTGCTACGTACACACTGTGACATGTGCATTTCCCCCAACACCACACACACACACACACAAATACCAATGCTATACTCTGCAATTTATTTTACTGTTTCTTTGGATTCAGTCTCCCTGTAGCCAAGTCTGACATACAATTCACTCTGTAGCCCAGGCTGGCTATGAATGCATGGCCATACTCCTACCTCAGCTGCTAGAGAGCAGGGATTAGAGGTGTATACCTGGCTAAATGCATTAAAAATAAGACAAAAGGGCTGGAGAGATTGCTCAGTGGTTAAGGCACTTGCCCACAATGCCTAACAAGTCAGGTTTGATTCCCCAGTACCCACATAAAGCCAGATTTATAAAGTGGTACATGTATCTTGAGTTTCTTTTGCAGTGGTTAGAGGCCCTGGTGCATCCACTCTCTCTATGTCTCCACTTGCAAATAAATAAATGATAAATTTTTAAAAACTGGATAATATACACATACATGCATCAAAATGGATAACTCACTGAAGGAAAAATCTACTCCCAGTAGACCACAAATAGTATGATTTTACCGATTTAAAATTAAGTACTGAGTTACCTAAACTACAAAGTAGCAAGAGCATTCAGGGCTGGGGAGATGGCTCAATAGCTCAATGGCACTTGCTTGAAAAGCCTTCCAGCCAGGTTTGATTCCCCAGTATCCACTTAAAGCCAGATGCACAAAATGGCACATACATCTAGCAGTTGACAGGAGGTCCTGGTGCACCCATTCTCATTCTCTCTCTCTCTTGCTCTCTCTCTCTCTGTCCCCATGCAAAGAAATAAAAATATTAAAAAATAAAACAGATATACTGTCCCACACTTTTTGTCCTAGCTCATGGAGGGCTGAGATATGAGGATGGCCAGGAATTTGAAACCAGCCTGGGCTATATCGACACTGACTCACAAAGAAATAAATATATGTTGGTTTGATTCAGGTATCACCCATAAACTTAGGTGTTCTGAATGCTAGGTTCCCAGTTGATGGAGATTTGGAGATTAAAACCTCCTGGAGGCAGTGTTTTGTTGGGGATGGGCTTTTGGGTATTATAGCCAGTTTCCCCTTGCCAGTGTTTGGCACATTCTCCTGTTGCTGGCTAGGGAGTGATGTCCACCCTCTGCTCATGCCATTGTTTCCTCCTGCCATCATGGAGCTTCCCCTTGAGTCTCTAAGCCAAAATAAAACTTTTTTCCCACAAGCTGCTCTTGGTTGGGTGATTTCTGCCAGCAATGCGAACCTGACTACAACAAAGTAATACATAAAATAAAATTCTACTCTTTCTCTCTCAATCAAAGAAATAAATAAAGTATAAAAAAGTTTAAGAGCCAGGCATGGTGGAACATGCCCTAAATCCCAGCATTTTGGAGGCAGAGGTATGAAGGATCAGCTGTGAGTTTGAGACCAGCCTGAGATGATATAGTGACTTCCAGGTCATCCTGGGCTGGTGTGAGATCCTATCTTGAAAAACCAAATAAATAAAGAAATAATTTTTAAATAATTTAAGGGGCTGGAGAAATGGCTTACCTGTTAAGGCACTTGCCTGCAAAGCCTCAGGACCCAGGTGTGATTCCTCAGTACCCACATAAAGCCAGATACACAGGGGGCCCATGCATCTGGAGTTCATTTGCAGTGGCTGGAGGCCCTGGTGAGCCTTTTTTCTCTCTCTCTCTCTCTAGTCTCTGTCTCCCCCTCTCTCAACTATATTTATAAAATATAAAAACAGTTTAAAACTGATGGGGTTATAGCACCTCTCAGAGGCTACAGGGGGAGAAGAATCTTACAAAAATGCAGACAGATCACAGAATATTTTCTGCTTGGCATTGCTGGTGGGTATTTAGTGATCGTTTAATGTTTCTAATGTAAGATGGTATGCATCCATACACAATAGCCTTGTGGGGTGTGTGCATGACTATGGATACAAATTGAATCCAGGCAAGGTTATCAGGATAGGTTTTAATCAACAACCTTATTTCCCTTCACGATGAAGGGATGTTAGATTTTTTAAATTGCAGGGAGATGCAACTGCTTTCTGGAAGCCTGAGTTACATGTGTGTGACACAGTTTATGCTCAGCTTACACTGCATGGTGATCACACACATCCTACTTGTATTTTTGTATGTATATACAAAATCACATTTATAAAATAAGTCTCAATATTGCCATGGTGTACTACATCTAAATACAAAAATATATGTCTAGATGAGTTACAAAAAGCACTATACATATTTCAGGCTGGTGTGCTGGTACATGCCTTCAATTCTAGCACTGGGGAGGCAAAGGAAGGAAGATTGCTCTGAGTCTGAGGCCAACCTGAGACTACATAGTAAATTCCAGGTCAGCCTGGACTGGAGTGAGACCATACCTCAAAACAAAGAAACCAAAACTATTTATATTACATTATGTATACATTATATATAGGATAAAAAAGCTTAAAATAACTGTGGTTAATTTATAGGCATATGTGCAAATATATGTACATATAATGAGAGAAAAATTATTTTAATATAGTTTATGACTGGGTATTAGTTTAGAAAGCTTGATAAAATGTATTCTATATGTCCTGAAAGAAGATCCAGGTGTATCCTCAAAGGGAATAAGAAAGCTCATTCTGAAGCCAAATATGAGTGAAGATGGTCTGCCAAGATGGATTCTGGTGGTCCCAAATAATATGCTCTAATAAGGTAACAGTTTCATGAAGTTTTATAGACATAGAACAAAGACAGACATAAATCAAAACACTTGCAGGGTTGGAGAGATGGATCAGTGGTTAAAGCACATTCCTGCAATGCCTAAGGACCAGAGTTCAATTCCCCAGTACCCACATAAAGCCAGATGTACAAGGTAGTGCATGCGTCTGAAGTTCATTTGCAGTGGGTGGAGGTCCTGGCACACCCATTCTCTCTGTCTCTATCTTCTGTCTCTCTGTACTTGCAAATAAATAAATAAAAGTATTTTTAAAAAAAAACTTTTGCAAATACATCAGTGGGAAACTCAGGATGGTGGGACGTCTCTGCTGCAGGCTTCAGATTCTCTTGCATGACATCAGTAACTTTGGGGTTGGTCAAAGCTGGTGGGCTGTTTGATAGATTAATATATCCTAGCAGGTTTTATGAAATAGTCACAAGGATAATAAACTGGACATAAAGGCAGGTGATGAATAACAATGAAAGAGGGTAAGGTTAACCCAAAATAACTTAGCTTTGGATCACCAACATTCCATGGCTCCACAGCCACAAAGATCTACACAGAATGTAAGTCTTGGAGGATCTTTAATGTTGGTGTCATTTTTTGTCATTTTTTTATTTTATTCTTTTAACATCAACTCAACTTATTTCATGGGTATGATTTTATGTGGATATACATGCACACACATATACATATATTCATCTATATGTGAACACATGCATATCTCACATGAACTAAATGAAGTATTAATCTCCTTGGGTTCAGAAATGACACCTGCTGCTTGCCTGCAAAGCCTAAGGACCTGGGTTGGACTCCCAAGTACCCATGTAAAGCAGATGCACAGGTGGTGCACGCCTTTAATCCCAGCACTCAGGAGGCAGAGGAAAGAGGATCACTGTAGTTCAAGACTAGCTTGAGAATCCATAGTGAATTCCAGGTCAGCCTGGGCTAGAATGAGACCCTACCTCAAACAACCAACATACATATACATGTATATGTTTAAAAAATGATGCCTTCACAACTCCTATAAGTCCTTCAATAACTTGTTTAATGTCTTTTATGCTGTAGATTAAAAGTATGCTACCAGGATGGAGAAATAGCTTAGCAGCAAAGCCAAAGGACCCGGGATCGATTCCCCAGAACCCATGTAAAAAAAGATGCACAGGTGGTGCATGTGTCTGGAGTTCGTTTGCAGTAGCTAGCAGCCCTGGTGCATCCATTCTCTCTCTCTCTCTCTCTCTCTCTCTCTCTCTCTCTGTGTGTGTGTCTCTCAACCCTCTCTCTCTTCTCTCTCTTTCTCTCTGCCTCTTTGCCTGTCTCAAATAAACAAATAAAATTTTAAGAAATATTTTTAAATCATGCTACCATTTTCTATCTATTTCCATATAGGTAGCCCTAATCATTCCTTCAGTGGGATGGTTATCTCACACAGGCTCAGGATGCTGGCATGAACTTTCAAACTAGACACAGTTATGGAGGAAGGGATATTTATCAAAGCTTACAGGTCCAGGGGAAGTTCCATGGTGAAAGAAGCTTGTCCCCTTTCACAGGACCATGCAGAGGGAGAAAAAGCCACAAGCCACCACCAAAGAGCAAACAAGCACACCCGTGGAACTCCAGGAAAAGCTCGGGCACTTTGCATTTCTTCTTTGGAAAAATATTTTTATTATTTGAGAGAGAGAGAGAAGAATGCATATGCCCAAAGCCTCCAGTCACTGATAATGGACTCCAGATGCATGTGTCACCTTGTGCATCTGGCTTTACATGAGTTCTGGGGAATTGGACCAGGGTCCTGTGGCTTTGTAGGCAAGTGCCTTAACCTCTAAGCCATGTCTCCAGCCCACTGTGCATATCTTTAGGCTGGAATTCCAAATCCACCCCCAGACCTTCAGGCTGGACCATAGGATCCACCCACAGTGACACTTCCTCCAGCCAGTTGGCCAGTGTTTCAAATTCCACACTATAGTAAAATGCTGAATATATTGGGGGTTGTCCATTCAAAGTATCACATACACATACACATATGTGCAGATAAGGACATAAATTTAGAACAAATTCCATTCCCAAAGTGATAACTAAATCATAGTTATTCACTGAAACATCCCACTTTGTGTAACAACAAGATGTTATAGTCAAATTCCAGTCTTCAAGTGGGACCTAGACAGAGTAAAATCAATCTCATTTTTAAATTCATTGTACGATCTCTCTCTCAAATAAAAATAAATATTAAAATATTTTTTAAAAGCTGGAGAGATGGCTTAGTAGTTAAGGCACTTTCCTATGAAGCATAAGGATCCAAGTTCAATTCCCCAGTACCCACATAAAGCCAGATGCACACAATGGCCCATGTGTTTGAAATTCATTTGCAGTGACTGGAGACCCTGGATTGCCCATTCTCTCTCTCTCTCTCTCTCTCTCTCTTTCTGTCAATTAAATTAACTAATTAAAAAGGGCTTTAATGACAAAAACTTGATGCCAAAGGCAGGAAACTGAATAGCTGAGCAAATGTGGCAGAACCTTAGGAAATGAGACTCCCAAGGCAGAAGCATGAAAGTGAAATTTCAGTCTCCATCTCCTTACTATATTGTCCCAATACGAATTGGATAGTGGGGTTGGAGAGATGACTCAGCCATCAAGACACTAGCTTGCAAATCCCAAGGACCTGGGTTTGATTCCTCAGTACCCACATAAAGCCAGAATTACAAGATGTCATGTGCATCAGAAGTTCATTTGCAGTGGCTGGAAGCCCTGGTGTGTCCATTCTCTATCTCTCAATTAAATAAATAAATAAAAATTAAATAAATAAATAAAAATTTCAAAATGAATTGAATGGTCAGGAGAAAATCAGACATTCATTTGCACTTATTCTCTGCCACCATGAAATTCAAGATTAATTTGAGAGAGTGGGATGTGTTCTGAGACTGTATCTGCTCACACGTCTTAATGTCATGCAGTGTGTGTGTGTGTGTTCATGTGTGTGGACAAATATGTGTGTTGTGCACCTTCTCATCTCTACACATATCAGGGGCCAGATGTCAATGTTAGGTGTTTGCCTCAGTGGCTGTTTCACGGGTCTCTCACTGAACCTAGAGCTCAGGAATTTGGCTACACAGTCTGGCCAGTGAGCACAAGGAAGAAACATCTTCATTGCTGAACACTGTACTATGTGAATTAAGCTAGTTCAGCTCTTGGAATGAGTGGCTTTCCTACGAAGAGGGTTCAGTACAGCAAGTTCAAACTTTCCTCTTTTGTGTAATCTAACAAGATGTACAACTTAGTAGATGCATTTGGTTTCTTAAGTAGTTCTGTTACAAAAGAAACATCTTCATTGACAAACACTGTACTGTGTGAAATAAGCGAGGACTGCTCTCTGAATGAGTTGCTTTCCTATGAAAAGGGTTCAGTGCAGCGAGTTCAAACTTTCCTCGTTTGTGTAATCTAACAAGATGTACAACCTAGTGGATTCGTTTCATTTCTAAAGTAGTTGCGTTAGAAGAGAAACACCTCCATTGCCAAACACTGTACTGAGGGAAATAAGCAAGTTCTGCTCTCAGAATGACTTGCTTTCCTACGAAGATGGACGACTGCAGCAAGTTCATCTCCATTGCCAAACATCTCCATTGCCAAACACTATACTGTGTATAATAAGCTTGTTCAGCTCTCGGAATGAGTTGCTTTCCTACTAACAGTGTTGAGTGTAGCAAGTTCAAACTTTCCTAGATTGTGTAATCTAAGAAGATGTACAACTTAGTAAATGCATTTGGTTTCTGAAATAGTTTCATTAGAAAAGAAACATCTTCATAGCTGAACACTGTACTGTGTGAAATAAGGTAGTTCTGCACTCGGAATGAGTTACTTTCCTACTAAGAGGGTTCACTGCAGCAAGTTCAAACTTTTCCCCTGGTATAATCTTACAAGATGTACAACTTGGTACCTTCGTTTCATTTCTTTTTCTTTTTTTAAAATATATTTTATTTTGTTTATTTATTTATTTGAGAGAGAGGGAGATACAGAAATAGGCAGGTAGAGAGAGAGAGAGAGAGAGAGAGAGAGAGAGAGTGTGCCAGGACCTCCAGCCACTGCAAACGAACTCCAGATGTGTGCACCCCCTTGTGCATCTGGCTGACGTGGGTCCTGGAGAATCGAGCCTTGAACCAGGGTCCTTAGGCTCCATAGGCAACGCTAAGCCATCTCTCCAGCCCCCTTCGTTTCATTTCTAATGTAGCTTCTAAAGAAAAGAAACATCTTCATTACTGAACACTGTGCTTTGAATTAAGGTAGTTCTGCCTTTGGAATGACTTACTTTCCTACGAAGAGGGTTGAGTGCAGCAAGTTCAAACTTTCCTCGTTTGTGTAACCTACCAAGATGTACAAATTAGTAGATTCGTTTCATTTCTAAAGTAGTTGTGTTAGAAAAGAAACATTTCCATTGCCGAACACTGTACTGTGTGAAATAAGCTTGTTCAGCTCTCAGAATGAGTTGCTTTCCTACGAAGAGGGTTGAGTGCAGCACTTTCAAACTTTTCTCATTTGTAGAATCTAAAAAGATGTACAAAGTCATAGATTCGTTTCATTTCTAGTGTAGTTTCTATAGAAAAGAAACATCTTCATTGCCCAACACTGTACTGTGTGAATAAAGCTACTTCTGCTCTCAGAATGAGTTGCTTTCCTACGAAGAGGGTTCAGTGCAGCAAGTTCTAACGTGCCCAGTTTGTGTAATCTAACAAGATGTATAAGTTAGTAGATTCGTTTCATTTCTAATGTAGTTTCTGTAAAAAAGAAACTTCTTCATTGCCCAATACTGTACTGTGTGAATTAAGCTAGTTCTGCTCTGAGAATGAGTTGCTTTCCTACGAAGAGGGTTCAGTGCAGCAAGTTCAAACTTTCCCCATTTGTGAAATCTGACAAGATGTACAACTTAGTAGATGCATTTGGTTCTGAAGTAGTTTCTTTAGAAAAGAAACATCTTCATTGCCCAATACTGTACTGTGTGAATTAAGCTAGTTCTGCTCTCAGAATGAGTTGCTTTCCTAAGAAGAGGGTTCAGTGCAGCAAGTTCAAACTTTCCTCGTTTGTGTAATCTGAGAAGTTGTACAACTTAGTAGATGCATTTCATTTCTTAAGTAGTTTCGTTAGAAAAGAAACATCTTCATTACTGAACACTGTGCTGTGTGAAATAAGCTAGGTCTGCTCTCGGAATGAGTTTCTTTCCTACGAAGATGGTTCAGTGCAGTGAGTTCAAACTTTCCTTTTTTGTGTAATCTAACCAGATGTACAACCTCGCACATTCATTTCATTTCTAAAGTAGTTGCGTTACAAAAGAAACATCTTCATTGCCGAGCACTGTACTACGTGAATTAAGCTAGTTCAGCTCTCGGAATGAGTGGCTTGCCTACGAAGAGAGTTCAGTGCAGAGAGTTCAAACTTTCCTTGTTTGTATAATCTAACAAGATATACAATTTACTACATTCATTTCATTTCTAATGTAGTTTCTATAGAAAAGAAACATCTTCATTGCTGAACATTGTACTGTGTGAGTTCAGCTAGTTCTGCCCTCAGAATTACTTGCTTTCCTCTGAAGACGGTTGAGTGCAGGAAGTTCAAACTTTTCTCGTTTTGTAACCTAACAATATGTACAACTTAGTAGATTCGTTTCATTTCTAAGTAGTTGCGTTAGAAAAGAAACATCTCCATTGATGAACACCGTACTGTGTGAAATAAGCTTGTTCAGCTCTCGGAATGAGTTGCTTTCCTATGAAAAGGGTTCACTGCAGCAAGTTCAAACTTTCCCCATTTGTGTAATCTATCAAGATGTACAACTTAGTAGATTCGTTTCATTTCTAAAGTAGTTGCGTTAGAAAAGAAACATCTTCATTGTCAAACACTGTACTATATGAGTTAAGCTAGTTCTGCCTTCGGAATGAGTTGCTTTCCTATGAGGAGGGTTCAGTTCAGCAAGATCAAACTTTCCTCGTTTGTGTAATCTAACAAAATGTACAAAGTCATAGATTCGTTTCCTTTCTAATGTAGTTTCTATAGAAAAGAAACATCTTCATTGCCGCACACTGTACTGTGTGAATTAAGCTAGTTCTGCTCTCGTAATGACTTGCTGTCCTACAAAGAGGGTTGACTGCAGCAAGTTCAAACGTTCCTCTTTTGTGTAATCTAAGAAGATGTACAACTTAGTAGATTCGGTTCATTTCTAAAGTAGTTGCGTTAGAAAAGAAACATCTTCATTGCTGAATACTGTACTGTGTTTAATAAGCTTGTTCAGCTCTCAGAATAAGTTGCCATCCTATGAAAATGGTTGAGTGCAGCAAGTTCAAATTTTCCTCGCTTGTGTAAACTAATAAGATATACAACTTGGTAGATTCATTTCATTTCTAAAGTAGTTGCGTTAGAAAAGAAACATATTCATTGCTGAACACTGTACTATGTGAATTAAGCTAGTTCAGCTCTTGGAATGAGTGGCTCTCCTATGAAGAGGGTTGAGTACAGCAAGTTCAAACTTTCCCTGTTTGTGCAATGTAACAAGATATACAACTTGGTAGATTCATTTCATTTCTAAAGTAGTTGCGTTAGAAAAGAAACATCTCCATTGCTAAACACTGTACTGTGTGTAATAAGCTTGTTCAGCTCTCGGAATGAGTTGCTTTCCTTCGAAGACGGTTGAGTGCAGCAAGTGCAAACATTCCTCTTTTGTGTAATCGGACACGTTGTACGACTGAGTAGATGCGTTTGGTTTCTGAAGTAGTTTCATTAGAAAAGAAACATCTCCATTGCCAAACACTGTACTGTGTGTAATATGCTTGTTCAGCTCTTAGAATGAGTTAATTTCCTAAGAAGAGGGTTCACTACAGCAAGTTCAAACTTTTTTCCTTTGTATAATCTATCCAGATGTACAACTGTGTGCATGTGTTTCATTTCTAATGTAGTTTCTATAGAAAAGAAACAGCTTCATTGCCGAACACTGTACTGTGTGAATTAAGCTCGTTCTGCTTTTGGAATGAGTTGCTTTCCTATAAAGAGGGTTCAGTGCAGCAAGTTCTAACTTTCCTCGATTGTGTAATCTGACAACATGTACAACGTCATAGATTCGTTTCAGTGCTAATGTAGTTTCTATTGAAAAGAAACATCTTCATTGCCGAACACTGTACTGTGTGAAATAAGCTTGTTCAGCTCTCGGATTGAGTTGCTTTCCTACAAAAAGAGTTGAGTGCAGCAAGTTCAAACTTTCCTCATTTGTGTAATCTAAGAAGATGTACAACTTAGCAGATTCGATTCGTTTCTAAAGTAGTTGCATTAGAAAAGAAATATCTTCATTGCCGAACACTGTACTGTGTGAAATAAGCTAGATCTGCTCTCGGAATGAGTTGCATTCCTACAAAGAGGGTTCAATGCAGTGAGTTCAAACTTTCCTTGTTTGTGTAATCTAACAAGATGTAGTACATTCATTTCATTTCTAAAGAGTTGTCTTAGAAAGCAAACAACTCCATTGCCAAACACTATACTGTGTGTAATAAGCTTGTTCAGCTCTCGGAATGAGTTGCTTTCCTACAAAGATGGTTGAGTGCAGAAAGTTCAAACTTTCCTCGTTTGTGTAATCTCACAAGTTGTACAACTTAGTAGATGCATTTGGTTTGTTAAGTAGTTTTGTTAGAAAAGAAACATCTTCATTACAGAAAACTGTACTGTGTGAAATAAGCTAGGTCTGCTCTCGGAATGAGTTGCTTTCCTACGAAGAGAGTTCAGTGCAGCGAGTTCAAACTTTCCTTTTTTGTGTAATCTAACCAGACGTACAACCTCGCACATTCGTTTCATTTCTAAAGTAGTTGCATTACAAAAGAAACATCTTCATTGCCGAGCACTGTACTATGTGAATTAAGCTAGTTCAGCTCTCGGAATGAGTGGTGTGCCTACGAAGAGTGTTCAGTGCAGCGAGTTCTAACTTTCCTCGTTGGTATAATCTAACAAGATATACAACTTACTACATTTGTTTCATTTCTAATGTAATTTCTGTAGAAAAGAAACATCTTCATTGCCGAACATTGTACTATGTGAATTAAGCTAGTTCTGCCTTCGGAATGACTTACTTTCCTACAAAGAGGGTTGACTGCAGAAAGTTCAAACTTTCCTCCTTTGTTAAATCTAAGAAGATTTACAACTTAGTAGGTTCGTTTCATTTCTAAGTGCTTGCGTTAGAAAAGAAACATCTCCATTGCCGAACACTATACTGTGTGAAATAAGCTTGTTCAGCTGTCAGAATGAGTTGCTTTCCTACAAAGAGGGTTGAGTACAGCAAGTTCAAACTTTCCCCGTTTGTGTAATCTAACAAGTTGTACAACTTACTAGATTCATTTGGTTTGTTAAGTAGTTTCGTTAGAAAAGAAACATCTTCATTACTGAACACTGTACTGTGTGAAATAAGCCAGGTCTGATCTAGGAATGAGTTGCTTTCCTACGAAGAGGGTTCAGTGCAGCGAGTTCAAACTTTCCTTGTTTGTGTAATCTAACAAAACGAACAACCTAGTAGATTCATTTAATTTCTAAAGTAGTTGCTTTAGAAAAGAAACATCTTCATTGCCAAATACTGTACTATTTGAATTAAGCTAGTTCAGCTCTCGGAATGAATGGCTTGCCTACGAAGAGGGTTTAGTGCAGCAAGTTCAAACTTTTCTCGTTTGTGTAATCTGACAAGATGTACAACTTGGTACATTCGTTTCATTTATAATGTACTTTCTATAGAAAAGAAACATCTTCATTGCCAAACACTGTATTGAGTGAAATAAGGTAGTTCGGCTCTCAGAATGACTTGCTTTCCTACGAAGACGGTTGAGTGCAGCAAGTTCAAACATTCCTCGTTTGTGTAATCTGACAAGTTGTACAACTTAGTAGATGCATTTCGTTTCTTAAGTAGTTTTGTTAGAAAAGAAACATCTTCATTGCTGAACACTGTACTATGTGAATTAAGCTAGTTCTGCCCCTGGAATGAGTTGCTTTCCTATGAAGAGGGGTGAGTACAGCAAGTTCAAACTTTCCTCGTTTGTGTAATCTAACAAAATGTACAAAGTCGTAGATTCATTTCATTTCTAATGTAGTTTCTATAGAAAAAAAAAAATCTTCATTGCCGAACAATGTACTGTGTGAATTAAGCTAGTTCTGCTCTCGGAATGACTTGCTTTCCTACGAAGAGGGTTGACTGCAGCAAATTCAAACTTTCCTCCTTTGTGTAATCTAAGAATATGTACAACTTAGTAGATTCGGTTCGTTTCTAAAGTAGTTGTGTTAGAAAAGAAACATCTTCATTACCGAACACTGTACTATGTGAATTAAGCTAGTTCAGCTGTCGGAATTAGTTGCTTTCTTACGAAGATGGTTGAGTGCAGAGAGTTCAAACTTTCCTCGTTTGTGCAATCTGACAAGGTGTACAACTTATTACATGCGTTTCATTTCCAATGTAGTATCTATAGAAAAAAATCTTCATTGCCGAACACTGTACTGTGTGAATTAAGCTAGTTCTGCTCTCGGAATGACTTGCTTTCCTACAAAGAGGGTTGAGTGCAGCAAGTTCAAACTTTCCTCATTTGTGTAATCTAAGAAGATGCACAACTTAGTAGATTCAGTTCCTTTCTAAAGTAGTTGTGTTAGAAAAGAAACATCTTCACTGCCAAGGACTGTACTGAGTGAAATAAGCATGTCTGCTCTCAGAATGACTTGCTTTCCTATGAAGACGGTTGAGTGGAGCGAGTTCAAACTTTCCTCGTTTGTACAATCTCACATGATGTACAAATTAGTAGATTCGTTTCATTTCTAAAGTAGCTGCATTAGAAAAGAAACATCTCCATTGCCAAAAACTATACTGTGTGAAATAAGTTTGTTCAGCTCTCGGAATGAGTTGCTTTCCTACGAACAGGGTTGAGTGCAACAAATTCAAACTTTCCTCGTTTGTGTAATCTAAGAACATGTACAACTTAGTAAGTGCGTTTGGTTTCTAAAGTAGTTTCGTTAGAAAAGAAACATCTGCATTGCCGAACACTGTACTGTGTGAAATAAGCTTGTTCTGCTCTCAGAATGAGTTGCTTTTCTACGAAGAGGGTTCACTGCAGCAAGTTCAAACTTTTCTTCTTTGTGTAATCTAACAAGATATACAACTTGGTACATTCGTTTCATTACTAATGTACTTTCTATAGAAAAGAAACATCTTCATTGCCAATAACTGTACCGTGTGAATTCAGCTAGTTCTGCCTTCAGAATGAGTTGCTTTCCTACAAAGAGGGTTCAGTTCAGCAGGATCAAACTTTCCTCGTTTGTGTAATCTAACAAGATGTACAAAGTAGTAGATTCATTTCATTTCTAATGTAGTTTCTATAGAAAAGAAACATCTTCATTGCCGAACACTGTACTGTGTGAATTAAGCTAGTTCTGCCCTCGGAATGACTTGCTTTCCTACGAAGAGGGTTGACTGCAGCAAGTTCAAACTTTCCACATTTGTTAAATCTAAGAAGATTTACAACTTAGTAGATTTGGTTCGTTTCTAAAGTAGTTGCGTTAGAAAAGAAACATTTTCATTGGTGAACCCTCTACTGTGTGTAATAAGCTTGTTCAGCTCTCGGAATGAGTTGCCATCCTACGCAGACGGTTGAGTGCAGCAAGTTCAAACTTTCCTCGTTTGTGTAATCTAACAAGATATGCAACGTAGTAGATTCGTTTCATTTCTAAAATAGTTGAGTTAGAAAAGAAACATCTTCATTGCTGAACACTGTACTATGTGAATTAAGCTAGTTCAACTCCTGGAATGAGTGGCTTTCCTACAAGAAGGTTCAGTGCAGGAAATTGAAACATTCCTCGTTTGTGTAATCTAAGAACATGTACAATTTACTGCATATGTTTCATTTCTAATGTACTTTCTATAGAAAAGAAACATCTTCATTGCTGAACACTGTACTGTGTGAAATAATCTAGTTCTGCTATCAGAATGATTTACTTTCCTACGAAGAGTGTTCAGTGCAGCGAGTTCAAACTTTCCTCGTTTGTATAATCTAACAAGATGTACAACTTACTACATACGTTTGTTTTCTAATGTAGTTTCTATAGAAAAGAAACATCTTCATTTCCATACACTGTCCTGAGTGAAATAATCTAGTTCTGCTCTCGGAATGACTTGCATTCCTACGAAGACGGTTGAGTGCAGCAAGTTCAAACTTCCCTCATTTGTGTAATCTAAGAAGATGTACAACTTCATAGATTTGGTTAGTTTCTAAAGTAGTTACGTTAGAAAAGAAACATGTTCATTTCCTAGCACTGTACTGAGTGAAATAAGCATGTCTACTCTCGGAATGATGTGCTTTCTTACGAAGACAGTTGAGTGCAGCAAGTTCAAACTTCCCTCATTTGTGTAATCTAAGAAGATGTACAACTTCATAGATTTGGTTAGTTTCTAAAGTAGTTTCGTTAGAAAAGAAACATGTTCATTTCCCAGCACTGTACTGAGTGAAATAAGCATGTCTACTCTCGGAATGATGTGCTTTCTTACGAAGATAGTTGAGTGCAGCAAGTTCAAACTTTCCTCATTTGTACAATCGAACAAGATGAACAACTTAGTATATTCGTTTCATTTCTAAAGTAGTTGCGTTAGAAAAGAAACATCTTCATTGCCGAACACTGTACTATGTAAATTATGCTAGTTCAGCTCTCGGAATGAGTGGCTTTACTACGAATAGGGTTCAGTGCATCAAGTTCAAACTTTCCTCTTTTGTGTAATCTAACAAGATGTACAACTTGGTACATTCGTTTCATTTCTAATGTACTTTCTATAGAAAAGAAACATCTTCATTGCCTGACACTGTACTGTGTGAGTTAAGCTACTTCTGCTCTCGGAATGAGTTGCTTTCCTATGAAGAGGGTTCAGTTCAGCAAGTTCAAACTTTCCCCGTTTGTGTAATCTAACAAGTTGTACTACTTAGTAGATTCGTTGTATTTTTATTGTACTTTGTATAGAAAAGAAACATCTTCATTGCACAACACTGTACTGTGTGAATTAAGCTAGATAGGCTCTCGGAATGAGTTGGTTTCCTACAAAGAGGGTTCAATGCAGCAAGTTCAAACTTTCCTCGTTTGTGTAATCTAACAAGATGTACAATGTTGTAGATTCGCTTCATTTCTAATGTAGTTTCTATAGAAAAGAAACATCTTCATTGCCCAACACTGTACTGTGTGAATTAAGCTAGATAGGCTCTCAGAATGAGTTGGTTTCCTACGAAGATGGTCAAACTTTCAGCGTTCATGTAATCTGACAAGATGTACAAATTCCTACATGCGTTTCATTTCTCATGTAGTTTCCATAGAAAAGAAACATCTTCATTGCAATACACTGTACTGAGTGAAATAAGCATGTCTGCTCTCGGAATTACTTGCTTTTCTACGAAAACGGTTGAGTGCAGTAAGTTCAAACTTTCCTTGTTTGTAAAATCTAACAACATGTACAATTTAGTAGATTCGTTTCATTTCTAAAGTAGTTGCATTAGTAAAGAAACACCTCCATTTCCAAACACTATAGTGTGAAATAAGTTGGTTCAGCCCCCAGAATGAGTTGCTTTCCTACTGAGAGGGTTGAGTGCAGCAAGTTCAAACTTTCCTCGTTTGTGAAGTCTAAGAAGATGTACAACTTAGTAAATGCATTTGTTTTCTGAAGTAGTTTCTTTAGAAAAGAAACATCTTCATTACCGAACACTGTACTGTGTGAAATAACCTAATTCTGCCTTAGGAATGAGTTGCTTTCCTACGAAGAGAGTTCAGTGCAGCAAGTTCAAACTTCCCTCATTTCTGTAATCTAACAAGATGTACAAAGTCGTAGATTGGTTTCATTTCTAATGTAGTTTAGTTCGAAAAGAGACATCTTCATTGCTGAATACTGCACTGTGTGTATTAAGCTAGTTCTGTTCTCGGAATCAGTTGCTTTCCTACCAAGAAGGTTCAGTGCAGCAAGTTCAAACTTTCCTCGTTTGTGTAATCTGACAAGATGTACAACGTCGTAGATGCCTTTCATTTCTAATATAGTTTCTATAGAAAAGAAGCATCTTCATTGCCAAACACTGTACAGTGTGAATTAAGCTAGTTCTGCTTTCAGAATGACTTGCTTTCCTACGAAAAGGGTTGACTGCAGCAAGTTCAAACTTTCTTCCTTTGTGTAATCTACGAAGATGTACACCTTTGTAGATTCGGTTCATTTCTAAAGTAGTTGCATTAGAAAAGAATCATCTTCATTGCAGAACAGTGTACTGTGTGTAATAAGCTTGTTCAGCTCTCGGAATGACGTGCTTTCCTACAAACATGGTTGAGTTCAGGAAGTTCAAACTTTCCTTCTTTGTCTAATTTGACATGATGTACAACTTACTACATATGTTTCATTTCTAATGTAGTTTCTATAGAAAAGAAACATCTTCATTGCCATACACTGTGCTGAGTGAAATAATCTAGTTCTGCTCCTGGAATGACTTGCTTTCCTATGAAGACGGTTGAGTTCAGCAAGTTCAAACTTTCCTCATTTGTACAATCGAATAAGATGTACAACTTAGTAGATTCATATCATTTCTAAAGTAGTTGCGTTAGAAAAGAAACATCTTCATTGCCAAGCTCTGTACTGAGTGAAATAAGCATGTCTACTCTCGGAATTACTTGCTTTCCCACGAAGACGGTTGAGTGCAGCAAGTTCAAACTTTCCTCGTTTGTACAATCTAATAAGATGTACAACTTAGTACATTCGTTTCATTTCTAAAGTAGTTGCGTTAGAAAAGAAACATCTCCATTGCCAAACACTATACTGTGTGAAATAAATTTGTTCAGCTCTCGGAATGAGGTGCATTCCTACGAACAGTGTTGAGTGTAGCAAGTTCAAACTTTCCTAGATTGTGTAATCTAAGAAGATGTACAACTTAGTAAATGCATTTGGTTTCTGAAATAGTTTCATTAGAAAAGAAATGTCTTCATAGCTGAACACTGTACTGTGTGAAATAAGGTAGTTCTGCACTTGGAATGAGTTACTTTCCTACTAAGAGGGTTCACTGCAGCAAGTTCAAACTTTTCCCCTGGTATAATCTTACAAGATATACAACTTGGTACCTTGGTTTCATTTCTTTTTCTTTTTTTAAAATATATTTTATTTTGTTTATTTATTTATTTGAGATAGAGGGAGATACAGAAATAGGCAGGTAGAGAGAGAGAGAGAGAGAGAGAGAGAGAGAGAGAGAGAGAGAGAGAATGGGCGCCAGGACCTCCAGCCACTGCAAACGAACTCCAGATGTGTGCACCCCCTTGTGCATCTGGCTGACGTGGGTCCTGGAGAATCAAGCCTTGAACCGGGGTCCTTAGGCTCCATAGGCAAGCATTTAACCGCTAAGCCATCTCTGCAGCTCCCTTCGTTTCATTTCTAATGTAGCTTCTAAAGAAAAGAAACATCTTCATTACCGAACACTGTGCTTTGAATTAAGGTAGTTCTGCTTTTGGAATGACTTACTTTCCTACGAAAAGGGTTGAGTGCAGCAAGTTCAAACTTTCCTCGTTTGTGTAACCTACCAAGATGTACAAATTAGTAGATTCGTTTCATTTCTAAAGTAGTTGTGTTAGAAAAGAAACATCTCCATTGCCGAACACTGTACTGTGTGAAATAAGCTTGTTCAGCTCTCAGAATGAGTTGCTTTCCTACGAAGAGGGTTGAGTGCAGCACTTTCAAACTTTTCTCATTTGTAGAATCTAAAAAGATGTACAAAGTCATAGATTCGTTTCATTTCTAGTGTAGTTTCTATAGAAAAGAAACATCTTCATTGCCCAACACTGTACTGTGTGAATAAAGCTACTTCTGCTCTCAGAATGAGTTGCTTTCCTACGAAGAGGGTTCAGTGCAGCAAGTTCAAGCTTTCCCCGTTTGTGAAATCTGACAAGATGTACAACTTAGTAGATGCATTTGGTTCTGAAGTAGTTTCTTTAGAAAAGAAACATCTTCATTGCCCAATACTGTACTGTGTGAATTAAGCTAGTTCTGCTCTCAGAATGAGTTGCTTTCCTACGAAGAGGGTTCAGTGCAGCAAGTTCAAACTTTCCTCATTTGTGTAATCCGACAAGATGTACAACTTAGTAGATGCTTTTGGTTTATGAACTAGTTTCTTTAGAAAATAAAGATCTTCATTGCCGAACACTGTAGTGTGTGAATTAAGCTAGTTCTCCTCTGAGAATGAGTTGCTTTCCTACGAAGAGGGTTCAGTGCAGCAAGTTCAAACTTTCCTCGTTTGTGCACTCTGACAAGGTGTACAACCTCGTAGATTCATTTCATTTCTAATTTAGTTTCTATAGAAAAGGAACATTTTCATTGCTGAACACTGTAGTGTGTGAATTAAGCTAGTTCTACTCTTGGAATGACTTGCTTTCCTACGAAGAGGGTTCAGTGCAGCAAGTTCAAACTTTCCTCTTTTGTGTAATCTAAGAAGATGTACAACTTAGTAGATTCGGTTTGTTTCTAAAGTAGTTGCGTTAGAAAAGAAACATCTTCATTGCCAAGCAATGTACTGAGTGAAATAAGCATGTCTGCTCTCGGAATGAGCGGCTTTCCTAAGAAGAGGGTTCAGTGCAGCAAGTTCAAACTTTCCTCCTTTGTGTAATCTAACAAGATATACAACTTGGTAGATTCGTTTCATTTCTAAAGTACTTTCTACAGAAAAGAAACATCTTCATTGTCAAATACTGTACAGAGTGAAATAAGCTCGTTCTGCTCTCAGAATGACTTTCTTTCCTATGAAGATGGTTGAGTGCAGCAAGTTCAAACTTTCCTCATTTTTGTAATCTGACAAGTTTGTACAGCTTAGTAGATGCATTTCGTTTCTGAAGTAGTTTCGTTAGAAAAGAAAAATGTTCATTGCCGAACACTCTACTGTGCGAAATAAGCTAGTTCTCCTCTCAGAATGATTTGTTTTCCTATGAAGAGGGTTCAGTGCACGGAGTTCAAACTTTCCTCGTTTGTATAACCTAACAAGATATACAGTGTCGTAGATTCGTTTCATTTCTAATATAGTTTTTATAGAAAAGAAACATCTTCATTGCTGAACACTGTACTGCGTGAATTAAGCTAGTTCTGTTCTCAGAATGACTTGCTTTCCCTACGAAGACGGTTGAGGGCAGCAAGTTCAAACATTCCTCGTTTGTGAATCTTACAAGATGTACAACTTACAACATGTGTTTCATTTCTAATGTAGTTTCTATAGAAAATAAACATCTTCATTGCCATACACTGTACTGAGTGAAATAATCTAGTTCTGCTCTTGGAATGACTTGCTTTCCTAAGAAGACGGTTGAGTGCAGCAAGTTCAAACTTTCGTCGTTTGTACAATCTAAGAAGATACACAATGTAGTAGATTCATTTCATTTCTAAAGTAGTTGCGTTAGAAAAGAAACATCTCCATTGCCAAACACTATACTGTGTGAAATAAGTTTGTTTATCCCTCAGAATGAGTTGCTTTCCTACGGAAAGGGTTCAGTGCAGTAAGTTCAAACTTTCCTCGTTTGTGTAACCTAAGAAGATGTACAACTCCGGATATTCATTTCATTTCTAATGTAGTTTCTATAGAAAAGAAAAATCTTCATTGCCAAAAACTACTGTGTGAAATAAGCTTGTTCAGCTCTTGGAATGAGTTGCTTCCCTCCGAAGAGGGTTGAGTGCAGCAAGTTCAAACTTTCCTCGTTTGTGTAATCTGAAAAGATATACAAGGTCATAGATTTGTTTCATTTCTAATGTAGTTTCTATAGAAAAGAAACATCTTCATTGCCAAACACTGTACTATGTGAAGTAAGCTAGTTCTGCTCTCATAATGACTTGCTTTCCTACAAAGAGGGTTGAGTGCAGCAAGTTCAAACTTTCCTCCTTTGTGTAATCTAAGAAGATATACAATGTTGTAGATTCGGTTCATTTCTAACGTAGGTGCGTTAGAAAAGAAACATCTTCATTGCCGAACAGTGTACTGTGTATAATAAGCTTGTTCAGCTCTTGGAAGAAGTTGATTTTGTATGAAGACGGTTGAGTGCAACAAGTTCAAACTTTCCTCGTTTGTGTCATCTAACAAGATGTACAACTTAGTAGATTCATTTCATTTCTAAAGTAATTAATTGCGTTAGAAAAGAAACGTCTTCATTGCCGAACACTGTACTATGTGAATTAAGCTAGTTCAGCTCTCAGAATGAGTGCCTTTCGTAAGAAGAGGATTCAGTGCAGCAAGTTCAAACTATCCTCTTTTGTGTAATATAACAAGATGTACAACTTGGTACTCTCGTTTCATTTCTAATGTACTTTCTGTAGAAAAGAAACATCTTCCTTGCCAAACACTGTACTGAGTGAAATAAGCTAGTTCTGCTCTCGGAATGACTTGCTTTCCTACGAAGACGGTTGAGTGCAGAAAGTTCAAACTTTCCTTGTTTGTGTAATCTGACATGTTGTACAACTTATTGGATGCATTTGATTTCTGAAGTAGTTTCATTAGAAAAAACTTTTCCTCGAAACATCTTCATTCCTGTAGTTTCTACAAACATCTTCATTTCCCAATACTCTGTGTATTAAGCTTGTTCTGCTCTCTGAATGAGTTGCTTTCCTACAAAGTGTGTTCAGTGCAGCAAGTTCAAACTTTCCTCATTTGTGTAATCTGACAAGATGTGAAACTTCATAGATTTGTTTCATTTCTAATGTAGTTTCTATAGAAAAGAAACATCTTCATTGCCAAACACTGTACTTTGTGAATTAAATCTAGTTCTGCTCTCAGAATGACTTGCATTCCTAATGTAGTTTCTTCTTCAGTGCAGCAGGTTCAAACTTTCCTTGTTTGTGTAAAAGACGGTTGAGTACAGCAAGTTCAAACTGACAAATTGTACAACTTTCTAGTAGATCTGCACTTGGTTTCTAAATAATCTAGTTCTGCTTTAGAAAATGAAACATCCTCCTTTGTGTAATCTAAACAGATGTACAATTTAGAACATTCAGTTCGTTTATAAAGTAGTTGTACAGATCTTGGAAATAAGATGTCTGCTCTTGCTTTGCTTTCCTACAAAGAAGAAAACTTTCCTCGGTTCAATGCAATGCAAAGTTCAAAAGTAGTTGCTTCCTCGTTTGCCAAACACTATACTGTGTAAATCTTTGTTCAGAAGATGTACAACTCGGGATATTCATTTAATTTCTAATGTAGTTTCTATAGAAAAGAAACATCTTCATTGCCAAAAACTGTACTGTGTGAACTAAGCTTGTTCAGCTCTCAGAATGAGTTGCTTCCCTCCGAAGAGGGTTGAGTGCAGCAAGTTCAAACTTTCCTTGTTTGTGTAATCTAACAAGATATACAACATGGTAGATTCGTTTAATTTCTAAAGTAGTTGCGTTAGAAAAGAAACATCTTCATTGCCAAACACTGTACTATGTGAATTAAGCTAGTTCAGCTCTCGGAATGAGTGGCTTGCCTACGAAGAGGGTTGAGTACAGCAAGTTCAAACTTTCCTCGTTTGTATAAACTAACAAGATGTACAACTTGCTACATACGTTGCTTTTGTAATGTAATTTCTGTAGAAAAGAAACATCTTCATGGCCATACACTCTAATGAGTGAAATTATCTAGTTCTGCTCTCGGAATGACTTGCTTTCCTACGATGTGGGTTGACTGCAGCAAGTTAAAACTTTCCTCCTTTGTGTAATCTAAGAAGATGTCCAGCTTAGTAGATTCGGTTCATTTCTAAAGCAGTTGGGTTAGAAAAGAAACATCTCATTCCAAGCACTGTACTGAGTGAAATAAGCATGTCTGCTCTCAGAATGTCTTGCTTTCCTACAAAGACGGTTGAGTGCAGCAAGTTCAAACTTTCCTCGTTTGTGTAATCTGACCAGTTGTACAACTTAGTAGATGCATTTGGATTCTGAAGTAGTTTCGTTAGAAAAGAAACATGTACAGTGCCCAACACTATACTGTGTGAAATAAGTTAGTTCTGCTATCAGAATGAGTTGCTATCCTACAAAGAGGTTTCAGTGCAGCGAGTTCAAACTTTCCTTGTATGTGTAATCTAACAAGATGTACAACTTACTACATATGTTTCTTTTCTAATGTAAGTTCTATAGAAAAGAAACATCTTCATTGCTATACACTGTACTGAGTGAAATAATCTTGTTCTGCTCTCGGAATGACGTTACTTTCTACGAACATGATTGAGTGCAGCAAGTTCAAACTTTCCTCGTTTGTGTAACGTAAGAAGATGTACAACTTAGTAGATTCGTTTCATTTCTAAAGTAGTTACGTTAGAAGAGAAACATCTCCATTGCCGAACACTGTACTGTGTGAAATAAGCTTGTTCAGCTCTCGGAATGAGTTGCGTTCCTACGAAGAGGGTTGAGTACAACACGTTCAAACTTTTCTCGTTTGTATAATCGAACAAGATGTACAAAGTCGTAGATTCATTGTATTTCTAATGGAGTTTCTATAGAAAAGAAATATCTTCATTGCCCAACACTGTATTGTGTGAATTAATCTAGTTCTGCTCTCAGAATGAGTTGCTTTCCTATGAAGAGGGTTCAGTGCAGCAATTTCAAACTTTCCCCGTTTGTGTAATCTAAAAAGATGTACAACTTACTAGATTTGTTTCATTTCTGAAGTAGTTCTGTTAGAAAAGAAACATCTCCATTCCTGAACACTGTACTGTGTGAAATAAGCTTGTTCAGCTCTCGGAATGAGTTGCTTTCCTATGAAGAGGGTTCACTGCAGCAAGTCCAAACTTCTCTCGATTGTATACTCTAACAAGATGTTCAAAGTCATAGATTTTTTTTATTTCTAATGTAGTTTCTATAGAAAAGAAACATCTTCATTGCCCAACACTGTACTGTGTGAATTAAGCTAGTTCTGCTCTCGGAATGAGTTGCTTTCCTACGAAGAGGTTTAAGTGCATCAAGCTGAAACTTTCCCCATTTGTGAAATCTAAAAAGATGTACAACTTAGTAAATTCGTTTCATTTCTGAAGTAGTTGCCTAACAAAAGAAACATCTTCATTTCTGAACACAGTACTGTGTGAAATAAGCTAGTTTACCTCTTGGAATGAGTTGATTTCCTAAGAAGATGGTTGAATGAAGCAAGTTCAAACTTTCCTCGTTTATGTAATCTAACAAGATGTACAACTTGGTACATTCATGTCATTTCTAATGTACTTTCTATAGAAAAGAAATATCTTCTTTGCAGAACACTGTACTGTGTGAAATGAGATAGTTCTGCTCTCAGAATGAGTTCCTTTCCTACAAAGAGGGTTCACTGCAGCAAGGTCAAATTGTTTTCCTGTGTAGAATCTATCCAGCTGTACAACTTGGTACATTCATTTCATTTCTAATGTAGTTTCTATAGAAAAGAAATATCTTCATTGACAAACACTGTACTGTGTGAATTAAGCTAGTTCTGCTTTCAGAATGAGTTGCTTTCCTATGAAGAGTGTTGAGTGCAGCAAGTTCAAACTTTCCTTCTTTTGTGTAATCAAGAAGATGTACAACTTAGCAGATTCGGTTCGTTTCTAAAGTAGTTGCGTTAGAAAAGAAACATCTTCATTGCTGAACACTGTACTATGTGAATTAAGCTAGTTCAGCTCTCGGAATGAGTGGCTTTCCTAAGAAGAGGGTTCAGTGCAGCAAGTTCAAAATTTACTCTTTTGTGTAATCTAAAAAGTTTTACAACTTATGAGATGCATTTGGTTTCTTAAGTAGTTCTGTTACAAAAGAAACATTTTCATGGCCGAACACTGTACTGTGTGAAATAAGCGAGGTCTGCTCTCTGAATGAGTTGCTTTCCTATGAAGACGGTTCAGTGCAGCGAATTCTAACTTTCTTCGTTTGTGCAATCTAAAAAGATGTACAACTTAGTAGATTCAGTTCATTTCTAAAGTAATTGTGTTAGAAAAGAAACATCTTCGTTGCCAAACACTGTACTGAGGCAAATAGCAAGTTCTGCTCTCAGAATGACTTGCTTTGCTACGAAGACGGTTGAGTGCAGCAAGTTCAAACTTTCCTCGTTTGTGTAATCTGACAAGTTGTACAACTTAGTAGATGCAGTTGGTTTCTTAAATAGTTTCGTTAGAAAAGAAACATCTTCATTGCCAAACACTGTACTGTGTGAAATAAGCTAGATCTGCTCTTGGAATGAGTTGCATTCCTACGAAGAGGGTTCAGTGCAGCGAGTTCAAACTTTTCTCGTTTGTGTAATCTAACAAGATGTACATCCTTGAACATTCATTTCATTTCTAAAGTAGTTGCATTAGAAAAGAAACATCTTCATTCCCGAACACTGCACTGTGTGAATTAAGCTAGTACAGCTCTCAGAATGAGTGGCTTGCCTACAAAGAGGGTTCAGTGCAGCAAGTTCAAACTTTCCTCGTTTGTGTAATCTAACAAGATGTACAACTTGGTACATTCGTTTCATTTCTCATATACTTTTTATAGAAAAGGAACATCTTCATTGCCAAACACTGTACTGATTGAAATAAGGTAGTTCTGCTCTCAGAATGACTTCTTTCTAACGAAGACGGTTAGAGTACAGCAAGTTCCAACTTTCCCCATTTGTGTAATCTAACAAGATGTACAACTTAGTAGATTCGTTCCATTTCTAAAGTACTTGTGTTAGAAAAGAAACATCTTCATTTCCAAACACTGTACTGTGTGAAACATGCTTGTTCTGCTCTCAGAATGAGTTGCTTTCCTAAGAAGAGGATTCAGTGCAGCGAGTTCAAACTTTCCTCGTTTGTATACTCTAACAAGATATACAACTTACTACATTCGTTTCATTTCTAATGTAGTTTCTATAGAAAAGAAACATCTTCATTGCCGAACATTGTACTGTGTGAATTAAGCTAGTTCTGCTCTCGGAATGACTTGCTTTCCTATGAAGACAGTTGAGCGCAGGACGTTCAAACTTCTCTCCTTTTGTAATCTAAAAATATGTACAACTTAGTAGATTTATTTCATTTCTAAGTAGTTGCGCTCGAAAACAAACATCTCCATTGCCGAACACTGTACTGTGTGAAAGAAACTTGTTCAGCTCTTGGAATGAGTTGCTTTCCTATGAAGAGGGTTGAGTATAGCATGTTCAAACTTTCCCCATTTGTATAATCTAACAAGATGTACAACTTAGTAGATTCTTTTCATTTCTAAAGTAGTTGGGTTAGAAAAGAAATATCTTCATTGTCGAACACTGTACTATGTGAATTACACTAGTTCTGCCTTCGGAATAAGTTTTTTTTCCTATGAAGAGGGTTCAGTTCAGCAAGATCAAACATTCCTCATTTGTGTAATCTAACAAAATGTACAAAGTCGTAGATTCATTTCATTTCTAATGTAGTTTCTATAGAAAAGAAACATCTTCATTGCCGAACACTGTACTGTGTGAATTAAGCTAGTTTTGCTCTCCAAATGACTTGCTTTCCTACGAAGAGGGTTGACTGCAGCAAGTTCAAACTTTCTTCCTTTGTGTAATCTAAGAAGATGTACAACTCAGTAAATTCGGTTTGTTTCTAAAGTAGTTGTGTTAGAAAAGAAACATCTTCATTGCTGAATACTGTACTGTATGTAATAAGCTTATTCAGCTCTTGGAATGAGTTGCCATCTTACCATGTAGGTTGAGTGCAGCAAGTTCAAACTTTCCTCGTTTGTGTAATCTAACAAGATATACCACTTAGTAGATTCTTTTCATTTCTAAAGTAGTTGCATTAGAAAAGAAACACCTTCATTGCCAAACACTCTACTATGTGAATTAAGCTAGTTCAGCTCTTGGAATGAGTGACTTTCCTACGAAGAAGATTCAATGCAGCAAATTCAAACTTTCCTCGTTTGTGTAATCTAACAAGATGTACAACTTACTACATAAGTTTCATTTCTAATGTACTTTCTATATAAAAGAAACATCTTCACTTCCAAACACTGTACTGAGTGAAATAAGCTAGTTCTGCTCTCAGAATGACTTGCTTTCCTACAAAGATGGTTAAGTGCAGCAACTTCAAACTTTCCTCGTTTGTGTAATCTGACAAGTTGTACAACTTAGTAGATGCACTTGGTTTCTGAAGTAGTTTAGTTAGAAAAGAAACATCTCTGTTGCTGAACACTGTACTGTGTGAAATAAGCTAGTTCTTGTCTCGGAAGGAGTTGGTTTCCTACGAAGATGGTTGAGAGCAGAAAGTTCATACTTTCCTCGCTTGTGTAATCTGACAAGATGTACAACTTACTATATGCATTTCATTTCTAATGTAGTTACTATAGAAAAGAAATATCTTCATTGCCGAACACTGTACTGTGTGAATTAAGCTAGTTCTGCTCTCGGAATGACTTGCTTTCCTACACAGAGCATTGAGTGCAGCAAGAACAAACTTTCCTCCTTTGTGTAATCTATGAAGATGTACAACTTAGTACACTCGGTTCATTTCTAAAGTAGTTGTGTTAGAAAAGAAACATCTTCATTGCCAAGGACTGTACTGAGTGAAATAAGCATGTCTGCTCTTGGAATGACTAGCTTTCCTACAAAGACGGTTGAGTGCAGCAAGTTCAAACTTTCCTCGATTGTACAATCTGACAAGATGTACAACTTAGTAGATCAGTTTTATTTCTAAAGTAGTTGTGTTAGAAAAGAAACATCTCCATTGCCAAACAGTATACTGTGTGAAATAAGTTTGTTCAGCTCTCGAAATGAGTTGCTTTCCTACAAAGTGGGTTCAGCTCAGGGAAACTCGCAGAAGAGGGGGCGGAAAGATTGTTAGAGTCACAAGTTGGGGCATTATGCACAGAGACTGGGGCCTATCCACCAGAACTCTTGAGCAAACTCACAATGCATGATAAACATTCCCCATTGATGAGGGCCCCTTTGAAAGTGGGAGGAAGGGGAGGAGGACAATGAAACCAATACTATGAATGTAAAATCAGAATAATATAAATAAAAAATATATATTGATTAAAAAAAATCAAACTTTCCTCGTTTGTGTAATCTAACAAGAAGTACAAAGTCGTTGATTCATTTCATTTATGATATAGTTTCTATAGAAAAGAAACATCTTCATTGCCCAACACTGTACTGAATTAAGCTAGTTCTGCTCTCGGAATGAGTTGCTTTCCTACGAAGAGGGTTCAGTGCATCAAGTTGAAACTTTCCCCTTTTGTGTAATCTAACAAGATGTACAACGTAGTAGATTCATTTTGTTTCTAAAGTAGTTGCGTTACAAAAGTAACATCTTCATTGCCAAACACTGTACTGTGTGAAATAAGCTAGTTCTGCTATCGGAATGAGTTGCTTTCCTACAAAGAGTGTTCAGTGAAGCGAGTTCAAACTTTCCTCATTTGTATAATTGAACAAGATGTACAACTTTCTACATACGTTTGTTTTCTAATATAGTTTCTATAGAAAAGAAACATCTTCATTGCCATACACTGTCATGAGTGAAATAATCTAGTTCTTCTCTCAGAATGACATGCTTTCCTATGAAGACGGTTGAGTGCAGCAAGTTCAAACTTTGCTCCTTTGTGTAATCTAAGAAGATGTACAACTTAGTAGATTCAGTTCATTTCTAAAGTAGTTACGTTAGAAAAGAAACTACTTCATTGCCAAGTACTGTACTGAGTGAAATAAGCATGTCTGCTCTCGGAATGACTTGCTTTCCTACAAAGACGGTTGAGTGCAGCAAGTTAAAACTTTCCTCGTTAGTAAAATCTCACAAGATGTACAACTTAGTAGATCATTTCATTTCTAAAGTAGTTGTGTTACAAAGGAAACATCTTCATTGCCGAACACTGTACTATGTGAAATAAGCTAGCTCAGCGCTCGGATGAGTGGCTTTCCTACGAAGAGGGTTCAGTGCAGAAAGTTCAAACTTTCCTCCTTTGTGTAATCTAACAAGATGTATAACTTAGTAGATTCATTTCATTTCTAATGTAGTTTCGATAGAAAAGAAACATCTTCGTTGTTGAACACTGTACTGTGTGAAATAAGCTTCTTCAGCTGTTGGATTGAGTTGCTTTCCTACAAAAAGAGTTAAGTGCAGCAAGTTCAAACTTTGCTCATTTGTGTAATCTAAGAAGATATACAACTTAGCAGATTCAATTCGTTTCTAAAGTAGTTGCGTTAGAAAAGAAATATCTTCATTGCCCAACACTGTACTATGTGAATTAAGTTAGTTCAGCTCTCGGAATGAATAGCTTTCCTACGAAGAGGGTTCAGTTCAGAATGTTCAAATTTTCCTCGTTTGTGTAATCTAACAAGATATACAACTTAGTAGATTCGTTTCATTTCTAAAGGAGTTGAGTGAGAAAAGAAACATCTCCCTTGCCAAACACTGTACTGTGTGTAACAAGCTTGTTCAGCTCTCGGAATGAATTGCTTTCCTACAAAGATGGTTGAGTGCAGCAAGTTCAATATCCTCGTTTGTATAATTTGACAAAGTGTACAACTTAGTAGATGTGTTTGGTTTCTGAAGTAGTTTCATTAGAAAAGTAACATCTTCATTGCAGAACACTGTACTGTGTGAAATAAGCTAGTTCTGCTCTCAGAATGAGTTGCTTTCCTACGAAAAGGGTTCACTGCAGCAAGTTCAAACTTTTTTTCTTTGTATAATCTATCCAGATGTACAACTTGGTACACTCATTTCATTTCTAATGTAGTTTCTATAGAAAAGACACATCTTCATTGCCAAACACTGTAATGTGAATTAAGCTCGTTCTGCTTTCAGAATGAGTTGCTTTCCTACGAAGAAGGTTGAATGAACCAATTTCAAACTTTCCTAGTTTGTGTCATCTAACAAGATGTACAACTTAGTAGGTTCACGTCATTTCTAAGGTAGTTTGTTTAGAAAACAAACATCTTCATTGCCGAAAACTGTACTGTGGAAATAATCTAGTTCTGTTCTTGGAATGAGTTGCTTTCCTAAGAAGAAGGTTGAGTGCAGCAAGTTCAAACATTCTTCGTTTGTGTAATCTAACAAGATGGACAACTTCGTAGATTAGCCTCATTTCTAAAGTAGTTTGTTTAGAAAAGAAACATCTTCATTGCCAAACACTCTACTATGTGAAATAATGTAGTTCTCTTCTCCGAATGTGTTGCTTTCTTACGAAGAGGGTTAAGAGCAGTAAGTTCAAACGTTCCTTGTTTGTGTAATCTCACAAGATGTACAACTTATTAGATTCGTCTCATTTCTAAAGTAGTTTGTTTAGAAAACAAACATCTTCATTGCCTAACACTGTGCTGTGTGAAATAAGCTAGTTCTGTTCTCAGAATCAGGAGCTTTCCTATGAAGAAGTTTTACTGCAGCAAGTTCAAACTTTCCAAGTTAGTGTAACCTAACAAGCTGTACGACTTAGTAGGATAGCCTCATTTCTAAAGTAGTTTGTTCCGAAAACAAACATCTTCATTGCCGAACATTGTACTGTGTATAATAAGCTAGTTCTCTTCTCAGAATGAGTTGCTTTGTAACGAAGAGGGTTAAGTGCAGCAAGTTCAAACTTTCCTTGTTTGTGTAATCTAACAAGATATACAACTTAGTAGATTCGTTTCATTTCTAATTTACTTTCTGTAGAAGAGAAACATCTTCATTTCCAAACAATGTCCTGTATGAAGTAAACTAGTTCTGTTCTTGGAATGAGTTGCTTTCCTACAAAGAAGGTTGAGTGCAGCAAGTTCAAACTTTCCTAGTTTGTGTAATCTAACAAAATGTACAACTTAGTAGATTCACTTCATTTCTAAAGTAGTTTGTTTAGAAAAGAAACATCTTCATTATAGAACACTGTACTGTATGAAATAAGCTAGTTCTCTTCTCAGAATGAGTTGCTTTCTTACGAAGAGGGTTAAGTGCAGCAAATTCAAACTCTCCTTGTTTGTGTAATCTCACAAGTTGTACAACTTAGTAGATTCGTCTTATTTCTAAAGTGGTGTGTTTAGAAAACAAACATCTTCATTGCGTAACACTGTGTTGTGTGAAATAAGCTAGTTCTGTTCTCAGAATCAGTTGCTTTCCTATGAAGAAGGTTGAGTGCAGCAAGTTCAAACTTCCCTTGTTTGTGTAATCTAACAAGATGTACAACTTAGTAGATTAGCCTCTTTTCTAAAGTAGTTTGTTTAGAAAACAACCACATTCCTTGCCTAACACTGCACTGTGTGAAAAAAGCTATTTCTGTTCTCGGAATCAGTTGTTTTCCTATGGAGAAGGTTGAGTGGAGCAAGTTCAAACATTCCAAGTTAGTGTAATCTAACAAGCTGTACAACTTAGTAGATTAGCCTCATTTTTAAAGTAGTTTGTTCAGAAAACAAACATCTTCATTGCCGAACACTGTACTGTATAAAATAAGCTAGTTCTCTTCTCGGAATGAGTTGCTTTCTTACGAAGAAGGTTAAGGGCAGCAAGTTCAAACTTTCCTTGTTTCTGTAATCTAACAATATATAAAACTTAGTAGATTCGTTTCATTGCTAATGTAGTTTCTGTAGAAGAGAAACATGTTCACTTCCAAACAATGTGCTGTATGAAGGAAACTAGTTCTATTCTCGGAATGAGTTGCTTTCCTACGAAGAATATTGAGTGCAGGAAGTTCAAGCTTTCCTAGTTTGTGTAATCTAACAAGATGTAAAACTTAGTAGACTCGCTTCATTTCGAAAGTAGTTTGTTTAGAAAACAAACATCTTCATTATAGAACACTGTACTGTGTGAAATAAGCTAGTTCTCTTCATGGAATGAGTTGCTTTCTTACGAAGAGTGTTAAATGCAGCAATTTCAAACTTTCCTTGTTTGTGTAATCTAACAAGATGTACAACTTAGTAGGTTCGCTTCATTTCTAAAGTAATTTCTTTAGAAAACAAACATCTTCATTGCCGAACACTGTACAGTGCGAAATAATGTAGTTCTGTTCTCAGAATGAGTTGCTTTCCTACGAAGAAGGTTGAGTACAGCAAGTTCAAACTTTCTTCGTTTGTGTAATCTAACACGATGTACAACTTAGTAGACTCGCTTTATTTCTAAAGTAGTTTGTTTAGAAAACAAATATCTTCATAATAGAACACTGTACTGTGTGAAATAAGCTAGTTCTTTTCCTGGAATGAGTTGCTTTCTTACGAAGAGGGTTAAGTGCAGCAAGTTCAAACTTTCCTTGTTTGTGTAATCTAACAAGATATACAACTTAGTAGATTGGTTTCATTTCTAATGTAGTGTGTTTAGAAAAAAAACATCTTCATTGCCGAAAACTGTACTGTGGAAATAATCTAGTTCTCTTCTCAGAATGAGTTGCTTTCCTAAGAAGAAGGTTGAGTGCAGCAAGTTCAAACATTCTTTGTTTGTGTAATCTAACAAGATGGACCACTTCATAGATTAGCCTCATTTCTAAAGTAGTTTGTTTAGAAAAGAAACATCTTCATTGCCGAACACTCTACTGTGTGAAATAATGTAGTTCTCTTTTCGGAATGTGTTGTGTTCTTACGAAGAGTCTTCAGTGCCCCAAGATCAAATTTTGCTAGTTTGTGTAATCTAACAAGGAGTACAACTTAGTAGATTCGCTTCATTTCTAATGTAGTTTCTGTAGAAGAGAAACATCTTCACTTACGAACATTGTACTGTATGAAGTAAGATAGTTCTGCTGTTGGCATGAGTTGCTTTCATGCAAAGAAGGTTGAATGCACCAAGTTCAAACTTTCCTAGTTTGTTTAATCTAGCAAGATGTACAACTTAGTAGATTCGCTTCATTTCTAAAGTAGTTTCTTTAGAAACAAACACCTTCATTGCCGAACACTGTACTGTGTGAAATAATCTAGTTCTGTTCTCGGAATGAGTTGCTTTCCTACGAAGAAGGTTGACTGCAGCAAGTTCAAACTTTCTTTGTTTTGTAATCTAACAAGATGTACAACTTAGTAGATTCGCTTCATTTCTAAAGTAGTTTGTTTAGAAAACAAACATCTTCATTATAGAACACTGTACTGTGTGAAATAAGCTAGTTCTCTTCTTGGAATGAGTTGCTTTGTAATGAAGAGGGTTAAGTGCAGCAAGCTCAAAGTTTCCTTGTTTGTGTAATCTAACAAGATATACAACTTAGTAGATTCGTTTCATTTCTAAAGTAGTGTGTTTAGAAAACAAACATCTTCATTGCCAAACATTGTACTGTGTGAAATAAGCTAGTTCTCTTCTCGGAATCAGTTGCTTTCTCACGAAGATGGTTGAGTGCAGCAAGTTCAAACTTTCCTTGTTTGTGTAATCTCACAAAACGTACAACTTATTAGATTCATCTCATTTCTAAAGTAGTTTGTTTAGAAAACAAACATCTTCATTGCCTAAGACTGTGCTGTGTGAAATAAGCTAGTTCTGTTCTCAGAATCAGTAGCTTTCCTACGAAGAAGGTTGAGTGCAGCAAGTTGAAACTTTTCAGTTAGTGTAATCTAACAAGCTGTACAACTTAGTAGATTAGCCTCATTTTTAAAGTAGTTTGTACAGAAAATAAACATCTTCATTGCCGAACACTGTACTGTGTATAATAAGCTAGTTCTCTTCTCAGAATGAGTTGCTTTCCTAAGAAGAGGGTTAAGTGTAGCAAGTTCAAAGTTTCTTTGTTTGTGTAATGTCACAAGATATACGACTTAGTAGATTGGTTTCATTTCTAATGTAGTTTCTGTAGAAGAGAAACATCTTCATTTCCGAACAAAGTCCTGTATGAAGTAAACTAGTTCTGTTCTTGGAATGAGTTGCTTTCTTACGAAGAAGGTTCAGTGCAGCAAGTTCAAACTTTCCTAGTTGGTGTAATCTAACAAGAGGTACAACCGAGTAGACTCGCTTCATTTCTAAAGTAGTTTGTTTAGAAAACAAACATATTCATTATGGAACACTGTACTGTGTGAAATAAGCTCTTCTCGGAATGAGTTGCTTTCTTTGAAGAATGTTAAGTGCAGCAATTTCAAATTTTCCTTGTTTGTGTAATCTAACAAGATGTACGGCTTAGTAGATTCGTTACATTTCTAAAGTAGTGTGTTTAGAAAACAAACATCTTCATTGCCGAACACTGTACAGTGTGAAATAATCTAGTTCTGTTCTCGGAATGAGTTGCTTTCTTATGAAGAATGTTACGTGCAGCAATTTCAAACTTTCCTTGCAGTGTAATCTAACAAGATGTACAACTTAGTAGGTTCGCTTCATTTCTAAAGTAGTTTCATTAGAGAACAAACATCTTCATTTCTGAACACTGTACAGTGGGAAATAATCCAGTTCTGTTCTCGGAATGAGCTGTTTTCCTATGAAGAAGGTTAAGTGCAGCAAGTTCAAACTTTTTTTGTTTGTGTAATCTAACAAGATGTACAACTTAGTAAACTCGCTTCATTTCTAAAGTAGTTTGTTTAGAAAACAAACATATTCATAATAGAACACTGTACTGTGAGAAATAAGCTAGTTCTCTTCCTGGAATGAGTTGCTTTCTTAGGAAGAGGGTTAAGTTCAGCAAGTTCAAACTTTCCTTGCTTGTGTAATCTAACAAGATGTACGACTTAGTAGATTCATTACATTTCTAAAGTAGTGTGTTTAGAAAACAAACATCTTCATTTCTGAACACTGTACTGTGTGAAATAAGCTAATTCTGTTCTAAGAATCTGTTGCTTTCTTACGAAGAGGGGTGAGTGCAGCAAGTTCAAACTTTCCTTCTTTGTGTAATCTAATGAGATGTACAACTTAGTAGATTCGCTTCATTTCTAAAGTAGTTTATTTAGAAAACAAACATCTTCAGTATAGAACACCCTACTGAGTGAGATAAGCTAGTTCTCTTCTCAGAATGAGTTGCTTTCTTATGAAGAGTGTTAAGTGCAGCAAGTTCAAACTTTCCTTGTTTGTGTAATCAAACAAGATGTACAGCTTAGTAGATTTGCCTCATTTCTAAAGTAGTTTGGTTAGAAAACAAAGATCTTCATTGCCGAACACTGTACTGTGTGAAATAATCTAGTTCTGTTCTTGGAATGAGTTGCTTTCCTAGGAAGAAGGTTGACTGCAGCAAGTTCAAACTTTCTTTGTGTAATCTAACAAGATGTACAACTTAGTAGATTTGCTTCATTTCTAAAGTAGTTTATTTAGAAAACAAACATCTTCATTATAGAACACTGTACTGTGTGAAGTAACCTAGTTCTCTTCTTGGAATGAGTTGCTTTCCTACGAAGAGGGTTAAGGGCAGCAAGTTCAAACTTTCCTAGTTTGTGTAATCTAACAAGATGTACAACTTAGTAGACTCACTTCATTTCTAAAGTAGTTTATTTAGAAAACAAACATCTTCATTATAGAACACTGTACTGTGTGAAATAAGCTATTTCTCTTCTAAGAATGAGTTGCTTTCTTACGAAGAGTGTTAAGTGCAGCAAGTTCAAAGTTTCCTTGTTTGCGTAATGTAACAAGATGTACAACTTAGTAGGTTCCCATCATTTCTAAAGTAGTTTTATTAGAAAACAAACATCTTCACTGCCGAACACTGTACAGTGTGAAATAATCTAGTTCTGTTCTCGGAATGAGTTGCTTTCCTACAAAGAAGGTTGAGTGCAGCAAGTTCAAACTTTCCTAGTTTGTGTAATCTAACAAGATTTACAACGTAGTAGATTCTCTTCTTTTATAAAGTAGTTTGTTTAGAAAATAAACACCTTCATTATAGAACACTGTACTGTGTGAAATAACCTAGTTCTGTTCTCAGAATGAGTTGCTTTCCTACGAAGAGGGTTAAGTGCAGCAAGTTCAAACTTTCCTTGTTTGTGTAATGTTACAAGATGTACAACTGAGTAGATTCACTTCATTTCTAAAGTAGTGCGTTTAGAAAACAAACATCTTCATTGCCAAACATTGTACTGTGTGAAATAAGGTAGTTCTGTTCTCGGAATCAGTTGCTTTCTTACGAAGACGGTTGAGTGCAGCAAGTTTAAACTTTCCTTGTTTGTGTAATCTCACAAGATGTACAATTTATTAGATTCGACTCATTTTTAAAGTAGTTTGTTTAGAAAACAAACATCTTCATTGCCAAACATTGTACTGTGTGAAATAATCTAGTTCTCTTCTCGGAATGAGTTCCTTTTTTCAAAGACGGTTAAGTGCAGCACGTTCAATCTTTCCTTGTTTGTGTAATCTAACAAGATGTACAACTTAGTAGATTCCCTTCATTTCTAATGTAGTTTGTATAGAAGAGAAATATCTTCATTGTTGAACTATGTACTGTAAGAAGTACACTAGTTCTGCTCTTGGAATGAGTTGCTTTTCTACAAAGAAGGTTGAATGCACCATGTTCAACCTTATCTAGTTTGTGTAATCTAACAAGATGTACAATTTAGTAGATTCGCTTCATTACTAAAGTAATTTGTTTAGAAAAAAAAATCTTCATTTCTGAACACTGGACTGTGTGATATAAGCTAGTTCTGTTCTCGGAATCAGTTGCTCTTATAAACAGGGTTGAATGCAGCAAGTTCAAACTTTCCTTGTTTGTGTAATCAAAAAGATGTACAAATTAGTAGATTAGCCTCTTTTCTAACGTAGTTTGTTTAGAAAACAAACATCTTCATTGCCGAACAAGGTACTGTGTTTAATGAGCTACTTCTGTTCTCGGAATCAGTTGCTTTCTTACGAAGAGGGTTAAGTGCAGTAAGTTCAAACTTTCCTAGTTTGTGTAACCTGACAAGATATACAACTTAGTAGATTAGCCTCATTTCTAAAATAGTTTGTTTAGAAAACAAACATCTTCATTGCCACACACTGTACTGTGTGAAATAAGCTAGTTCTGTTCTCAGAATCAGTTGCTTTCCTACGAAGAAGGTTGAATGCAGCAAGTTCAAACTTTCTTTGTGTAATCTAACAAGATTTACAACGTAGTAGATTCTCTTCATTTATAAAGTAGTTTGTTTAGAAAAGAAACATCTTCATTGATGAACACTGTAATGTGTGAAATAAACTAGTTCTGTTTTTGAAATCAGTTGCTTTCCGACAAAGAAGTTTGAGTGCAGCAAGTTCAAACATTCCTAGTTAGTGTAATCTAAGAAGATGTACAAATTAGTAGATTAGCCTCATTTCTAAAGTAGTTTGTTTAGAAAACAAACATCTGCATTTCTGAACACTGTAGTGTGTGAAATAAGGTAGTTCTGTTCTCGGAATCAGTTGCTTTCTTACGAAGATGGTGGAGTGCAGCAAGTTCAAACTTTCCTAGTTTGTGTAATCTAACAAGATGTACAACTTAGTAGATTCGCTATATTTTTAAAGTATTTTGTTCAGAGAACAAACATCTTCATTGCCAAACATTGTACTGTGTGAAATGAGCTAGATCTCTTCTCGGAATCAGTTGCTTTCTTACGAAGATGGTTGAGTGAAGCAAGTTCAAACTTTCCTTGTTTGTGTAATCTAACAAGATGTACAACTTAGTAGATTCACCTCATTTCTAAAGTAGTTTATTTAGAAAACAAACATCTTCATTGCTGAACACAGTACTGTGTGAATTAAGCTAGTTCTGTTCTCGTAATGAGTTGCTTTACTACGAATAAGGTTCGGTGAACCAAGTTCAAACTTTCTTTGTCTGTTGACTCTAACAAGATGTACAACTTATTAGATTTGCTTCATTTCTAATGTAGTTTCTGTAGAAGAGAAACACCTTCATTTCTGAACAATGTACTGTATGACATAAGCTACTTTTGCTCTTGGAATGAGTTGCTTTCTTGCAAAGAAAGTTGAATGCACCAAGTTCAAACTTTCCAAATTTGTGTAATCTAACAAGATGTACAACTTAGTAGATTCCCCTCATTGCTAAAGTAGTTTCTTCAGAAAACAAATATCTTCATTACTGAACACTGTACTCTGTGAAATAAGCTAGTTCTCTTGTCGGAATGAGTTGCTTTCCTACGAACAAGGTTGAGTGCAGCAAGTTCAACCTTTCTTTGTCGGTGTAATCTAACAAGATGTACAACTTAGTAGACTCGCTTCATTTCTAAACTAGTTTGTTTAGAAAACAAACATCTTCATTACAGAACACTGTACAGTGTGAAAGAAGCTAGTTCTTTTCTCAGAATGAGTTCCTTTCTTAAGAGGGTTAAGTGCAGCAAGTTCAAACTTTCCTTCTTTGTGTAATCAAACAAGATGTACAACTTAGTAGATTCGTTACTTTCTAAAGTATTTTGTTCAGAGAACAAACATCTTCATTGCCAAACATTGTACTGTGTGAAATGAGTTAGATCTCTTCTCGGAATCAGTTGCTTTCTTACGAAGAAGGTTAAGTGCAGCAAGTTCAAAGTTTCCTAGTTTGTGTAATCTAACAAGATGTACAACTTAGTAGATTCATTACATTTCTACAGTAGTTTGTTTAGAAAAGAAACATCTTCATTTCTGAACACTCTAGTGTGTGACATAAGCTAGTTCTCTTCTTGGAAGCAGTTGCTCTTATGAAGAGGGTTGAGTGCAGCAAGTTCAAACTTTCCTCGCTTGTATAATCTAACAAGATGTGCAACTTAGTAGATTCGCCTCATTTCTAAAGTAGTTTGTTTAGAAAACAAACATCTTCAGTATAGAACATCCTACTAAGTGAAATAAGCTAGTTCTCTTCTTGGAAGCAGTTGCTCTTATGAAGAGGGTTGAGTGCAGCGAGTTCAAACTTTCCTTGCTTGTGTAATCTAAAAATATGTACAACTTAGTAGATTCGCTTCATTTCTAAAGTAGTTTGTTTAGAAAACAAACATCTTCATTGCAGAACACTGTACTGTGTGAAATAAGCTAATTCTGTTCTGAGAATCAGTTGCTTTCTTACGAAGAGGGTTGAGTGCAGCAAGTTCAAACTTTCTTTCTTTGTGTAATCTAATAAGATGTAGAACTTAGTAGATTCACTTCATTTCTAAAGTAGTTTGTTTAGAAAACAAACAACTTCATTATTGAACACCCTACTGAGTGAAATAAACTAGTTCTCTTCTCAGAATGAGTTGCTTTCTTATGAAGAGTTTTATGTGCAGCAAGTTCAAACTTTCCATGTTTGTGTAATCAAACAAGATTTACAACTTTATAGATTCATCTCATTTCTAAAGTACATTGTTAGAAAACAAACATCTTCATTGGCGAACACTGTACTGTGTGAAATAAGCTTGTTCTGTTCTCGGAATCAGATGCTTTCCTACGAATAAGGTTGAGTGCAGCAAGTTCAAACTTCGCTTGTTTGTGTAATCTAATAAGATGTATAACTTAGTACATTCGCCTCATTTCTAAATTAGTTTGTTTAGAAAACAAACATCTTCATTGCCAGACACTGTACGGTGTGAAATAAGCTAGTTCTGTTCTCGAAACCAGTTGCTTTCTTACAAAGAGGGTTGAGTGGAGCAAGTTCAAACTTTCATTGTTTGTGTAATCTAACAAGATGTACACCTTAGTAGATTCGTCTCATTTCTAAACTAGTTTGTTTAGAAAACAAACATCTTCACTGACGAACACTGTACTGTGTGAAATAAGCTAGTTCTGTTATCAGAATGAATTGCTTTCCTACGAAGAAGGTTGAGTGCAGCAAGTTCAACCTTTCTTTGTTTGTGTAATCTAACAAGATGTACAACTAAGTAGACTCGCTCCATTTCTAAAGTAGTTTGTTTAGGAAACAAACATCTTCATTACAGAACACTGTACAGTGTGAAATAAGCTACTTCTTTTCTCGGAATGAGTTGCTTTCTTACGAAGAGGGTTAAGTGCAGCAAGTTCAAACTTTCCTGCTTTGTGTAATCTAACAAGATGTACAACTTAGTAGATTCGCTTCATTTCTAAAGTAGTGTGTTTAGAAAACAAACATCTTCATTGCCCAACATTGTCCTGTGTGAAATGAGCTAGATCTCTTATCGGAATCAGTTGCTTTCTTACAAAGAGGGTTAAGTGCAGCAAGGTCAAACTTTCCTTGTTTGTGTAATCTAACAAGATGTACAACTTAGTAGATTCCTTACATTTCTAAAGTATTTTGTTCAGAGAACAAACATCTTCATTGCCAAACATTGTACTGTGTGAAATGAGCTAGATCTCTTTTCGGAATCAGTTGCTTTCTTACAAAGAGGGTTAAGTGCAGCAAGTTCAAACTTTCCTTCTTTGTGTAATCTAACAAGATGTACAACTTAGTAGATTCGTTACATTTCTAAAGTAGTTTGTTTAGAAAAGAAACATCTTCATTTCTGAACACTGTAGTGTGTGACTTAAGCTAGTTCTCTTCTTGGAAGCTGTTGCTCTTATGAAGAGGATTGAGTGCAGCAAGTTCAAACTTTCCTTGGTTGTATAATTTAACAAGATGTGCAACATAGTAGATTCGCTTCATTTCTAAAGTAGCTTGTTTAGAAAACAAACATCTTCATTGCCCAACACTGTACTGTGTGAAATAAGCTACTTCTATTCTGAGAATAAGTTGCTTTCTTAGGAAGAGTGTTGAGTGCAGCAAGTTCAAACTTTCTTTCTTTGTGTAATCTAATAAGATGTCCTACTTAGTAGATTCGCTTCATTTCTAAAGTAGTTTGTTTAGAGAACAAACATCTTCAGTATAGAACACCCTACTGAGTGAAATAAGCTAGTTCTCTTCTTGGAAGCACGTGCTCTTATAAAGACGTTTGAGTGCAGCAAGTTCAAACTTTCCTTCCTTGTGTAATCTAAAAAGATGTACAACTTAGTAGATTCGCTTTATTTCTAAAGTAGTTTGTTTAGAAAACAAACATCTTCATTGCAGAACCCTTTACTTTGTGAAATAAGCTAGTTCTCTTCTGAGAATCAGTTGCTTTTTTACGAAGAGGGTTGAGTGCAGCAAGTTCAAACTTTCTTTCATTGTGTAATCTAATAAGATGTATAACTTAGTAGATTCACTTCATTTCTAAAGTATTTTGTTTAGAAAACAAACAACTTCATTATAGAACACCCTACTGAGTTAAATAAGCTAGTTCTCTTCTCAGAATGAGTTGCTTTCTTACGAAGAGTGTTAAGTGCAGAAAGTTCAAACTTTCCTTGTTTGTGTAATCAAACAAGATTTACAACTTTGTAGATTCGCCTCATTTCTAAAGTTGTTTGTTTATAAAACAAACATCTTCATTGCCTAACACTGTACTGTGTGAAATAAGCTAGTTCTGTTCTGAGAATCAGTTGCTTTCTTACGATGACAGTTGAGTGCAGCAAGTTCAAACTTTTCATGTTTTCATGCAATCTTACAAGATATACAACTTAGTAGATTCGCCTCATTTCTAAGGTAGTTTGTTTAGAAAACAAAAGTCTTCATTGGCGAACACTGTACTGTGTGAAATAAGCTAGTTCTGTTCTCGGAATCAGTTGCTTTCCTATGAAGAAGGTTGAGTGCAGCAAGTTCAAACTTCCCTTTTTTGTGTAATCTCATAAGATGTATAACTGAGTACATTCACCTCATTTCTAAAGTAGTTTGTTTAGAAAACAAACATCTTCATTGCCGAACACTGTACTCTGTGAAATAAGCTAGTTCTCAGAATGAGTTGCTTTCTTACGAAGAGGGTTAAGTGCACCAAGTTCAAACTTTCCTTGTTTGTGTAATCTAACGAGATGTACAACTTAGCAGATTCGATTCATTTCTAATGTAGTTTGTGTAGAAGAGAAACAACTTCATTTCCAAAAATGTACTGTATGAAGTAAGCTAGTTCTTCTCTTGGAATGAGTAGCTTTCCTTTGTGTAATCTAACAAGATGTACAACATAGTAGATTCGCTTCATTTTTAAAGTAGTTCGTTTAGAAAACAAACATCTCCATTGCTGAACACTACTGTGTGAAATGAGCTAGTTCTCTTCTCGGAATGAGTTGCTTTCTTATGAAGACGGTTGAGTGGAGCAAAATCACACTTTCCTTGTTTTTGTAATCTAACAAGATGTACAACTTAGTAGATTCTCCTCATTTCTAAAGTAGTTTGTTTAGAAAACAAACATCTTCATTTTCAAACACGGTACTGTGTGAAATAAGCTAGTTCTCTTCTCAGAATGAGTTGCTGTCCTAAGAAGAAAGTTGAGTGCAGCAACTTCAAACATTCCTTGTTGGTGTACTCTAACAAGATGTACAACGTAGTATATTCGCTTCATTTCTAAAGTAGTTTGTTTAGAAAACAAACATCTTTTTTCCTGAACACTGTACTGTGTGAAATAAGCTAGTTCTGTTCTCGGATTGAGTTGCTTTCCTGCGCAGAAGGTTGAGTGCAGCACATTCAAACTTTATTTGTGTAATCTCACAAAATGTACAACTTAGTAGAATCGCCTCATTTCTAAAGCACTTTGTTTAGAAAACTAACATTTTCATTACCAAACACTGTACTGTGTCATATAAGCTAGTTTTGTTCTCAGAATCAGTTGCTTTCCAAAGAAGGTTGAGTGCAGCAAGTTCAAACATTCCTAGTTAGTGTAATCTAACAAGATGTACAACATTTCTAAAGTAGTTTGTTTAGAAAACAGACATCTTCATTGCCGAACACTGTTCTGTGTGAAATAAGCTAGTTCCTTTGTTGCAATGAATTGCATTCTTACGAAGAGCGTTAAGTGCAGCAAGTTCAAATTTTCTTTGTTTGAGTAATCTAACAAGATTCGCTTCATTTCTAATGTACTTTCTGTACAAGAGAAACATCTTCATTTCCAAACAATGTACTGTATGACGTAAGCAAGATCTGCTCTTGGAATGATTTGCTTTCCTACTAAGAAGGTTGAATGCACCAAGTTCAAACTTTCCTAGTTTGTGTAATCTAACAAGATGTACAACTTGTAGATTCGCTTCATTTCTAAAGTAGTTTCTTCAGAAAACAAACATCTTCATTGCCGAACACTGTACTGTGTGAAATAAGCTAGTTCTGTTCTCGGAATGAGTTGCTCTCTTATGAAGAGGGTTAAGTGCAGCAAATTCAAACTTTCCTTGTTTGTGTAATCTAACAAGATATACAACTTAGTAGATTCGCTTCTTTTCTAATGTAGTTTCGGTAGATGAGAAACATCTTCATTTCCGAACAATGCACTGTATGAAGTTAGCAAGTTCTGCTCTTGGAATGAGTTGCTTTCCTAAGAAGGTTGAATGAACCAAGTTCAAACTTTCCTAGTTTGTCGAATCTAACAAGATGTACAACATAGTAGATTGGCTTCATTTCTAAAGTAGTTTCTTTAGAAAACAAACATCTTCATTGCCGAACACTGTACTGTGTGAAATAAACTAGTTCTGTTCTCAGAATGAGTTGCTTTCTTACGAAGAGGGTTAAGTGCAGCAAGTTCAAACTTTCCTTGTTTGTGTAATGTAACAAGATGTACAACTTAGTAGAGTCGCTTCATTTCTAATGTAGTGTGTTTAGAAAACAAACATCTTCATTGCCGAACACTGTACTGTGTGAAATAAGCTAGTTCTCTTCTCGGAATCAGTTGCTTTCTTACGAAGACGGTTGAGTGCAGCAAGTTCAAACTTTCTGGTTTGTGTAATCTAACAAGATGTACAACTTAGTACATTCACTTCATTTCTAAAGTAGTTTCTTTAGAAAACAAACATCTTCATTGCCAAACACTGTACTGTGTGAAATAAGCTAGTTCTCTTCTCGGGATCACTTCCTTTCCTACGATGAGGGTTGAGTGCAGCAAGTTCAAACTTTCCTAGTTAGTATAATAAAACAAAATGTACAACTTAGTAGATTAGCCTCATTTCTAAAGTTGTTTGTTTAGGAAACAAACATCTTCATTGCCGAACACTGTACTGTGTGAAATAAGCTAGTTCTGTTCTCCGAATCAGTTGCTTTCCTATGAAGAAGATTGTGTGCAGCAAGTTCAAACATTCTTAGTTAGTGTAATCTAACAAGATGTACAATATAGTAGATTAGCTCATTTCTAATGTTGTTTGTTTAGAAAACAAACATCTTCATTGCCGAACAGTGTACTGTGTGAAATAAGCTTGTTCTTGTAATGAGTTGCTTTCTTACGAAGAGGGTTAAGTGCAGCAAGTTCAAATTTTCCATGTTTGTGTAATCTAAAAAAATGTACAACTTAGTAGATTCGCTTCATTGCTAATATAGTTTTTGTAGAACAGAAACATCTTCATTTCCGAGCAATGTACTGTATGAAGTAAGCGAGTTCTGCTCTTGGAATGAATTGTTTTCCTACAAAGAACGTTGAAAGTACCAAGTTCAAACTTTCCTAGTTAGTGGAATCTAACAAGATGTACAACCTAGTAGATTCGCTTCATTTCTTAATTAGTTTGTTTAGAAAACAAACATCTTCATTGCCAAACACTGTACTGTGTGAAATAAGCTAGTTCTGTTCTCGGAATGAGTTGTTTTCCTACGAAGAAGGTTGAGTACAGCAAGTTCAAACTTTCTTTGTTTGTGTAATCTCACAAGATATACAACTTAGTAGATTCACTTCTTTTCTAAAGTGGTTTGTATAGAAAACAAACATCTTCATTATAGAACACTGTACTGTGTGAAATAAGCTAGTTCTCTTCTCGGAATCAGTTGCTTTCTTACAAAGAGGGATAAGTGCAGAAAGTTCAAACTTTCCTCGTTTGAGTAATCTAACAAGATGTACAACTTCGTAGATTCCCTTCATTTCTAAAGTAGTGTGTTTAGAAAACAAACATCTTCATTGCCGAACACTGTATTGTGTGAAATAAGCTAGTTCTCTTCTCGGAATCAGTTGCTTCCTTATGAAGATGGTGGAGTGCAGCAAGTTCAAACTTTCATTGTTTTTGTAATCTAACAAGATATACATCTTAGTAGATTCGTTTCATTTCCAATGTAGTTTCTATAGAAGAGGAACATCCTCATTGCCAAATAATGTACTGTATGAAGTAAGCTACTTCTGCTCTTGGAATGAGTTGCTTTCCTACTAAGAAGGTTGAATGCACCAAGTTCAAACTTTCCTAGTTTTTGTAATATAAGAAGATGTACAACTTACTAGATTCACTTCATTTCTAAAGTAGTTTGTTTAGAAAACAAATATCTTCATTGCCGAACACTGTACTGTGTGAAATAAGCTAGTTCTGTTCTCGGAATCAGTTGCTTTCCTACGAGGAAGGTTGAGTGCAGCAATTTCAAACATTCCTAGTTAGTGTAATCTAACAAGATATACAACTTAGTAGATTCACTTCATTTCTAATGTAGTTTCTGTAGAAGAGAAACATCTTCATTTCCGAGCAATGTACTGTGTGAAGTAAGCAAGTTCTGATTTGGAATGACTTGCGTTCCTAAGAGGAAGGTTTAATGCACCAAGTTAAAACTTTCCTAGCTTGGGTAATCTAAGAAGATGTACAACTTAGTGGATTCGCTTCATTTGAAAGTAGTATCTTCAGAAAACCAACACTTTCATTGCTGAACACTGTACTATGTGAAATAAGCTAGTTCTGTTCTCCGAATTAGTTGCTTTCCAAAGAAGAAGGTTGAGTCAAGCAAGTTCAAACTATCCTTGTTTGTGTAATCTAATAAGATGTACAACTTAGTAGATTCGCTATATTTCTAAAGGAGTTTGTTTAGAAAACAAACATCTTCATTGCCGAACACTGTACTGTGTGAAATAAGCTAGGTATCTTCTCAGAATGAGTTGCTTTCTTATGAAGACAGTTGAGTGGAGCTGGTTAAACTTTCCTTGTTTGTGTAATCTAACAAGTTGTATAACTTAGTAGATTCGCCTCATTTCTAAAGGAGTTTGTTTAGAAAACAAGCATCTTCATTGCCGAAAACTGTACTGTGTGAAATAAGCTAGTTCTGTTCTCGGAATCAGTTGCTTTCCTACGAAGATGGTGGAGCAAGTTCAAACATTGCTAGTTAGTGTAATCTGACAAGATGTACAATTTAGTAGATTAGCCTCATTTCTAAAGTAGTTTGTTCAGAAAACAAACATCTTCATTGCCGAACACTGTACTGTGTGAAATAAGCTAGTTCTGTTCTCGGAATGAGTTGCTTTCCTACAAAGAAGGTTGCGTGCAGCAAGTTCAACCTTTCCTTCTTTGTGTAATCTAACAAGATATACAATTTAGGAGATTAGCTTCATTTCTAAAGTAGTTCGTTTAGAAAACAAACTTCTTCAGTATAGAACACTGTACTGTGTGAAATAAGCTAGTTGTCTTCTCCAAATGAGTTGCATTCTTACTAAGTTGGTTTAGTGCAGCAAGTTCAAACTTTCCTTGTTTGTGTAATCTAAGAAGATGTATTACTTAGTAGATTCGCCTCATTTACAAAGTAGTTTGTTTAGAAAACAAACATCTTCATTGCTGAAAACTGTACTTTGTGAAATAAGCAACTTCTCTTCCTGGAATCAGTTGCTTTCCTATGAAGAAGGTTGAGTGCACCAAGTTCAACATTCCTAGTTAGTGTAATCTGACAAGGTACAATTTAGTAGATTACCCTCATTTCTAAAGTAGTTTGTTTAGAAAACAAACATCTTCATTTCCGAACACTGTGCTGTGTGAAATAAGCTAGTTCTCTTCTCGGAATGAGTTGCTTTCTTATGAAGAGTGTTAAGTGCAGCAAGTTCAAACTTTCCATGTTCATGTAATCATACAAGATGTATAAACTAGTAGATTTGCCTCATTTCTAAAGTAGTTTGTTTAGAAAACAAACATCTTCATTGCTGAACACTATACTATGTGAAATAGACTAGTTCTCTTATCGGAATCAGTTGCTTTCTTACAAAGAGGGTTGAGAGCAGCAACTTCAAACTTTCCTTTTTTGTGTAATCTAACAAGATGTACAACTTAGTAGATTCGTCTCATTTCTAAAGCAGTTTGTGTAGAAAAGAAGCATCTTCATTGCCGAAAACTGTACTGGGTGAAATAAGCTAGATCTGTTCTTGGAATCAGTTGTTTTCCTACGAAGAAGGTTGGCTGCAGGAAGTTCAAACATTCCTAGTTAGTGTCACATAAGAAGATGTACAACTTAGTAGATTAGCCTCATATCTAAAGTAGTTTGTTTAGAAAACAAACATCTTCATTGACGAACACTGTACTGTGTGAAATAAGCTAGTTCTGTTCTCAGAATGAGTTGCTTTCATACAAAGAGTCTTCAGTGCCACAAGATTTAACGTTCCTTGTTTGTGTAATCTAACAAGATGTACAACTTAATAGATTCGCCTCATTTCTAAATCAGTTTGTTTAGAAAAGGAAAACCTTCATTGCCGAACACTGTACTGTGTGAAGTAAGCTAGTTCTGTTCTCGAAATGAGTTGCTTTCTTATGAAGAGTCTTCTGTGCAGTAAGATCAAACATGGTTAGTTTGTGTAATCTAACAAGATGTACAACTTAGTAGATTCACCTCATTTCTAATGTCGTTTGTTTAGAAAACAAACACCTTCTTTACCGAACTCTCTACTGTGTGAAAAAAGCTAGTTCTGTTCTCAGAATCAGTTTCTTTCTTAGGAAGACGGTTGAGTACAGCAAGTTCAAACTTTCCTTGTTTGTGTAGTCTCACAAGATATACAACTTAGTAGATTCGCCTCATTTCTAAAGGAGTTGGTTTAGAAAACAAACGTCTTCATTTCCAAAAACTGTACTGTGTGAAATGAGCTAGTTCTGTTCTCAGAATCAGTTGCTTTCCTACCAAGAGGGTTGAGGGCAGCAAGTTCAAACTTTCCTTGTTTGTGTAATCTAACAAGATATACAACATAGTAGATTCGCCTCATTTCTAAAGTAGTGTGTTTAGAAAAGAAACACCTTCATTGCCGAACACTGTACTGTGTGAAATAAGCCAGTTCTGTTCTCGGAACCAGTTGATATCTTATGAAGAGTCTTCAGTGAAGCAAGATCAAACTTTGCTATTTTGTGTTATCTAACAAGATGTACAACTTAGCATATTAGCTTCATTTCTAAAGTAGTTTGTTTAGAAAACAAACACCTTCATTGCCGAATATTCTACTCTGTGAAATAGCAAGTTCTGTTTTCTGAATGAGTTGCTTTCTTACGAAGACTCTTCAGTGCAGCAAGATCAAACTTTCTTAGTTTGTGTAATCTAACAAGATATAAAAGTTAGTAGATTTGCCTCGTATCTAAAGTAGTTTGTTTAGAAAACAAACACCTTCTTTGCCAAACACTGTACTGTGAGAAGTAATGTAGTTCTGTTCTAGGAATGAGTTGCTTTATTAAGAAGAGTCTTCAGTGCAGCAAGATTAAACTTTGCTAGTTTGTGTAATCTAACAAGATGTACAATTTAGTATTTTAGCTTCATTGCTAATGTAGTTTGTTTAGAAAACAAACACCTTCATTGCCAAACACTGTATTGTGTGAAGTAAAGCAGTTATGTTCTCGGAATGAGTTGCTTTCTTACGAAGAGTCTTCAGTGCAGCAAGATCAAACTTTGCTACTTTGTGTAATCTAACAAGGTGTACAATTTAGTAGATTAGCTTCATTTCTAACGTAGGTTGTTCAGAAAACAAACACCTTCATTGCCGAACACTGTACTGTGTTAAGTCAGCTAGTTCTGTTCTCGAAATGAGTTGCTTTCTTATGAAGACTCTTCAGTGCAGCAAGATCAAACTTTCCTAGTTTGTGTAATCTAACAAGATATACAACTTAATAGATTCGCCTCATTTCTAAAGTAGTTTGTTTAGAAAACAAACATCTTTATTGCCTAACACTGTACTGTGTGAAATAAGCCAGTTCTGTTCTCGGAAACAGTTGCTTTCTTACGAAGAGTCTTCAGTGCAGCAAGATCAAACTTTCCTAGTTTGTGTAATCTAACAAGATGTACAACTTAGTAGATTCACCTGATTCTAAAGTAGTTTGTTTAGAAAACAAACATCTTCATGTCCGAAAACTCTACTGTGTGAAATCAGCTAGTTCTGTTCTCGTAATCAGTTGCTTTCCTACGAAGTGGGTTGAGGGCAGCAACTTCAAACTTTCCTTGTTTGTGTAATTTAACAAAATATACAATGTAGTAGATTCGCCTCATTTCTAACGTAGTTTGTTTAGAAAACAAACACCTTCATTTCCGAACATTCTACTCTGTGAAATAAGCTAGCACTGTTCTACGAAAGAGTTGCTTAATTACAAAGAGTCTTCGGTGCAGCAAGATCAAACTTTGCTAGTTTGTGTAATCTAAACAAGTTGTAAAACTTAGCAGATTAGCTTCATTGCTAACGTAGTTTGTTTAGATAACAAACACCTTCCTTTTCGAACACTGTACTGTGTGAAATAAGCTGGTTCTGTTCTCGGCATGAGTTCCTTTCTTACAAAGAGTCTTCAGTGCAGCAAGATCAAACTTTCCTAGTTTGTGTAATCTAACAAGATGTACAACTTAGTAGATTCACCTGATTTCTAAAGTAGTTTGTTTAGAAAACAAACATCTCCATTTCTGAAAAGTGTACTGTGTGAAATGAGCTAGTTCTGTTCTCGGAATCAGTTGCTTTCTTACGAAGAGGGTTGAGGGCAGCAAGTTCATACTTTCCTTTTTTGTGTAATGTAACAAGATGTACAACTTACTAGATTCGCCTCATTTGTAAAGTAGATTGTTTAGAAAACAAACATCTTCCTTGCCGAACACTGTACTGTGAGAAATTAGATAGTTCTGTTCTCGGAATCAGTTGGTTTCCTACGAAGAAGGTTGAGTGCAGCAGGTTCAATCATTCCTCGTTAGTGTAATTTAAGAAGATGTACAATTTAATAGATTCACCTCGTTTCTAAAGTACTTTGTTTATAAAACAAACATCTTCATTTCTGAAAACTGTACTGTTTGAAATGAGCTAGTTCTGTTTTCGGAATCAGTTGCTTTCATACGAATAGGGATGAGGGCAGCAAGTTCAAACTTTCCTTTTTTGTGTAATGTAACAAGATATACAACTTACTAGATTCGCCTCATTTGTAAAATAGATTGTTTAGAAAACAAACATCTTCCTTGCCGAACACTGTACTTTGAGAAATTAGATAGTTCTGTTCTTGGAATCAGTTGGTTTCCTACGAAGAAGGTTGAGTGCAGCAGGTTCAAACATTCCTAGTTAGTGTAATTTAAGAAGATGTACAATTTAATAGATTCACCTCATTTCTAAAGTACTTTGTTTATAAAACAAACACCTTCATTTCTCAAAACTGTACTGTGTGAAATGAGCTAGTTCTGTTTTCGGAATCAGTTGCTTTCCTATGAAGAGGGTTGAGGGCAGCAATTTCAAACTTTCCTTCTTTGTGTAATCTAACAGGATATACAACGTAGTAGATTTGACTCATTTCTAAAGTACTTTGTTTATAAAACAAACACCTTCATTTCTGAAAACTGTACTGTGTGAAATGAGGTAGTTCTGTTCTCGGACTCAGTTGCTTTCCTACGAAGAGGGTTGAGGGCAGTAAGTTCAAACTTATCTTGTTTGTGTAATCTAACAAGATATACAATGTAGTAGGTTTGCCTCACTTCTAAAGTAGTGTGTTTAGAAAACAAACACCTTCATTGCCGAACCCTGTACTGTGTGAAATAAGCAGTCCTGTTCTCGGAATCAGTTGCTTTCTTACGAAGAGTCTTCAGTGCAGCAAGATCAAACTTTCCTAGTTAGTGTAATCTAATAAAATGTACAACTTAGTAGATTCCCCTGAATTCTAAAGTAGATTGTTTAGAAAACAAATATCTTCATTGGCGAACACTGTACTGTGTGAAATGAGCTAGTTCTGTTCTAGGAATCAGTTGCTTTCTTAAAAAGAGTCTTCAGTGCAGCAAGATCAAACTTTCCTAGTTTGTGTAATTTAACAAGATGTACAACTTAGTAGATTCACCTCATTTCTAAAGTAGTTTGTTTAGAAAACAAACACCTTCATTGCCTAAAACTGTACTGTGTGAAATGAGGTAGTTCTGTTCTCAGAATCAGTTGCTTTCTTATGAAGACTCTTCAGTGCAGCAAGATCAAACTTTCCTAGTTTGTCTAATGTAACAAGATGTACAACTTAGTATATTCGCCTCATTTCTAAAGTAGTTTGTTTAGAAAACAAACATCTTCATTTCCAAAAATTGTACTGTGTGAAATGAGCTACTTCTGTTCTCGGACTCAGCTGCTTTCCTACCAAGAGGGTTGAGGGCAGCAAGTTCAAACATTCCTAGTTAGTGTAATCAAAGAAGATGTACAATTTACTAGATTCGCCTCATTTCTAAAGTAGTTTGTTTAGAAAACAAACATCTTCATTGCCGAACAGTGTACTCTGTGAAATAACTAGTTCTATTCTCGGAATCAGTTGCTTTCTTACGAAGACGGTTGAGTACAGCAAGTTCAAACATTCCTAGTTAGTGTAATCTAAGAAGATGTACAATTTAGTAGATTCACTTCATTTCTAAAGTAGTTTGTTTAGAAAACAAACATCTTCATTTCAAAACAGTGTACTGTGTGAAATAAGCTAGTTCTGTTCTCGGAATGAGTTGCTGCCTTACAAAGATGGTTGAGTGCAGCAAGTTCAAACTTTCCTTGTTTGTGTAATCTAACAAGATATACAACTTAGTAGATTTGCCTGATTTCTAAAGCAGTTTGTTTAGAAAACAAACATCTTCATTGCAGAACACTGTACTCTGTGAAAAAAGCTAGTTCTGTTCTCAGAATCAGTTGCTTTCTTACGAAGATGGTTGAGTACAGCAAGTTCAAACTTTCCTTATTTGTGTAATCTCACAAGATGTACAATTTAGAAGATTCACCTCATTTCTAAAGGAGTTGGTTTAGAAAACAAACGTCTTCATTTCCAAAAACTGTACTGTATGAAATGAGCTAGTTCTGTTCTCAGAATCAGTTGCTTTCCTACCAAGAGGGTTGAGAACAGCAAGTTCAAACTTTCCTTGTTTGTGTAATCTAACAAGATATAGAACACAGTAGATTTGCCTCATTTCTAAAGTAGTGTGTTTAGAAAAGAAACACCTTCATTGCCGAACACTGTACTGTGTGAAATAAGCCAGTTCTGTTCTCGGAATCAGTTGCTTTCTTACAAAGAGTCTTCAGTGCAGCAAGATCAAACTTTCCTAGTTTGTGTAATCTAAGAAGATATACAAGTTAGTAGATTTGGCTGGTTTCTAAAATAGTTCATTTAGAAAACAAACACCTTCATTGCAGGACTCTCTACTGTGTGATATAAGCTAGTTCTGTTCTCGGAATGAGTTGCTTTCTTACGAAGAGTCTTCACTGCAGCAAGATCAAACTTTGCTTGTTTGTGTAATGTAACAATATGTACAACTTAGCATATTAGCTTTATTTCTAACGTAGTTTCTTTAGAAAAGAAACACCTTCATTGCCAAACATTCTACTGTGTGAAATAAGCTAGCTCTGTTCTCGGAATGAGTTGCTTTCTTACGAACAGTCTTAAGTGCAGCAAGATAAAACATTGCTGGCTTGTGTAATCTAACAAGATGTACAAGTTAGTAGATTCGCCTCATTTCTAAAGTAGTTTGTTTAGAAAACAAACACCTTCATTGAAGAACACTGTAATGTGTGAAGTAACCTAGTTCTGTTCTCGCAATGAGTTGCTTTCTTACAAAGAGTCTTCAGTGCAGCAAGATCAAACTTTCTTAGTTTGTGTAATCTAACAAGATGTACAATTTAGTAGATTCACCTCATTTCTAAAGTAGTTTGTTTAGAAAGCAAGCACCTTCATTGCCGGACACTGTACTGTGTGAAGTAAGCTAGTTAAGTTGTCAGAATGAGTTGCTTTCTTACGAAGAATCTTCAGTGCAGCAAGATCAAACTTTGCTAGTTTGTGTAATCTAACAATATATACAACTCAGCATATTAGCTTCATTTCTAACGTAGTTTGTTTAGAAAAGAAATATCTTCATTGCCAAATATTCTACTGTGTGGAATAACCTAGCTCTGTTCTCGGAATGAGTTGCTTTCTTATGATGAGTCTTCCGTGCAGCAAGATCAAACTTTTCTAGTTTCTGTAATCTAACAAGATGTACAACGTAGTAGATTCGCCTCATTTCTTACATAGTCTGTTGAGAATACAAACACGTTCATTGCTGAACACTCTACTGTGTGAAATAAGCTAGTTCTGTTCTCGGAATCAGTTGCTTTCCTACGAAGAAGGTTGACTGCACCAAGTACAAACATTCCTAGTTAGTCTAATCTAAGAAGATGTACAATTTAGTAGATTCACCTCATTTCTAAAGTAGTTTGTTTATAAAACAAACATCTTCATATCCGAAAACTGTACTGTGTGAAATGAGCTAGTACAGTTCTTGGAGTCAGTTGCTTTCCTATGAAGGGAGTTGAGGGCACCAAGTTCAAACTTTCCTTGTTTGTGTAATCTAACAAGATGTACAATGTAGTAGATTCGCCTCATTTCTAAAGTAGTGTGTTTAGAAAACAAACACCTTCATTGCCGAACACTGTACTGTGTGAAATAAGCCAGTTCTGTCCTCGGAATCAGTTGCTTTCTTAAGAAGAGTCTTCAGTGCAGCAAGATCAAACTTTCCTAGTTTGTGTAATCTAACATGATGTACAACTTAGTAGATTCTCCTGATTGCTAAAGTAGTTTGTTCAGAAAACAAACGTCTTCATTGCTTAACACTGTACTGTGTGAAATGAGGTAGTTCTGTTCTCGGAATCAGTTGCTTTCTTATGAAGAGGGTTTAGGGCAGCTAGTTCAAACTTTCCTTGTTTGTGTAATCTAACAAGATGTACAACTTACTAGATTCACCTCATTTCTAAAGTAGTGTGTTTAGAAAACAAACAACTTCATTGCCGAACACTGTACTGTGTCAAATAAGCCAGTTCTGTTCTCGGAATCAGTTGCTTTCTTACAAACAGTCTTCAGTGCAGTAAGATCAAACTTTCTTACTTTGTGTAATCTAACAAGATGTACAACCTAGCATATTAGCTTCATTTCTAACATAGTCTGTTTAGAAAACAAACTCGTTCATTGCTGAACACTCTACTGTTCAAAATAAGCTAGTTCTGTTTTCAGAATGCGTTGCTTGCTTATGAAGCATCGTCACTACCGCAAGATCAAACTTTGCTAATTGGTGTAATCTAACAAGATGTACAAATTAGTAGATTCGCCTCATTTCTAACGTAGTTTGTTTAGGAAACAAACACCTTCATTGTCGAACACTTTATTGTGTGAAGTAAGCTAGTTGTGTTCTCGGAATGAGTTTCTTTCTTACGAAGTGTCTTCAGTGCAACAAGATCAAACTTTGCTAATTGGTGTAATCTAACAAGGTGTACAACTTAGTAGATTCACCTCATTCCCAACGTAGTTTGTTTAGAAAACAAACACATTCATTGCCAAACACTCTGCTGTGTGAAATGAGCTAGTTCTCCTCTCGGAATGAGTTGCTTTCTTAGTAAGAGTCTTCAGTGCAGCAAGATTAAACATTCCTAGCTTCTGTAATCTAACAAGATATACAACTTAATAGATTCGCCTCATTTCTAAAGTAGTTTGTTTAGAAAAGAAATATCTTCATTGCCGAACACTGTTCTGTGTGAAATAAGCTAGTTCTGTTCTTGGAATGAGTTGCTTTCTTACAAAGAGTCTTCAATGCAGCAAGGTCAAACTTTGCTAGTTTGTGTAATCTAAGAAGATGTACAACTTAGTAGATTAGCTTCATTTCTAACGTAGTTTGTTTAGAAAACAAACACCTTCATTGCCAAATATCCTACTGTGTGAAATATGTTAGTTCTGTTCTCGTTATGCGTTGCTTTCTTACAAAGACTCTTCAGTGCAGCAAGATCAAACATTCTTAGTTTGTGTAATCTAACAAGATGTACAACTTAGACTTCTGGTCAAGATTGCAGCTATCTAACCTCGCCTCACTTCACGAGGAAGAAAAGAGAAAAATACTTAAGGTTAATGGGACCTTTTTAAAGGGTTTGCTGGCTCCCGCATTCTTCCAGAGGGATGGGGTGGATTTACAAAATAAGGAAACCACTGATTCCCAAGCTCTTGGCAGGCGCCACTGCCTGTAAAGTTCCCGCGGACCTTCCTAAGGCCCCTGGCCAGCCAGAAACGGAGCACCATTGCAGCCAGGTCCCCAAGTCTGTAGACCCACCGAGCCAGGTAGATCCTCCCCACTTCCCCGGCCAGAGCCCCTGGGTTCGCCAATACAGTTCGGTGCCTGGGTCCACAGAGTGAGACAGTTTCGTCCCACTTCCTGCTCCCAGCCAGAGCCCCTGGGCACAGCAATACAGTTAGGTGGCTGGGGCTGTGGCCCAGCACAGTGGCACAGTTAGACAGATTCGTCCCACTTCCTGCTCCCCAGCCAGAGTCCCTGGGCGCAGCAATACAGTTAGGAGCCTGGGGCTGTGGTCCCACACAGTGGCACAGTGAGACAGATTCGTCCCACTTCCTGCTCCTGGCCAGAGCCCCTAGGCGCTCCAATACAGTTAGGTGCCTGGGTGCGCACAGTGAGACGGATTCGTCCCACTTTCTGCTCCCTAGCCAGAGCCCCTGGGCGCAGCAATACAGTTAGGTGCCTGGGGCTGTGGTCCCGCACAGTGGCACAGTGAGACAGATTCGTCCCACTTCCTGCTCCCCAGCCAGAGCCCCTGGGCGCAGCAATACATTTAGGAGCCTGGGGCTGTGGTCCTGCACAGTGGCACAGTGAGACAGATTCGTCCCACTTTCTGCTCCCGGCCAGAACCCTTGGGCATGCCAATGCAGTTAGGTGCCTGGGTCCACAGTCCACATTAACCCCTTACCCCTCCAAAAAAAAAACCACAAAGACCACAACCCACCACAATATGGTTGGTATTAAACCTCAAACTAATATCTCTGAACACTAATGGCCTCAATTCACCCATCAAAAGACATAAGCTAACAGGGTGGATCAGAAAACTGGACCCCTCAATCTGCTGTCTTCAAGAAACCCACCTAACCACTAAAGACAGACACCTCCTTAGGGTGAAAGGGTGGAAAATGATATTCCAAGCAAACACAAATACGAAAAAAGCAGGCGTAGCTATACTTATATCAGATAAAATAGACTTCAAACCAAAATTAACCAAAAAAGACAAAGAAGGCCACTTCTTACTTATCAAGGGAACAATCCAACAAGAGGACATCACAATCATCAATATTTATGCACCAAACACAGGTGCACCACAATTCATAAAGAAAAATCTACTTGGCAACAAAACAGAAATAAACACCAACACCATCATAGTCGGGGACTTCAATACTCAGCTATCAACAATGGATATATCATCCAAACAGAAAATTAATAGAGAAGTAAGAGAGCTCAACAACACCATAGAGCAACTAGACCTAACAGACGTATACAGAACATTCCACCCAAAATCTACAGATTACACATTCTTCTCAGCAGCACATGGAACCTTCTCTAAAACAGATCATGTACTGGGACACAAAGCCTGCCTCCATATTTTCAAGAAAATTGATGTAATTTCATGCATGATATCAGACCACAATGCTGTAATGCTAGAAATTAACAACAAAAAGTACACCAGGAATCCCTCTACCTCCTGGAAATTGAACAACACACTTTTAAACAATAAATGGGTTGTGGATGAAATAAAGAATGAAATTGCAAAATTTCTAGAACTCAATGACAATGAAAACACATCATACCAAAACTTGTGGGACACAATGAAGGCAGTCCTTAGGGGAAAAAGCATAGCACTAAATGCCATCAGAAGAAAAATAGAAAGACCCCAAATCAATAACCTGACCATTCACCTAAAGGCATTGGAAAGGCTAGATAGAAGAAGCCAACCCAAAAAGCTCCATATGGAGAGAAATAATTAAAATCAAAGCAGAAATTAATGAATTGGAAACTAAGAGGACAATTAAGAAAATTGACGAAACAAAGAGCTGGTTCTTCGAAAAAATTAACAAGATTGATACACCCCTGGCCAATTTGATCAAGCAGAAAAAAGAAACACTTCAAATCAACAAAATTAGAAATGATAAGGGAGAGATCACAACAGACATGAGAGAAATAGGAAGAGTTATTAGGACTTATTTCAAAAACCTCTGCTCCATAAAACAGGAAAATATGGAGGAAATGGATGAATTCCTAGACACATACCACCTACCAAAGCTAAGCCCAGAGCAGATTAATTTCCTAAACAAACCCATCACAACCTTCGAGATAGGAGAGGTAATCAAAAACCTCTCCAAAAAGAAGAGTCCAGGACGAGATGGTTTCTCAGCAGAATTGTACCAAACCTTCATGGAAGAACTGAAACCAATTCTTCTCAAACTGTGCCACACAATAGGAGAACAGGGAGAGATCCCTAACTCCTTTTATGAAGCTAGTATCACCCTTATTCCAAAACCAGGCAGGGACGCCACAAGAAAGGAAAATTATAGGTCCATTTCTCTGATGAACATAGAAGCAAAGATCCTGAACAAAATTCTTGCAAACCAAATTCAACAGTACATCAAAAGCATTATCCACCTTGATCAAGTAGGCTTCATCCCTGGAACGCAGGGGTGGTTCAACATACGGAAATCTGTCAATGTAATACACCACATAAACAAGCTGAAACACAAAAACCACATGATCATTTCGATGGATGCAGAAAAGGCCTTTGACAAAATGCAACATCACTTCATGATCAAAACATTGGAGAGAATAGGTATGGACGGCCCATATCTCAACATAATAAAGGCTACATATAAAGCACCCAAAGCCCAAGTAATTCTTAATGGGGAGAGACTGAAGGAATTCCCATTGAGGTCAGGAACAAGGCAGGGGTGTCCACTCTCACCTCTGCTCTTCAACATAGTGCTAGAAGCATTACCTCAAGCAATAAGACAGGAGAAAGAAATCAAAGGGATACAAATTCGAAAGGAAGAAGTTAAGTTAGCCCTATTCGCAGATGACATGATTCTATACAAAAGTGACCCGAGAACTTCCATCCCAAAACTCTTAAAGGTGATTAGCACCTTCAGCAAAGTAGCAGGATATAAAATCAATGCACAGAAATCAGTAGCCTTTTTGTATGCAAAGGACAAAGAGACAGAAAAAGAAATAACTAACATCGTCCCATTTTCAATTGCAACAAAGAAAATAATATACCTTGGAATAACATTGACTAAGGAAGTGAAAGATCTATACAATGAAAACATAAAAATTCTCAAAAAAGAAATTGAGGCGGTCCTACAAAAATGGAAAGACCTTCCATTATCCTGGATTGGTAGAATTAACATTGTGAAAATGGCAATTTTACCAAAAGCACTTTATAGATTCAATGTAATACTGATAAAAATCCCAACTTCCTTCTTCAATGAGATAGAAAAAACTATCTCAAAATTCATATGGAAAGGCAGAAGGCCCCAGATATCCAAGCTCATCCTCAGCAAAAGAAACACCTCTGGAGGCATCACCATACCTGATCTAAAGTTATACTACAAAGCCATTGTAATAAAAACAACCTGGTACTGGCACAAAAACAGGAATATAGACCAATGGAACAGAATTGAAAACGCAGACTTTGGGTCAAGAAACTACAGCTACTTGATATTTGACAAAGGCCCTAGCAATGTAGAATGGAAAAAGGACAGCATCTTCAACAAATGGTGCTGGACAAACTGGACAACCACATGTAGGAAAATGAAACTCGACCCACACATCTCTCCATGCACAAAAATTAAGTCCAAATGGATAAAAGACCTTAATATAAAACCAGAAACTCTGCTAGTACTGGAAGAAAAAATAGGAGGAACCTTCCACGATATAGGAGTAGGAAAAGATTTCTTGAATAAAACCCCAGCAGTTCAGGAAATTAAACAATCACTCAACCATTGGGATCTCATGAAGCTGAAAAGCTTTTTCACTGACAAAAATATTATAACCAAAGCCAGCAGAATACCCACAAAATGGGAGATAATTTTCACCAGCTATACAACTGACAAAGGCCTAATTTCTAGAATCTACAAGGAACTCCAAAACCTAAACAATAAACCACCAATCAACCCACTCACAAAGTTGGGCAGAGAACTGCACAGGGAGTTCTCAGAGGAAGAAATACAAATAGCAAACACATATTTAAGAAAATGTTCGACATCCCTAATCATCAGGGAAATGCAAATTAAAACAACTATGAGATTCCACCTTACCCCAGTAAGGATGGCTAACATTAAAAAAAAACAATGAAAACCAATGCTGGCAAGGATGCAGAGAAATGGGAACAAGTCTTCACCGCTGGTGGGAATGTAAAATGGTTCAACCACTATGGACAGCTATATGGAGACTATTGAAAAGGATGACCATAGACCTACTAATGGATCCAGTTATTCCCTTATTGGGCATTTACCCTAAAGGCCCCAAGCCTCAGATCAGAGACATTTGCTCAACCATGTTTATAGCTGCTCAATTCATAATAGCAAAGACCTGGAATCAACCCAGGTGTCCATCACTAGATGAATGGATAACAAAGATATGGTATATCTATACTATGGAATTCTATGTAGCATTAAGAAAAGATGAAATAAGGAAATTTGAAAAAAATTGTCAAACATGGAACAGATCATCCTTAGTGAGCTCACCCAAGCACAAAAAGATAATCGTCGCATGGTCTCATTTATCTGTTGCCCCTAACTGGATTCCACGTGACATGCGGCCAAACCTAATAAACATTCTGAGGACGAGACAAACAGGAGGGTGGGATGGAGGGAGGGTAAAGGTGGGAGGGAATGAGAGGGTGGGAGGGAAGACAAGGGGGGATAAAAATTGGGACCCAAAAGGAAAAAATATTACAAAACCCTTTACTCTGAACAACAGGCTAAAACAGTGATCCTTCAACAGGCCTACAGAGGGAATACTCAAACCACAGGAACCTGGAGAGAACATGATGAAGGCCAACGTTAATCTTGTCCTGCTTCTCTTCCTCTTCTCTCTCACAATCTCTCTCTCCCTCTCCTCTCTATACTCACTTTCTCTTTTACATTATATATCTTTTTCCTCACTCACCTTCCTAGGTGCAGACTTATAACTCCCAGTGTCAGCAGGGGATTAACTTCCACAATGAGCTGTTGATCTGAAACACCTACAAGGTTCCCCAAAAAAGACAGACTTCTGTCAGAGTACTTGGTGACCCACCAAAGGTTAGTGGTAAGATCCTACTGTTGAATACAGCGTACGTGTGTGAGACCAAACACAGAGAGACCTGGCCAGAATCTGGAAAAAGGTCAGTCCCCAGACAGTTAGCTAGTCTAGTACCAGAGGGTGCTACACGAGCAACTGGGGGAAAATGTCTGACATTGGTCCAAACAACTCGCAGCCTGAGATACCCAGCAGGAAAAAATCTGACGTAATGCTCATACAAGTGCAGTAGTGGCAAACAGCCATGGTGGGTAACCAACTGCTCTTGATTTGGCTAATAAATCCACTCAGTGGAATGGAACTCATTGCTGGAACTGGGAAATAAGTCAAAGCTATGTACAAAAAATGAGCTCAGTCTCCAAGATCTAGCTGCCACCAAATGTGGGCTAGAAGATAGCCAATGCATATAAAATTCCCTCCAAAACATATATGGTTATCCCTTCTATCTAGTACTAACTTCTCTCTCCGTTGGAGAATTTGCTTATCTTTTTTCAGGTGGACAACGAACCTGAAGGGAGGATCAGGTAACCACACCTCACCAGCTGAAACCATAGAACAACGCAGGGGAAGGGCAAGAATACAGCGTTCAAGGCGATCACAACACCAGAAAAAGGCTGTAGGAGATAAACACAGAGAACATCCAATTCCAACTAAGCCAGATATCAAGAGACACAGAGGCTCCCAAAAGCTCATCAATGAAGCAGAACTAAAATGACCCCAATGTGGCTCAGGGAATCTCACAGAAGAGGGGGCGGAAAGATTTTTAGAGTCACAAGTTGGGGCATTATGCACAGAGACTGGGGCCTATCTGCCAGGACTCATGAGTAAACTCACAATGAACGATCCACATTCCCCATTGATAAGGGGCCCTTTGAAAGTGGGAGGACGGGGAGGAGGACAATGGAACCAATACTTTGAATGTGAAATCAGAATAATATAAATAAAAAATATATACTTATTAAAAAAAAGATGTACAACTTAGTAGATTCGCCTCATTCCTCACTTAGTTTGTTCAGAAAACAAACACCTTCATTGCCAAACATTTTTTGTGTGAAAAAAGCTAGCTCTGTTCTCGGAATGAGTTGCTTTCTTACGAAGACTCTTCAGTGCAGCAAGATCAAACTTTGCTAGTTTGTGTAATCTAATAAGTTGTACAACTTAATAGATTCACCTCATTTCTAAAGTAGTTTGTTTACAAAAGAAACATCTTCATTGCAGAACACTGTAATGTGTGAAATAAGCTAGTCTGTTCTCGGCACGAGTTGCTTTCTTATGAAGAGTCTTCAGTGCAGCAAGATCAAACTTGACTAGTTTGTGTAATCTAACAAGATGTACAATTTAGTTGATTACCTTCATTTCTAATGTAGTTTGTTTAGAAAACAAACACATTCATGGCCGAACACTGTACTGTGTGAAGTAAGCTAGTTCTGTTCTCGGAAGGAGTTGCTTTCTTACGAAGAGTCTTCAGTGCAGCAAGATCAAACTTTGCTAGTTTCTGTAATCTAACAAGATGTACAACTTAGTAGATTCACCTCATTTGTAACATAGTTTGTTGAGAAAACAAACACGTTCATTGCCCAACACTCTACTGTGCGAAAAAAGCTAGCTCTGTTTTCGGAATGAGTTGCTTTCTTACGAAGAATGTTCAGTGCCGCAAGATCAAACTTTGCTAGTTTGTGTAATCTAACAAGATGTAAAACTTAGTAGATTACATTCATTTCTAACGTAGTTTGTTTAGAAAACAAACACCTTCATTGCTGAAAACTCTACTGTGTGAAATAAGCTAGTTCTGATCTCGACATGAGTTACTTTCTTAGAAGACTCTTTAGTGCAGCAATATCAAACTTTCTCAGGCTGTGAAATCTAACAATATGTACAAGCTAGTAGATTCGCATAGTTTCTAAAGTACTTTGTTGAGAAAACAAACGCCTTCATTGCTGTACACTGCACTGTCTGAAGTAACCTAATTCTGTTCTCGGAATGAGTTGCTTTCTGATGAAGAGTCTTCAGTGCAGCAAGATCAAACTTTGCTAGTTTGTGAAATGTAACAAGATGTACAACTTAGTAGATTCGTCTCATTTCTAACATAGTTTGTTTAGAAAACAAACACCTTCATTGCCAAACACTGGACTGTCTGAAATAAGCTACTTCTGTTCTCCGAATGAGTTGCTTTCTTACAAAGAGTCTTCAGTGCAGCAAGATCAAACTTTGCTAGTTTGTGTAATCTAACAAGATGTACAACTTAATAGATTCGCCTCATTTTTAAGATAGTTTGTTTAGAAAAGAATCACCTTCATTGCCCAACACTGTACTGTGTGAAATAAGCTAGTTCTGTTCTCAGAATGAGTTGCTTTCTTACGAAGAGTCTTCAGTGCAGCAAGATCAAGCTTTGCTAGTTTGTGTAATCTAACAAGATGTAGAACTTAGTAGATAGCTTCATTTCTAACGTAGTTTGTTTAGAAAACAAACACCTTCATTGCTGAATATACTATTGTGTGAAATAAGCTAGTTCTGTTCTCGGAATGAGTTGCTTTCTTAACAACAGACTTGAGTGCAGCAAGATCAAACTTTGCTAATTTGTGTCATCTAACAAGACATAAAACGTATAGATTTGCCTCATTTCTAAAGCAGTTTGTTTAGAAAAGAATCACCTTCATTGCAGAACACGGTACTGTGTGAAATAAGCTAGTTCTGTTCTTGGCATGAGTTGCTTTCTTACAAGGAGTCTTCAGTGCAGCAAGATCAAACTTTGCTAGTTTGTGTAATCGGACAAGAGGTACCACTTAGTAGATGAGGTTCATTTCTAACGAAGTTGGTTTAGAAAACAAACACCTTCATTGCCGAATATAGTACTGTGTGAAATAAGCTAGTTCTGTTCTCTGAATGAGTTGCATTCTCACGAAGAGTATTCAGTGCGGCAAGATCAAACTTTGCAAGTTTGTGTTATCTAACAAGATGTAAAACACAGTAAATTCACCTGATTTCTAACATAGTTAGTATAAAAAACAATCACCTTAATTGCCGAATATCCTACTGTGTGAAGTAAGGTAGTTCTGTTCTGGAAATGAGTTTCTTTCTTACGAAGAGTCTTCAGTGCAGCAAGATCAAACTTTGCTAGTTTGTGTAATCTAACAAGATGTACGATTTAGAAGATTAGCTTCATTTCTAACGTAGTTTGTTTAGAAAACAAACAGCTTCATTGCCGAACACTGTACTGTGTGAAGTAAGCTAGTTCTGTTCTCGGAATGAGTTGCTTTCTTAACAACAGTCTTGAGTGCAGCAAGATCAAACTTTGCTAATTTGTGTCATCTAACAAGATATAAAACTTATAGATTTGCCTTATTTCTAAAGCAGTTTGTTGAGAAAAGAATCACCTTCATTGCAGAACACGGTACTGTGTGAAATAAGCTAGTTCTGTTCTTGGCATGAGTTGCTTTCTTACAAGGAGTCTTCAGTGCAGCAAGATCAAACTTTGCTAGTTTGTGTAATCTGACAAGATGTACCACTTATTAGATGAGGTTCATTTCTAACGAAGTTGGTTTAGAAAACAAACACCTTCATTGCCGAATATAGTACTGTGTGAAATAAGCTAGTTCTGTTCTCTGAATGAGTTGCATTCTCATGAAGAGTATTCAGTGCGGCAAGATCAAACTTTGCAAGTTTGTGTTATCTAACAAGATGTAAAACACAGTAAATTCACCTGATTTCTAACATAGTTAGTATAAAAAACAATCACCTTAATTGCCGAATATCCTACTGTGTGAAGTAAGGTAGTTCTGTTCTGGAAATGAGTTTCTTTCTTACGAAGAGTCTTCAGTGCAGCAAGATCAAACTTTGCTAGTTTGTGTAATCTAACAAGATGTACGATTTAGTAGATTAGCTTCATTTCTAACGTAGTTTGTTTAGAAAACAAACACCTTCATTGCCAAACACTGTACTGTGTGAAATAAGCTAGTTCTGTTCTCAGAATGAGTTGCTTTCTTACGAAGAGTCTTCAGTGCAGCAAGATCAAGCTTTGCTAGTTTGTGTAATCTAACAAGATGTAGAACTTAGTAGATAGCTTCATTTCTAACGTAGTTTGTTTAGAAAACAAACACCTTCATTGCTGAATATACTACTGTGTGAAATAAGCTAGTTCTGTTCTCGGAATGAGTTGCTTTCTTAACAACAGACTTGAGTGCAGCAAGATCAAACTTTGCTAATTTGTGTCATCTAACAAGACATAAAACGTATAGATTTGCCTCATTTCTAAAGCAGTTTGTTTAGAAAAGAATCACCTTCATTGCAGAACACGGTACTGTGTGAAATAAGCTAGTTCTGTTCTTGGCATGAGTTGCTTTCTTACAAGGAGTCGTCAGTGCGGCAAGATCAAACTTTGCTAGTTTGTGTAATCGGACAAGATGTACCACTTAGTAGATGCGGTTCATTTCTAACAAAGTTTGTTTAGAAAACAAACACCTTCATTGCTGAATATAGTACTGTGTGAAATAAGCTAGTTCTGTTCTCTGAATGAGTTGCATTCTCATGAAGAATATTCAGTGCAGCAAGATCAAACTTTGCTAGTTTGTGTTATCTAACAATATGTAAAACATAGTAAATTCACCTCATTTCTAACATAGTTAGTTTAAAAAACAATCACCTTCATTGCCTAATATCCTACTGTGTGAAGTAAGGTAGTTCTGTTCTCAAAATGAGTTTCTTTCTTACGAACAGTCTTCAGTGCAGCAAGATCAAACTTTGCTAGTTTGTGTAATCTAACAAGATGTACGATTTAGTAGATTATCTTCATTTCTAACTTAGTTTGTTTAGAAAACAAACACCTTAATTGCCGAACACTGTACTGTGTGAAATAAGCTGATTCTGTTCTCGGCACGAGGTGCTTTCTTATGAAGAGTCTTCAGCCCAGCAAGATCAAACTTGGCTAGTTTGTGTAATCTAACAAGATGTACAATTTAGTTGATTACCTTCATTTCTAATGTAGTTTGTTTAGAAAACAAACACCTTCATTGCCGAACACTGTACTGTGTGAAGTAAGCTAGTTCTGTTCTCGGAATGAGTTGCTTTCTTACGAAGAGTCTTCAGTGCAGCAAGATCAAACTTTGCTAGTTTCTGTAATCTAACAAGATGTACAATTTAGTAGATTCGCCTCATTTGTAACATAGTTTGTTGAGAAAACAAACACGTTCATTGCCCAACACTCTATTGTGTGCAATAAGCTAGTTCTGTTTTCGGAATGAGTTGCTTTCTAACGAAGAATGTTCAGTGCCGCAAGATCAAACTTTGCTAGTTTGTGTAATCTAACAAGATGTACAACTTGGTAGATTAGCTTCATTTCTAATGTAGTTTGTTTAGAAAACAAATACCTTCATTTCTGAACACTCTACTGTGTGAAAAAGCTAGTTCTGTTCTCATCATGAGTTACTTTCTAAGAAGACTCTTCAGTGCAGCAATATCAAACTTTCTCAGTTTGTGAAATCTAACAATATGTACAAGTTAGTAGATTCGCCTAGTTTCTAAAGTAGTTTCTTTAGAAAACAAACACCTTCATTGCCGAACACTGTACTGTGTGAAATAAGCTTGTTCTGTTCTTGAAATGAGTTGCTTTCTTACGAAAACTCTTCAGTGCAGCAAGATCAAACTTTGCTAGTTTGTGTATTCTAACAAGATTTAGAACCTAGTAGATTAGCTTCATTTGTAACGTAGTTTGTTTAGAAAACGAACAACTTCATTGCCAAATATCCTACTGTGTGAAATAAGCTAGTTCTGTTCTCTGAATGAGTTGCTTTCTTATGAAGAGTTTGCAGTGCAGCATGATCAAACTTTGCTAGTTTGTGTTATCTAACAAGATGTACAACTTAGCACCTTAGCTTCATTTCTAACGTAGTTTGTTTAGAAAACAAACACCTTCATTGCCGAATATTCTACTGTGTGAAATAGGCTAGTTCTGTTCTCGAAATGAGTTGCTCCCTTAAGAAGCGTCTTCAGAGCAGCAAGATCAAACTTTGCTACTTTGTCTAATCTAACAAGATGTACAACTTAATAGATTTAGCTCATTTCTTAAGTAGCTTGTTTAGAAGAATCACCTTCATTGCCAAACACTGTACTGTGTGAAATAAACTAGTACGGTTCTCAGCATGAGTTGCTTTCTTACGAAGAGTCTTCAGTGCAGGAAGATCAAACTTTGCTAGTTTGTGTAATCTAACAATGTGTACCACTTAGTAGATCAGCTTCATTTCTAAAGTAGTTTGTTTAAAAACAAACACCTTCATTGTCAAATATACTACTTTGTGAAATAAGCTAGATCTGTTCTTGGAATGAGTTGTGTTCTTACGAAGACTCTTCAGTGCAGCAAGATCAAACTTTGCTAGTTTGTGTAATCTAACAAGATGTACAATTTAAGAGATTAGCATCATGTCTAAAGTAGTTTGTTTAGAAAGCAAAACACCTGCATTGACGAACACTGTACTGTGTGAAATAAGCTAGTTCTGTTCTTGGCATGAGTTGCTTTCTTACGAAGAATCTTCAGTGCAGCAAGATCAAACTTTGCTAGTTTGTGTAATCTAACAAGATGTAACCCTTAGTAGATTAGCTTCATTTCTAACATAGTTTGTTTTGAAAACAAACACCTTCATTGCCGAATATACTACTGTGTGAAATAAGCAAGTTATGTTCTCAGAATGAGTTGCTTTCTTACGAAGAGTCTTCAGTGCAGCAAGATCACACTTTGCTAGTTTGTGTAATCTAACAAGATGTACACCTTAGCTTATTACCTTCATTTCTAATGAAGTTTGTTTAGAAAACAAACACCTACATTGCCGAATATTCCACTGTGTGAAATAAGGTAGTACTGCTCTCGGAATGAGTTGCTGTCCTACAAAGAGCCTTCAGTGCAGCAACATAAAATGTTGCTAGTTTGTGTAATCTAACAAGATGTACAACTTACCTTCATTTCTAACGTAGCTTGTTTTGAAAACAAACACCTTCATTACCGAATATTCTACTGTGTGAAATAAGCTAGTTCTGTTCTCAGAATGAGTTGCTTTCTTACGAAGCGTCTTCAGAGCAGCAAGATCAAACTTTGCTAGTTTGTGTCATCTAACTAGATGTACCACTGAATAGATTCGCCTCATTTCTAAAGTAGTTTATTTAGAAGAATCACCTTCATTGCCAAACTGTGTCCTGTGTGAAATAAGCTAGTTCTGTTCGCGGCATGAGTTGCTTTCTTACGAAGAGTGTTCAGTGCAGCTAGATTAAACTTTGCTAGTTTGTGTAATCTAACAGGATGTAACACTTAGTAGATTAGCTTCATTTCTGATGTAGTTTGTTTTGAAAACAAACACCTTCATTACTGAACACTGTACTGTGTGACGTAAGGTAGTTCTGTTCTCGGAATGAGTTGCTTTCTTACGAAGAGTCTTCAGTGCAGCAAGATCAAACTTTGCTAGTTTGTGTAATCTAACAGGATGTACAACTTAGCATATTACCTTCATTTCTAACGTAGTTTGTTTAGAAAACAAAAACCTACATTGCCAAATATTCTACTGTGTGAAATAAGCTAGTTCTGCTCTCGGAATGAGTTGCTTTCTTACGAAGAGTCTTTGGTGCAGCAACATGAAACTTTACTAGTTTGTGTAATCTAACAGGATCTAACTCTTAGTAGATTAGCTTCATTTCTAACGTAGCTTGTTTTGAAAAGAAACACCTTCATTGCCGAACACTGTACTGTGTGAAGTAAGCTAGTTCTGTTCTCGGAAAGAGTTGCTTTCTTGCGAAGAGTCCTTATGCAGAAAGATCAAACTTTGCCAGTTTGTGTAATCTAACAAGATATACCACTTAGTAGATTAGCTTCATTTCTGACGTAGTTTGTTTAGAAAACAAACACCTTCATTGCCGAATATCCTACTGTGTTAGATAAGCTAGTTCTGTTCTCGAAATGAGTTTCTTTGTTATGAAGAGTCTTCAGTGTAGCAAGATCAAACTTTGCTAGTTTGTGTAATCAAAAAGATGTACAACTTAATAGATTCGCCTCTATTCTAAAGTACTTTGTTTAGAAAAGAATTACCTTCATTGTTGAATGCTGTACTGTGTGAAATAAGCTTGTTCTCTTCTCTGCATGAGTTTGTTTCTCATGAAGAGTCTTCAGTGCAGCAAGATCAAACCTTACCAGTTTGTGTAATCTAACAAGATGTACAATTTAGTAGATTAGCTTCATTTCTAACGTAGTTTGTTTTGACAACAAACACCTTCATTGCCGAATATACTATGGTGTGAAATAAGCAAGTTATGGTACCGGAATGAGTTGCTTTCTTACGAAGAGTCTTCAGTGCAGCAAGATCACACTTTGCCAGTTTGTGTAATCTAAGAAGATACACAACTTAATAGATTCACCTCATTTCTGTAGTAGTTTGTTTACAAAAGATTCACGTTCATTCCCGAACACTGTACTGTGTAAAATAAGCTACTTCTGTTCACAGCATGAGTTGCTTTCTTACAAACAGGATTCAGTGCAGCAAGATCAAACGTTGCTAGTTTGTGTAATCTAACAAAATGTAACACTTAGTAGATTAGCTTCATTTCTAACGTAGTTTGTTTTGAAAACAAACACCTTCATTGCCGAAGACTGTACTGTGTGAAGGAAGCTAGTTCTGTTCTCAGTATGAGTTGCTTTCTTACGAAGAGCCTTCAGTGCAGGAAGATCAAACTTTGCTAGTTAGTGTAATCTGACAAGATGTACCACTTAGTAGATTAGCTTCATTTCCAATGTAGTTTCTTTAGAAAACAAACACCTTCATTGCCGAACACTGTACTGTGTGAAATAAGCTGGTTCTCTTTTCCGAATGAGTTGCTTTCTTACGCAGAGTCTTCAGTGCAGCAAGATCAAACTTTCCTGGTTTGTGTAATCTAACAAGATGTATATCTTAATAGATTAGCTTCATTTCTAACCTTGTTTGTTTAGAAAACAAACACCTTCATTGTCGAACACTGTACTGTGTGATATAAGCTAGTTCTGTTCTTGGAATGAGTTGCTTTCTTACGAAGAATCTTCAGTGCAGCAAGATCAAACTTTTCTAGTTTGTGTAATCTAACAAGATGTAGAAATTAGTAGATTAGCCTTATTTCTAACATAAGTTGTTTAGAAAACAAACACCTTCATTGCTGAATATCCTACAGTGTGAAATAAGCTAGTTCTATTCTGGAAATGAGTTGCTTTCTTACGAAGACTCTTCAGTGCAGCAAGATCAAACTTTGCTAGTTTGTGTAATCTAACAAGATGTACAACTTAATAGATTCGCCTCATTTCTAAAGTAGTTTTTTAGAAAACAAACATTTTCATTGCTGAACACTGTACTGTGTGAAATAAGCTAGTTCTGTTCTCGGTATGATTTGATTTCTTACGAAGTGTCTTCAAAGCAGCAAGATCACTCTTTGCTGGTTTCTGTAATCTAATAAGTAAGCTAGTTCTGTTCTCGGAATGATTTGCTTTCTTACGAACAGTCTTCAGTGCAGCAAGATCAAATTTTGCTAGTTTGTGTAAGCTAACAAGATGTAGAACTTAGTAGATTAGCCTCATTTCTCACATAGTTTGCTTAGAAAACAAACACCTTCACTGCCGAATATCCTACTGTGTGAAATAAGCTATTTCTGTTCTTGAAATGAGTTGCTTTCTTACGAAGAGTCTTCAGTGCAGCAAGATCAAACTTTGCTAGTTTGTGTAATCTAACAAGATGTAGAACTTAATAGATTGGTCTCATTTCTAAATTAGTTTGTTTAGAAAACAAACATCTTCATTGCCGAACACTGTACTGTGTGAAATAAGCTAGTTCTGTTCTCGGCATGAGTTGCTTTCTTATGAAGAGTCTTCAGTGCACCAAGATCAAACTTTGCTAGTTTCTGTAATCTAATAAGATGTACAATTTAGTAGATTAGCTTCATTTCTCACGTAGTTTGAGTAGAAAACAAACACCTTCATTGCTGAACACTGTACTGTGTGAAGTAAGCAAGTTCTGTACTCGGCATGAGTTGCTTTCTTACGAAGAGTCTTCAGTACACCAAGATCAAACTTTGCTAGTTTGTGTAATCTAACAAGATGTAACACTTAGTAGATTAGCTTAATGTCTAACTTAGTTTTTTTTGAAAATAAAAACCTTCATTGCCGAACACTGTACTGTGTGAAGTAAGCTAGTTCTGTTCTCAGAATGAGTTGCTTTCTTACGAAGAGTCTTCAGTGCAGCAAGATCAAACTTTGCTAGTTTGTGTAATCTAACAAGATATAAAACTTAGTATATTACCTTCATTTCTAACGTAGTTTATTTAGAAAACAAACACCTACATTGCTGAATATTCTACTGTGTGAAATAAGCTAGTTCTGCTCCCAGAATGGGTTGCTTTGTTACGAAGAGTCTTCAGTGCAGCAACATGAAACTTTGCTAGTTTGTGTAATCTAACAACATGTACCACTTCGTAGATTAGCTTCATTTCTAACTTAGCTTGTTTAGAAAACAAACGACTTCATGGCCGAACACTGTACTGTGTGAAATAAGCTGGTTCTGTTCTCGGAATGAGTTGCTTTCTTATGAAGAGTCTTCAGTGCAGCAAGATCAAGCTTTGCTATTTTTTGTAATCTAATAAGATGTAGAATTTAGTAGATTAGCTTCATTTCTGATGTAGTTTGTTTAGAAAACAAACACCTTCATTGCCGAATATCCTACTGTGTGAAATATGCTAGTTCTGTTCTCGAAATGAGTTGCTTTCTTATGAAGAGTCTTCAGTGTTGCAAGATCAACCTTTGCTAGTTTGTGTAATCGAACAGATGTACAACTTAATAGATTCACCTTATTTTTTAAGTAGTTTGTTTACAAAAGAATCACCTTCATTTTAGAGCACTGTACTGTGTGAAATAAGCTTGTTCTCTTCTTGGCATGAGTTGTTTTCTTATGAAGAGTCTTCAGTGCAGCAAGGTCAAACTTTACTAGTTTGTGTAATCTAACAAGATGTACAATTTAGTAGATTAGCTTCATTTCTAACGTAGTTTGGTTTGAAAACAAACATCTTCATTGCCAAATATACTACTGTGTGAAATAAGCAAGTTATGTTCTCGGAATGAGTTGCTTTCTTACGAAGAGTCTTCAATGCAGCAAGATCGAATTTTGCTTGTTTGTGTAATCTAAAAAGATATACAACTTAATAGATTCGCCTCATTTCTGAAGTAGTTTGTTTAGAAAAGATTCACCTTCATTTTCGAACACTGTACTGTGTGAAATAAGCTAGTTCTGTTCTCGACATGAGTTGCTTTCTTACGAATAGTCTTCAGTGCAGCACGATCAAACTTTACTATTTTGTGTAATCTCACAAGATGTACAATTTAGTAGATTAGCTTCATTTCTAATGTAGTTGGTTTAGAATACAAACACCTTCATTGCCAAACACGGCACTGTGTGAAGTAAACTATTTCTGTTCTCAGAATGAATTGCTTTCTTAGGAAGAGTATTCAGTGCATCAAGATCAAACTTTGCTAGTTTGTGTAATCTCACAAGATGTAGAACTCAGTAGATTAGCTTCATTTCTAAAGTATTTTGTGTAGAAAACAAATACCTTCATTGCCAAATATCCTACTGTGTAAAATAAGCTGTTTCTGTTCTCGAAATGAGTTGCTTTCTTATGAAGAGTCTTCAGTGCAGCAAGATCAAACTTGGCTAGTGTGTGTAATCTAAGATGTACAACTTAATAGATTCGTCTCATTTCTTAAGTAGTTTGTTTAGGGAAAAAAAACATCTTCATTGCCGAACACTGTACTGTGTGAAGTAAGCTAGTTCTGTACTTGGCATGAGTTGGTTTCTTACGAAGAGTCTACAGTGCAGAACGATCAAACTTTCTAGTTTGTGTAATCTAACAAGACGTAGAAATTGGTAGATTAGCTTCATTTGTAACGTAGTTTGTTTAGAAAACAAAAACCTTCATTGCCGAATATCCTACTGTGTAAAATAAGCTAGTTCTGTTCTGGGAATGTGTTGCTTTCTTATGAAGAGTCTTCAGTGCAGCAAGATCAAACTTTGCTAGTTTCTGTAATCTAACAAGAAGTACAACTTAGTACATTAGCTTCATTTCTAACGTAGTTTGTTTAGAAAACAAACACCTTCATTGCCGAATATACTACTGTGTGAAATAAGCTAGTTCTGTTCTCGGAATGAGGGGCTTTCTTACGAACAGTCTACAGTGCAGCAAGATCAAATTTTGCTAGTTTGTGTCATCTTACAAGATATACAACTTAGTAGATTCGCCTCATTTCTAAAGCAGTTTCTTTATAAAAGAATCACCTTCATTGCAGAACACGGCACTGTGTGAAATAAGCTAGTTCTGTTCTTGGCATGAGTTGCTTTCTTACAAGGAGTCTTCAGTGCAGCAAGATCAAACTTTGCTAGTTTGTGTAATCTGACAAGATGTACCACTTAGTAGATTAGGTTCATTTCTAACGAAATTTGTTTAGAAAACAAACACCTTCTTTACCGAATATACTACTGTGTGAAATAAGCTAGTTCTGATCTCTGAATGAGTTGCATTCTCACGAAGAGTATTCAGTGCAGGAAGATCAAATTTTGCTAGTTTGTGTTATCTAACAAGATGTAAAACATAGTAAATTCACCTCATTTCTAGCATTGTTAGTTTAAAAAACAATCACCTTCATTGCCAAATATCCTACTGTGTGAAGTAAGGTTGTTCTGTTCTCGAAATGAGTTGCTTTCTTACGAAGAGTCTTCATTGCAGCAAGATCATACTTTGTTATTTTGTGTAATCTCACCAGATGTAGAACTTAGTAGATTAGGTTCATTTCTAACGTAGTTTGTTGAGAAAAGAATCACCTTCATTTCCGAACACTGAACTGTGTGAAATAAGGTAGTTCTGTTCTTGGCATGAGTTGCTTTCTTAGAAATAGTCTTCAGTGCAGCAAGATCAAACTTTGCTAGTTTGTGTAATCTCACAAGATGTAGATCTCAGTATATTAGCTTCATTTCTAACGTATTTTGTTTAGAAAACAAACACCTTCATTGCCAAATATCCTACAGTGTAAAATAAGCTGGTTCTGTTTTCGAAATGAGTTGCTTTCTTACGAAGAGTCTTCAGTGCAGCAAGATCAAACTTTTCTAGTTTGCGTAATCTAAGATATACAACTTAATAGATTCGTCTCATTTCTAAAGTAGTTTGTTTAGAAAAAAACATCTTCATGGCCGAACACTGTACTGTAGTAAGTAAGCTAGTTCTGTTCTCGGAATGAGTTGCTTTTTTTAAATTTTTTTTTTATTTTTGGAGCGAGACAGGGAGAGATAGAGAGGGAGAGGGAGACAGAGATGGGCACGCCAGCAGTCTCTCAGCTGCTCAGAACGAACTCCAGATGTGTGCGCCTCCTTGTGGTCAAGTGTGGCATTGCACCCTTGCCTCACTTTGCATCTGGCTAAACGTGGGACCTGGAGGTTGGAACTGCTGGACACTGGAACCAGCATTCTTAGGATTAGCAGGCAGACGCCTTAGCCGCTAAGCCGTCTCTCCAGCCCATGAGTTGCTTTCTTACGAAGAGTCTTCACTGCAGCAAGATCAAACTTTGCTATTTTGTGTAATCTAACAAGACGAACAACTTAGTAGATTAGCTTCATTTCTAAAAGGTTTGCTTCATTTCTAATGTAGTTTGTTTAGAAAACAAAACCTTCATTGCTGAATATACTAATGTGTGAAGTAAGCTAGGTCTGTTCTCGGAATGAGTTGCTTTCTTATGAAGAGTCATCAGTGAAGCAAGATCAAACTTTGCTAGTTTGTGTCATCTAACAAGATATACAACTTAGTAGCTTCGCCTCATTTCTAAAGTAGTTTGTTTAGAAAAGAATGACCTACATTGCAGAACACAGTACTGTGTGAAATAAGCTAGTTCTGTTCGCGGCATGCGTTGCTTTCTTAAAAAGGGTCTTCAGTGCAGCAAGATCAAACTTTGCTAGTTTGTGTAATCTGACAAGATGTACCTCTTAGTAGATTAGCTTCATTTCTAACGAAGTTTGCTTAGAAAACAAACGCCTCCATTGCCGAATATAGTACTGTGTGAAATAAGCTAGTTCTGTTCTCATAATGAGTTGCTTTCTTCCAAAGAGTATTCAGTGCAGCTAGATCAAACTTTGCTAGTTTGTGTTATCTAACAAGATGTAAAACTTAGTAAATTCACCTCATTTCTATCATAGTTTGTTTAGAAAACAATCACCTTCATTGCCAAATATAGTACTGTGTGAAGTAAGCTAGTTCTGTTCTGGGAATGAGTTGGTTTCTTTGGAAGAGTCTCCAGTGCAGCAAGATCAAACTTTGCTAGGTTGTGTAATCTCACAAGACGTAGAACTCAGTAGATTAGCTTCATTTCTAACGTACTTTTTTTAGAAAACAAACACCTTCATTTCCAAATATCCTACTATGTAAAATAAGTTGGTTCTGTTCTCGAAATGAGTTGCTTTCTTACTAAGAGTCTTCAGTGCAGCAAGATCATACTTTGCTAGTTTGTGTAATCTAACAAGATGTACAACTTAAGATATTAGCTTCATTTCTGACGTAGTTTGTTTAGAAAACAAACTCCTGCATTGCTGAACACTGTACCATGTGAAATAAGCTAGTTCGGTTCTCAGAACGAGTTGCTTTCTTATGAAAAGTCTTCAGTGCAGCAAGATCAAACTTTGCTAGTTTGTGTAATCTAAGATGTACAACTTAATAGAGTCGTCTCATTTCTAAAGCAGTTAGTTTAGGAAAAAAAATATCTTCATTGCCGAACACTGTACTGTGTGAAGTAAGCTAGGTCTGTTCTCGTAATGAGTTCCTTTCTTATGGAGAGTCTTCAGTGCAGAAAGATCAATCTTTCTAGTTTGTGTAATCTAACAAGATGTAGAACTTAGTAGATTAGCTTCATTTCGGACATAGTTTGTTTAGAAAAAAAACACCTTCATTGCCGAATATCCTACTGTGTGAAATAAGCTACTTCTGTTCTCGGAATGAGTTGCGTTCTTATGAAGAATCTTCAGTGCAGCAAGATCAAACTTTGCTAGTTTGTGTAATCTAACAAGACGTAAAACTCAGTAGATTAGCTTACTTTCTAACTCAGTTTGTTTAGAAAACAAACACCTTCATTGCCGAATATACTACTGTGTGAAATAAGCTAGGTCTGTTCTCGGAATGAGTTGCTTTCTTATGAAGAGTCTTCAGTGCACCAAGATCAAACTTTGCTAATTCGTGTCATCCAACAAGATATACAAATTAGTAGGTGCGCCTCATTTCTAAAGTAGTTTGTTCAGAAACGAATGACCTACATTGCAGAACACAGTACTGTGTGAAATAAGCTAGCTCTGTTCTCGGAATGAGTTACTTTCTTACAAAGGGTCTTCAGTGCAGCAAGATCAAACTTTGCTAGTTTGTGTAATCTGACAAAATGTACCTCTTAGTAGATTAGCTTCATTTGTAACGAAGTTTGTTTAGAAAACAAACACCTTCATTGCCAAATGTAGTACTGTGTGAAATGAGCTAGTTCTGTTCTCAGAATGAGTTGCTTTCTTACAAAGAGTATTCAGTGCAGCTAGATCAAACTTTGCTAGTTTGTGTTATCTAACAAGATGTACAACTTAGTAAATTCACCTCATTTCTATCATAGTTTGTTTAGAAAACAATCACCTTCATTGCCGAATATAGTACTGTGTGAAGTAAGCTAGTTCTGTTCTGTGAATGAGTTGGTTTCTTTGGAAGAGTCTCCAGTGCAGCAAGATCAAACTTTGCTAGTTTGTGTAATGTAAGATGTCCAACTAAATAGATTCGTCTCATTTCTGAAGTAGTTTATTTAGCAAAGAAACATCTTCATTGCCGAACACTGTACTGTGTGAAGTAAGCTTGTTCAGTTTTCGGCATGAGTTACTTTCTTACGAAGAGTCTTCAGTGCAGAAAGATCAAACGTTCTAGTTTTTGTAATCTAACAAGATGTAGAACTTAATAGATTCGCCTCATTTCTACAGTAGTTTGTTTACAAAAGAATCACCTTCATTGCCGACCACTGTACTGTGTGAAATAAGCTAGTTCTGTTCTCGGAATGAGTTGCTTTCATACGAAGAGTCTTCAGTGCAGCACGATCAAACTTTGCTAGTTTATGTAATCTAACAAGATGTACAAATTAGTAGATTAGCTTCATTTGTAACGTAGTTTGTTTAGAATACAAACCCCTTCATTGCCGATCACTGCACTGTGTGAAGTAAGGTAGTTCTGTTCTCGGAATGAGTTGTTTTATTAGGAAGAGTCTTCAGTGCAGCAAGATCAAACTTTGCTAGGTTGTGTAATCTCACAAGATGTAGAACTCAGTAGATTAGCTTCATTTCTAACTTATTTTGTTTAGAAAACCAACACCTTCATTTCCAAATATCCTACTATGTAAAATAGGCTGGTTCTGTTCTCGAAATGAGTTGCTTTCTTACTAAGAGTCTTCAGTGCAGCAAGATCAAACTTTGCTAGTTTGTGTAAACTGACACGATGTACAACTTAAGATATTAGCTTCATTTCTGACCTAGTTTGTTTAGAAAACAAACTCCTTCATTGCCAAACACTGTACCGTGTGAAATAAGCTACTTCTGTTCTCAGAATGAGTTGGTTTCTTACGAAAAGTCTTCAGTGCAGCAAGATCAACCTTTGCTAGTTTGTGTAATCTAAGATGTACAACTTAATAGATTCGTCTCATTTCTAAAGTAGTTGGTTTAGGAAAAAAAACATCTTCATTGCTGAACACTGTACTGTGTGAAGTAAGCTAGTTCTGTTCTGTTCTCGTCATGAGTTCCTTTCTTACGGAGAATCTTCAGTGCAGAAAGATCAATCTTTCTAGTTTGTGTAATCCAGCAAGATGTAGAATTTAGTAGATTAGCTTCATTTCAGACGTAGTTTGTTTAGAAAAAAAACACCTTCATTGCCGAATATCCTACTGTGTGAAATAAGCTACTTCTGTTCTCGGAATGGGTTGCATTCTTCTGAAGAGTCTTCAGTGCAGCAAGATCAAACTTTGCTAGTTTGTGTAATCTAACAAGACGTACAATTTAGTAGATTAGCTTCCTTTCTAACTCAGTTTGTTTAGAAAACAAACACCTTCATTGCCGAAAATATACTACTCTGTGAAATAAGCTAGGTGTGTTCTCAGAATGAGTTGCTTTCTTTCGAAGAGTCTTCAGTGCACCAAGATCAAACTTTGCTAGTTTGTGTCATCTAACAAGATGTACAACTTAGTAGGTTCGCCTCATTTCTAAAGTAGTTTGTTTAGAAAAGAATGACCTTCATTGCAGAACACGGTACTGTGTGAAATAAGCAAGCTCTGTTCTCGGCATGACTTGCTTTCTTACAAAGGGTCTTCAGTGCAGCAAGATCAAACTTTGCTAGTTTGTGTAATCTGACAAGATATACCTCTTAGTAGATTAGCTTCAATTCTAACGAAGTTTGTTTAGAAAACAAACACCTTCATTGCCAAATGTAGTACTGTACAAAATGAGCTAGTTCTGTTTTCAGAATGAGTTGCTTTCTTATAAAGAGTACTCAGTGCAGCTAGATGAAACTTTGCTACTTTGTGTTATCTAACAAGATGTAAAACTTAGTAAATTCACCTCATTTCTATCATAGTTTGTTTAGAAAACAATCACCTTCATTGCCGAATATAGTACTGTGTGAAGTAAGCTAGTTCTGTTCTGGGAATGAGTGGGTTTCTTAGGAAGAGTCACCAGTGCAGCAAGATCAAACTTTGCTAGTTTGTGTAATGTAAGATGTACAACTAAATAGATTCGTCTCATTTCTAAAGTAGTTTATTTAGCAAAAAAAAAATCTTCTTTGCCGAACACTGTACTGTGTGAAGTAAGGTAGTTCTGTTCTCGGAATGAGTTGCTTTCTTAGGAAGAGTCTTCAGTGCAGCAAGATCAAACTTTTCTAGGTTGTGTAATCTCACAAGACGTAGAACTCAGTAGATTAGCTTAATTTCTAACGTATTTTGTTTAGAAAACTAACACCTTCATTTCCAAATATCCTACTACGTAAAATAAGCTGGTTCTGTTCTCGAAATGAGATGCTTTCTTACTAAGAGTCTTCAGTGCAGCAAGATCAAACTTTGCTAGTTTGTGTAGTCTAGCAAGATGTACAACTTAAGATATTAGCTTCATTTCTGATGTAGTTTGTTTAGAAAACAAACTCCTTCATTGCCGAACACTGTACTGTGTGAAATAAGCTACTTCTGTTCTCGGAATGAGTTGCTTTCTTACGAAAAGTCTTCAGTGCAGCAAGATCAAACTTTGCTAGTTTGTGTAATATAAGATGTACAACTTAATAGATTCGTCTCATTTCTAAAGTAGTTGGTTTAGGAAAAAAAACATCTTCATTGCCGAACACTGTACTGTGTGAAGTAAGCTAATTCTGTTCTCGTCATGAGTTCCTTTCTTACGGAGAGTCTTCAGTGCAGCAATATCAAACTTTGCTAGGTTGTGTAGTCTCACAAGACATAGAACTTAGTAGATTAGGTTCATTTCGGACGTAGTTTGTTTAGAAAAAAACACCTTATTGCCGAATATCCTACTGTGTGAAATAAGCTACTTTTGTTCTCGGAATGAGTTGCATTCTTATGAAGAGTCTTCTGTTCAGCAGGATCAAACTGTGCTAGTTTGTGTAATCTAACAAGATGTACAACTTAGTAGATTAGCTTCCTTTCTAACACAGTTTGTTTAGAAAACAAACACCTTCATTGCCGAATATACTACTGTGTGAAATAAGCTAGGTCTGTTCTCGGAATGAGTTGCTTTCTTTCGAAGAGTCTTCAGTGCACCAAGATCAAACTTTGCTAGTTTGTGTCATCTAACGTACAACTTTGTACGTTCGCCTCATTTCTAAAGTAGTTTGTTTAGAAAAGAATGACCTTCATTGCAGAACACGGTACTGTGTGAAATAAGCTAGCTCTGTTCTCGGCATGAGTTGCTTTCTTACAAAGGGTCTTCAGTGCAGCAAGATCAAACTTTGCTAGTTTGTGTAATCTGACAAGATGTACCTCTTAGTAGATTAGCTTCATTTCTAACGAAGTTTGTTAGAAAACAAACACCTTCATTGCCAAATGTAGTACTGTGTGAAATGAGCTAGTTCTGTTCTCAGAATGAGTTGCTTTCTTACAAAGAGTATTCAGTGCAGCTAGATGAAACTTTGCTACTTTGTGTTATCTAACAAGATGTAAAACTTAGTAAATTCACCTCATTTCTATCATAGTTTGTTTAGAAAACAATCACCTTCATTGCCGAATATAGTACTGTGTGAAGTAAGCTAGTTCTGTTCTGGGAATGAGTTGGTTTCTTTGGAAGAGTCTCCAGTGCAGCAAGATCAAACTTTGCTAGTTTGTGTAATGTAAGATGTACAACTAAATCGATTTATCTCATTTTTAAAGTAGTTTGTTTAGAAAAAAAACATCTTCTTTGCCAAACACTGTACTTTCGGTATGAGGTGCTTTCTTATGAAGAGTATTCAGTGCAGAAAGATCAAACTTTCTAGTTTGTGTAATCTAACAAGATGTAGAACTTAATAAATTCGCCTCATTTCTGCAGTAGTTTGTTTAGAAAAGAATCACCTTCTTTGCCAAACAGTGTACGGTGTGAAATAAGCTAATTCTGTTCTCGGAATGAGTTGGTTTCTTACAAAGAGTCTTCAGTGCAGGAAGATCAAACTTTGCTAGTTTGTGTAATCTAACAACATGTACAAATTAATAGATTCGCCTCGCTTCTACAGTAGTTTCTTTAGAAAAGAATCACCTTCCTTTGCAAACACTGTACTTTGTGAAATAAGGTAGTTCTGTTCTCGGAATGAGTTGCTTTCTTACGAAGAGTCTTCAGTGAAGCAAGATCAAACTTTGCTAGTTTGTGTAATTTAAGATGGACAACTTAGTAGATTCGTCTCATTTCTAAAGTAGTTTGTTTAGAAAAAAAAACGTCTTCATTGCCCAACACTGTACTGTGTGAAGTAAGTTAGTTCTCTTCTCGGCATGAGTTGCTTTCCTACGAAGAGTCTTCAGTGCAGAAAGATCAAACTTTCTAGTTTGTGTAATCTAACAAGATGCAGAACTTAGTAGATTAGCTTCATTTCTAACGTAGTTTGTTTAGAAAACAAACACCTTCATTGCCGAATATCCTACTGTGTGAAATAAGCAGGTTCTGTTCTTGGAATGAGTTGCTTTCTTACGAAGAGACTTCAGTGCAGGAAGATCAAATTTTGCTAGTTTGTGTAATCTAAGAAGATGTACAACTTAATAGATTCGCCTCATTTCTAAGGTAGTTTGTTTAGAAAAGAATCACCTTCATTGCCGAACACTGGACTTGTGAAATAAGGAAGTTCTGTTCTCAGCCTGAGTTGCTTTCTTAGAAAGAATCTTCAGTTCAGCAAGTTCAGACTTTGTTAGTTTGTGTAATCTAACAAGATGTTCAATTTAGTAGATTAGCTTCATTTCTAACGTAATTTGTTTAGAAAACACACGCCTTCATTGCAGAACACTATACTGTGTGAAGTGAGCTAGTTCTGTTCTCGGCATGAGTTGCTTTCTTACGAATAGTCTTCAGTGCAGCAAGATCAAACTTTGCTAGCTTGTATAATCTAACAAGATGTACAACTTAATAGATGTGCCTCATTTCTAAAGTAGTTTGTTTAGAAAAGAATCACCTTCATTGCCAAACACTGGACTGTGTGAAATAAGCTAGTTCTGTTCTCAGCCTGAGTTGCTTTCTTCAAAGATTCTTCAGTGCAGGAAGATCAGACTTTGATAGTTTGTGTAATCTGACAAGATATACAATTTAATAGATTAGCTTCATTTCTAACGTAGGTTGTTTTGAAAACAAACACCTTCGTTGCCGAATATGTTACTGTATGAAATAAGCTACTTCTATTCTCGGATTGAGTTGCTTTCTTATGAAGAGTCTTCAGTGCAGCAAGATCAAACTTTGCTAGCTTGTGTAATCTAAGAAGTTGTACAATTTAGGAGATTAGCTTCATTTCTAACGTAGTTTGTTTAGAAAACAAACACCTTCATTGCCGAATATACTACTGGGTGAAATAAGCTAATTCTGTTCTCAGAATGAGTTGCTTTCTTACGAAGAGTCTTCAGTGCAGCAAGATCAAAGTTTGCTAGTTTGTTTAATCTAACAAGATGGACAATTTATTAGATAAGCTTTATTTCTAACATAGGTTTTTTTTTTTGAAAACAAACACCTTCATTGCCGTACACTATACTGTATGAAGTAAGCTCGTTCTGTTCTCAGAATGTGTTGCTTTCTTACGAAAAGTCTTCAGTGCAGCAAGATCAAACTTTGCTAGTTTGTGTAATCTAACAATGTGTATCACATAGTAGATTCGCTTCATTTCTAACGTAGTTTCTTTTGAAAACAAACACCTTCATTGCCGAACACTGTACTGTGTGAAGTACGCTAGTTCTGTTCTTGGCATGAGTTGTTTTCTTATGAAGAGTCTTCAGTGCAGCAAGATCAAACTTTCCTAATTTGAGTAATCTAACAAGATGTACAACGTATCATATTACCTTCATTTCTAAAGTAGTTTTTTTTAGAAAACAAACACCTTTATTGCCGAATATTCTACTGTGTATAATAAGCTAGTTCTGTTCTCGGAATAAGTTGCTTTCTTATGAAGAGTCTGTAGTGCAGCAAGATCAAACTTTGCTAGTTAGTGTAATGTAACAAGATGTACAACTTAATAGATTCGCCTCATTTCTAAAGTAGTTTGTTTAGAAAAGAATCAAACTTCATTGCCGAACACTGTACTGTGTGAAATAAGCTAGTTCTGTTCTCAGCATGAGTTGCTTTCTTACGAAGAGTCTTCAGTGAAGCAAGATCAAACTTTGCTACTTTGTGTAATCTAACAAGATGTACAATTTAGTAGATTAGCTTCATTTCTAAGGTACTTTGTTTAGAAAACAAACACCTTCATTGCCAAAGACTGTACTGTGTGAAGGAAACTAGTTTTGTTCTTGGAATGAATTGCTTTCTTACGAAGATTCTTCAGTGCAGAAAGATGAAACTTTGCTAGTTTGTGTAACCTAACAAGATATACAACTTAGTAGATTAGCTTCATTTCTAACATAGGTTGTTTTGAAAACAAACACCTTTTGTTTGCTGAATGTGCTACTGTGTGAAATAAGCTAGTTCTAATCTCGGATTGAGTTGCTTTCCTACGAAGAATCTTCAATGCAGCAAGATGAAATATTGCTAGCTTGTGTAATCTAAGAAGATGCACAACTTAGGAGATTTGCCTCACTTCTAAAGCAGTTTGTTCAGAAAAGACTCACCTTCACTGCCAAAAACTGCACTGTGTGAAATAAGCTAGTTCTGTTCTTGGCCTGATTAGCTTTCTTACGAAGAGTCTTCAGTGCAGCAATATCAAACTTTGCTAGTTTGTGTAATCTAATAAGATGTACAATTTAGTAGATTAGCTTCATTTCTAATGTAGTTTATTGAGAAAACAAACACCTTTTTCCGGAACACTGTACTGTGTGAAGTAAGCTAGTTCTGTTGTTGGAATGACTTGCTTTCTTACAAAGAGTCTTCAGCCCAGGAAGATCAAACTTTGCTAGTTTTTGTAATCTAACAAGATGTACCACTTAGTAGATTAGCTTCTTTTCTGACATATTTTGTATAGAAAACAACCACCTTCATTGCCGAATATACTGCTGTGTGAAATAAGCTAATTCTGTTCTTGGCATGAGTTGCTTTCTTACGAAGAGTCTTCAGGGCAGCATGATCAAACTTTGCCAGTTTGTGTAATCTAACAAGATGTATAACTTAATAGATTCGCTTCATTTCTACAGTAGTTTGTTTAGAAAACAAACATCTTCATTGCCGAACTCTGTACTGTGTCAAATAAGCTAGTTGTGTTCTTGGAATGAGTTGCTTTTTTAGAAAGAGTCTTCAGTGCAGCAAGATCAAACTTTACTAGTTTGTGCAATCTAAGAAGATGTACCACTTAGTAGATTAGCTTCATTTCTGACGTAGTTTGTTTTGAAAACAAACAACTTCATTGCTGAACACTGTACTGTGTGAAGTAAGCTAGTTCTGTTCTCGGAATGAGTTGCTTTCTTACGAAAAGTCTTCAGTGCAGCAAGATCAAACTTTGCTAGTTTGTGTAGTCTAGCAAGATGTACAACTTAAGATATTAGCTTCATTTCTGATGTAGTTTGTTTAGAAAACAAACTCCTTCATTGCCGAACACTGTACTGTGTGAAATAAGCTACTTCTGTTCTCGGAATGAGTTGCTTTCTTACGAAAAGTCTTCAGTGCAGCAAGATCAAACTTTACTAGTTTGTGCAATCTAAGAAGATGTACCACTTAGTAGATTAGCTTCATTTCTGACGTAGTTTGTTTTGAAAACAAACACCTTCATTGCTGAACACTGTACTGTGTGAAGTAAGCTAGTTCTGTTCTCGGAATGATTTCTTTTCTTACGAAGAGTCTTCAGTGCAGCAAGATCAAATTTTGCTAGTTTGTGTAATCTTCCAATATGTGGAACTTAGCAGATTAGCTTCGTTTCTAACATAGTTTCTTCAGAAAACACCTTCATTGCCGAATATCCTTCTGTGTGAAATAAGCTAGTTCTGTTCTAGAAATGAGATGCTTTCTTCTGAAGAGTCTTCACTGCAGCAAGATCAAACTTTGCTAGTTTGTGTAATATAACAAGATGTACAACTTAATAGATTCACCTCATTTCTAAATTAGTTTGTTTAGATAACAAACATCTTCATTGCCGAACACTACTTTTGAAATATGTTAGTTCTGTTCTTGGCATGAGTTGCTTTTTTACAAAGAGTCTTCAGTGCAGCAAGATCAAACTTTGCTAGTTCGTGTAATCTAATAATATATACAATTTAGGATATTAGCTTCATTTCTCATGTAGTTTATTTAGAAATCAAACACATTCATTGCCAAATATCCTACTGTGTGAAATAAGCTAGTTCTGTTCTCGTAATGAGTTGCTTTCTTAAGAAGAGTCTTCAGTGCAGCAAGATCAAACTTTGCTAGTTTGTGTAATCTAACAAGATGTACAACTTAGTAGATTAGCTTCATTTCTAATGTAGTTTCTTTAGAAAACAAACACCTTCATTGCTGAATATACTACTGTGTGAAATAAGCTAGTTCTGTTTTCAGAAGGAGTTGCTTTCTTAAGAAGAATCTTCAGTGAAGCAAGATCAAACTTTCCTAGTTTGTGTAATCTAACAAGATGTACAACTTAATGGATTAGCTTCATTTCCAACGTAGTTTCTTTAGAAAACAAACACCTTCATTGCCGAACACAGTAGTGTGTGAAATAAGCTAGTTCTGTTCTCAGAAGGAGTTGCTTTCTTACGAAGACTCTTCAGTGCAGCAAGATCAAACTTTCCTGGTTTGTGTAATCTAACAAGATGTACAACTTAATAGGTTAGCTTCATTTCTAACGTTGTTTGTTTAGAAAACAAACACCGTCATTGCCAAATACTGTACTGTGGGAAATAAGCTAGTTCTGTTCTCGGAATGAGTTGCTTTCTTAAGAAGAATCTTCAGTGCAGCAAGATCAAACTTTCCTAGTTTGTGTAATTTAACAAGTTGGACAACTTAGTACATTTGCCTCATTTCCAACATACTTTGTTTAGAAAACACACACCTTGGTTGCCGAACACTGTACTGTGTGAAAAAAGCTAGTTCTCTTCTTGGAACGAGTTGCTTTCTTTAGAAGAATCTTCAGTGAAGCAAGATCAAACTTTCCTAGTTTGTGTAATCTAACAAGATGTACAACTTAATAGATTAGCTTCATTTCTTTTTTTTTTTAAATTTTTTATTGACTTTTAATCTTACATACCAAAAAAAACCCCACCTGATATTTCCCTCCCCTCCCCCATTCCACTTTAGAACTCCAGTCTCCATCATATCCCCTCCCTTTCTCCATTAGTCTCTCTCCTAATTTGATGACATCATCTTTCTCTTCTATTTTGAGGGTCTTGCAAAGGTATTGCTGGGCACTGCAAGATCATGGATATCGAGGCCAATTTCTGCCTGGGCAGCTGCATCGTAAGAGGTCATATCCTTCCTTTGGCTCTTCCATTCTATCCGCCCCCTCTTCCGCAATGGTCCCTGAGCCACTGGAGGATGTGAGAGAGGTGTTTCAGTGCTAGGCACTCCTCCATCCCTTCTTCTCAGCACTATGTTGCCTTTTGTGTCATCCCAGTGGTCATCACCATCTGAAAAGAGAAGCTTCTCTAGCCAGAAGTAAGATAGCTTCATTTCTAATGTAGTTTCTTTCGAAAACAAACACCTTCATTGCCGAACACTGTACTGTGTGAAATAAGCTGGTTATGTTCTCGGATTGAGTTGCTTTCTTACGAAGAATCTTCAGTGCAGCAAGATCAAACTTTCCTAGTTTGTGTAATTTTACAAAGTGGACAACTTAGTACATTTCCTCATTTCCAACATACTTTGTTTAGAAAACAACACCTTCATTGCCGAACACTGTACTTTGTGAAATTAGCTAGTTCTTTTCTCGGCATGAGTTGCTTTCTTAAGAGGAATCTTCAGTGAACCAAGATCAAACTTTCCTAGTTTGTGTAATCTAACAAGATGTACATATTAATAGATTAGCTTCATTTCCAACGTAGTTTCTTTAGAAAACAAACACCTTCATTACCGAACACTGTATTGTGTGATATAAGCTAGTTCTGTTCTCAGAATGAGTTGCTTTCTTCAGAAGAATCTTCAGTGAAGCAAGATCAAACTTTCCTAGTTTGTGTAATCTAACAAGATGTACAACATAATAGATTAGCTTCATTTCTAACGTAGTTTCTTTAGAAAACAAACACCTTCATTGCCGAACACTGTACTGAGTGAAATAAGCTAGTTCTGTTCTCGGAATAGGTTGCTTTCTTAAGAAGAATCTTCATTGAAGCAAGATCAAACTTTCCTAGTTTGTGTAATCTAACAAGATGTGCAACTTAATAGATTAGCTTCATTTCTAACGTAGTTTCTTTAGAAAACAAACACCTTCATTGCCGAACACTGTACTGTGTGATATAAGCTAGTTCTGTTCTCGGAATAGGTTGCTTTCTTAAGAAGAATCTTCATTGAAGCAAGATCAAACTTTCCTAGTTTGTGTAATCTAACAAGATGTGTAACTTAATAGATTAGCTTCATTTCTAACGTAGTTTCTATAGAAAACAAACACCTTCATTGCCGAATCCTGTACTGTGTGAAATGAGCTAGTTCTGTTCTCGGAATGAGTTGCTTTCTTACGAAGGATATTTAGTGCAGCAAGATCAAACTTTCCTAGTTTGTGTAATTTAACAAGTTGGACAACTTAGTACATTCGCCTCATTTCCAACATACTTTGTTTAGAAAACAAACACCTTCATTGCCCAACACTGTACTGTGTGAAATAAGCTAGTTCTGTTCTCGGCATGAGTTGGTTTCTTAAGAAGAATCTTCAGTGAAGCAAGATCAAAACTTCATAGTTTGTGTAATCTAACAAGATGTACAACATAATAGATTAGCTTCATTTCCAACGTAGTTTATTTAGAAAACAAACACCTTCATTGCCGAACACTGTACTGTGTGAAATAAGCTAGTTCTGTTCTGAGTTCTCAAAAGATCAAACTTTCCTAAGTTTGTTTTTAACAAGGATCTTTTCCAACATACTTAGCAGCAACAAAAAACACTTCTTTAAGCTAGTTCTGTTCTCGGAATGAGTTGCTTTCTTAAGAAGTTCAAACTCAAACTTTCTTTGTGTAATCTAACCAACTTAATAGATTACTTCATTTCCAACGTAGTTTAGAAAACAAACACCTTCATTGTAACACTGTACTGTGTGAAATAAGCTAGTTCTGTTCTCAGAATGAGTTGCTTTCTTAAGAAGAATCTTCAGTGAACCAAGATCAAACTTTCCTAGTTTGTGTAATCTAACATATTTCCTCCTCCCCATTCCACTTTAGAACTCCAGTCTCCATCATATCCTCCCTTTCTCCATTAGTCTCTCTCCTAATTTGATGACATCATCTTTCTTCTATTTTGAGGGTCTTGCAAAGGTATTGCTAGGCACTGCAAGATCATGGATATCGAGGCCAATTTCTGTCTGGGCAGCTGCATAGTAAGAGGTCATATCCTTCCTTTGGCTCTTCCATTCTATCCGATTTGGTCCCTGAGCCACTGGAGGATGACAGAGAGAAGAACCTCCATCTATGCTTTCTTAAAAGAATCTTCAGTGCAGCAAGATCAAACATTCCTAGTTTGTGTAATTTTACAAGTTGGACAACTTAGTACATTTACGTCATTTCCAACATACTTTGTTTAGAAAACAAACACCTTCATTGCCGAACACTGTACTGTGTGAAATAAGCTAGTTCTTTTCTCGGCATGAGTTGCTTTCTTAAGAAGAATCTTCAGTGAACCAAGATCAAACTTTCCTAGTTTGTGTAATCTAACAAGATCTACAACTTAATAGATTAGCTTCCTTTCCAACGTAGTATCTTTAGAAAACAAACACCTTCATTACCGAACACTGTATTGTGTGAAATAAGCTAGTTCTGTTCTCGGAATGAGTTGCTTTCTTAAAAAGAATCTTCAGTGAAGCAAGATCAAACTTTCCTAGTTTGTGTATTCTAACAAGATGTACAACTTAACAGATTAGCTTCATTTATAAGGTAGTATCTTTAGAAAACAAATACCTTCATTGTCGAACACTGTACTGTGTGAAATACGCTAGTTCTGTTCTGGGAATGAGTTGCTTTCTTACGAAGAATCTTCAGTGCAGCAAGATCAAACTTTCCTAGTTTGTGTAATTTAACAAGTTGGACAACTAAGTACATTTGCCTAATTTCCAACATCCTTTGTTTAGAAAACAAACACCTTCATTGCCAAACCCTGTACTGTGTGAAAAAAGCTAGTTCTGTTCTCGGAATGAGTTGCTTTCTTCAGAAGAATCTTCAGTAAAGCAAGATCAATTTTCCTAGTTTGTGTAACCTAACAAGATGTACAACTTAATAGATTAGCTTCATTTCCAACGTAGTTTCTTTAGAAAACAAACACCTTCATTGCCGAACACTGTACAGTGTGAAATAAGCTAGTTCTTTTCTCGGAATGAGTTGCTTTCTTACGAAAAATCTTCAGTGCAGCAAGATCATACTTTCCTGGTTTTTGTAATTTAAAAAGTTGGACAACTTAGTACATTCGCCTCACTTCCAACAAACTTTGTTTAGAAAACAAACACCTTCATTGCCGAGCACTGTACTGTGTGAAATAAGCTAGTTCTGTTCTCGGAATGAGTTGATTTCTTTAGAAGAATCTTCAGTGAATCAAGATCAAACTTTCCTAGTTTGTGTATTCTACCAAGATGTACTACTTAATAGATTGGCTTCATTTCCAACGTAGTTTCTTTAGAAAACAAACACCTTCATTACCGAACACTGTATTGTGTGAAATAAGCTAGTTCTGTTCTCGGAATGAGATGCTTTCTTAAGAAGAATCTTCAGTGAAGCAAGATCAAACTTTCCTAGTTTGTGTAATCTAACAAGATGTACAACTTGATAGATTAGTTTCATTTCCAACGTAGTTTCTTTAGAAAACAAACACCTGCATTGTCGAACACTGTACTGTGTGAAATAAGCTAGTTCTGTTCTCGAATGAGTTGCTTTCTTACGAAGAATCTTCATTGAAGCAAGATCAAACTTTCCTAGTTTGTGTAATCTAACAAGATGTACAACTAATAGATTAGCTTCATTTCTAACATAGTTTTCTTTAGAAAACAAACACCTTCATTGCCAAACACTGTACTGTGTGAAATAACCTAGTTCTGTTCTCGGAATGAGTTGCTTTCTTAAGAAGAATCTTCAGTGAAGCAAGATCAAACTTTCCTAGTTTGTGTAATCTAACAAGATGTGCAATTTTGTATATTAGCTTCATTTCTAACATACTTTGTTTTAGAAAACAAACACCTTCATTGCTGAACACTGCACTGTGTGAAATAAGCTAGTTCTGTTCTCGGAATGAGTTGCTTTCTTTAAGAAGAATATTTAGTGAAGCAAGATCAAACTTTCCTAGTTTGTGTAATCTAACAAGTTTGACAACTTAAGACATTCACCTCATTTCCAACATACTTTGTTAAGAAAACAAACACCTTCATTGCTGAACACTGTACTGTGTGAAATAAGCTAGTTCTGTTCTCAAATGAGTTGATTTCTTAAGAAGAATCTTCAGTGAAGCAAGATCAAAATTTCCTAGTTTGTGTAATCTAACAAGATGTACAATTTAATAGATTAGCTTCATTTCTAACATAGTTTGTTTAGAAAACAAATACCATCATTGCCAAATACTGTACTGTGTGAAATAAGCCCCCCTTCTCCGAATGAGTTGGTTTCTTACAAGATTCTTCAGTGCAGCACGATCAAACTTTCCTAGTTTGTGTAATCTAACATGATGTACAACTTAGTAGATTACCATCATTTCTAACGTAGTTTCTTTCAAAACAAACACCTTCATTGCCACTGTACTATGTGAAAATAAGCTAGTTCTGTTCTTGGAATGAGTTGCTTTCAAGAAGAATCTTCAGTGAAGCAAGATCAAACTATCCTAGTTTGTGTAATCTAACAAGATGTACAACATAATAGATTAGCTTCATTTCCAACGTAGTTTCTTTAGAAAACAAAGACCTTCATTGCGAACACTGTACTGTGTTGAAAAAAGCTAGTTCTGTTCTCTCAACATGTTGCTTTCTTTAGAAGAATCTTCAGTGAAGCAAGATCAAACTTTCCTAGTTCGTGTAATCTAACAAGATGTACAACTTAATAGATTAGCTTCATTTCTAACGTAGTTTCTTTTTAAAACAAACACCTTCATTGCGAACACTGTACTGTTTGAAATAAGCTAGTTATGTTCTCAGAATGAGTTGTTTTCTTACAAGAATCTTCAGTGCAGCAATATCAAACTTTCCTAGTTTGTGTAATTTTACAAGTTGGACAACTTAGTACATTACATCATTTCCAACATACTTTGTTTCAAAACAAACACCTTTATTGCCAAACACTGTACTTTGTGAAATTAGCTAGTTCTTTTCTCGGCATGAGTTGCTTTCTTAAGAGGAATCTTCAGTGAGCCAAGATCAAACTTTCCTAGTTTGTGTAATCTAAAAAGATGTACATCTTAATAGATTAGCTTCATTTCCAATGTAGTTTCTTTAGAAAACAAACACCTTCATTACCAAACCTGTATTGTGTGAAATAAGCTAGTTCTGTTCACAGAATGAGTTGCTTTCTTCAGAAGAATCTTCAGTGAAGCAAGATCAAACTTTCCTAGTTTGTATAATCTAACAAGATGTACAACATAATAGATTAGCTTCATTTCTAACGTAGTTTCTTTAGAAAACAAACACCTTCATTGCCGAACACTGTACTGTGTGAAATAACCTAGTTCTGTTCTCGGAATGGGTTGCTTTCTTACGAAAAATCTTCAATGAAGCAAGATCAAACTTTCCTAGTTTGTGTAATCTAACAAGATGTGCAACTTAATAGATTAGCTTCATTTCTAACGTAGTTTCTTTAGAAAACAAACACCTTCATTGCCAAATCACTGTACTGTGTGAAATGAAGCTAGTTCTGTTCTCGAATGAGTTGCTTTCTTACGAAGGATATTTAGTGCAGCAAGATCAAACTTTCCTACTTTGTGTAATTTAACAAGTTTGACAACTTAGTACATTTGCCTCATTTCCAACATACTTTGTTTAGAAAACAAACACCTTCATTGCCGAACACTGTACTGTGTGAAAAAAGCTAGTTCTGTTCTCGGAACGAGTTGCTTTCTTTAGAAGAATCTTCAGAGAAGCAAGATCAAACTTTCCTAGTTTGTGTAATCTAACAAGAAATAAAACTTAATAGATTAGCTTCATTTCTAACGTAGTTTCTTTAGAAAACAAACACCTTCATTACCGAACACTGTATTGTGTGTAATAAGCTAGTTCTGTTCTCGGAATGAGTTGCTTTCTTCAGAAGAATCTTCAGTGAAGCAAGATCAAACTTTCCTAGTTTGTGTAATCTAACAAGATGTACAACGTAATAGATTAGCTTCATTTCTAACGTAGTTTCTTTAGAAAACAAACACCTTCATTGCCGAACACTGTACTGTGTGAAATAACCTAGTTCTGTTCTCGGAATAGTTTGCTTTCTTACGAAGAATCTTCATTGAAGCCAGATCAAACTTTCCTAGTTTGTGTAATCTAACAAGATGTGCAACTTAATAGATTAGCTTCATTTCTAACGTAGTTGTTTTAGAAAACAAACACCTTCATTGCAGAATCCTGTACTGTGTGAAATGAGCTAGTTCTGTTCTCGGAATGAGTTGCTTTCTTCACGCAAGGATATTTAGTGCAGCAAGATCAAACTTTCCTAGTTTGTGTAATTTAACAAGTTTGACAACTTAGTACATTCACCTCATTTCCAACATACTTTGTTAAGAAAACAAACACCTTCATTGCCGAATACTGTACTGTGTGAAATAAGCTAGTTCTGTTCTCGGAATGAGTTGATTTCTTAAGAAGAATCTTCAGTGAAGCAAGATCAAAATTTCCTAGTTTGTGTAATCTAACAAGATGTACAATTTAATAGATTAGCTTCATTTCTAACATAGTTTGTTTAGAAAACAAATACCATCATTGCCAAATACTGTACTGTGTGAAATAAGCCAGTTCCCTTCTCCGAATGAGTTGGTTTCTTACGAAGATTCTTCAGTGCAGCACGATCAAACTTTCCTAGTTTGTGTAATCTAACATGATGTACAACTTAGTAGATTACCATCATTTCTAACGTAGTTTCTTTCGAAAACAAACACCTTCATTGCGGAACACTGTACTATGTGTAATAAGCTAGTTCTGTTCTTGGAATGAGTTGCTTTCTGAAGAAGAATCTTCAGTGAAGCAAGATCAAACTATCCTAGTTTGTGTAATCTAACAAGATGTACAACATAATAGATTAGCTTCATTTCCAACGTAGTTTCTTTAGAAAACAAAGACCTTCATTGCGGAACACTGTACTGTGTTGAAAAAGCTAGTTCTGTTCTCGGAACGAGTTGCTTTCTTTAGAAGAATCTTCAGTGAAGCAAGATCAAACTTTCCTAGTTCGTGTAATCTAACAAGATGTACAACTTAATAGATTAGCTTCATTTCTAACGTAGTTTCTTACGAAAACAAACACCTTCATTGCCGAACACTGTACTGTTTGAAATAAGCTAGTTATGTTCTCGGAATGAGTTGTTTTCTTACGAAGAATCTTCAGTGCAGCAATATCAAACTTTCCTAGTTTGTGTAATTTTACAAGTTGGACAACTTAGTACATTACATCATTTCCAACATACTTTGTTTCGAAAACAAACACCTTTATTGCCAAACACTGTACTTTGTGAAATTAGCTAGTTCTTTTCTCGGCATGAGTTGCTTTCTTAAGAGGAATCTTCAGTGAGCCAAGATCAAACTTTCCTAGTTTGTGTAATCTAAAAAGATGTACATCTTAATAGATTAGCTTCATTTCCAATGTAGTTTCTTTAGAAAACAAACACCTTCATTACCGAAACCTGTATTGTGTGAAATAAGCTAGTTCTGTTCACGGAATGAGTTGCTTTCTTCAGAAGAATCTTCAGTGAAGCAAGATCAAACTTTCCTAGTTTGTATAATCTAACAAGATGTACAACATAATAGATTAGCTTCATTTCTAACGTAGTTTCTTTAGAAAACAAACACCTTCATTGCCGAACACTGTACTGTGTGAAATAACCTAGTTCTGTTCTCGGAATAGGTTGCTTTCTTACGAAAAATCTTCAATGAAGCAAGATCAAACTTTCCTAGTTTGTGTAATCTAACAAGATGTGAAACTTAATAGATTAGCTTCATTTCTAACGTAGTTTCTTTAGAAAACAAACACCTTCATTGCCAAATCCTGTACTGTGTGAAATGAGGTAGTTCTGTTCTCGGAATGAGTTGCTTTCTTACGAAGGATATTTAGTGCAGCAAGATCAAACTTTCCTACTTTGTGTAATTTAACAAGTTTGACAACTTAGTACATTTGCCTCATTTCCAACATACTTTGTTTAGAAAACAAACACCTTCATTGCCGAACACTGTACTGTGTGGAATAAGCTAGTTCTGTTCTCGGAATGAGTTGCTTTCTTAAGAAGAATCTTCAATTAAGCAAGATCAAAATTTCCTAGTTTGTGTAATCTAACAAGATGTAAAACTTAATAGATTAGCTTCATTTCCAATGTAGTTTCTTTAGAAAACAAACACCTTCATTGCCAAACTGTACTGTGTGAAAGAAGCTAGGTCTGTTCTCGAATGAGTTGCTTTCTTACGAAGGATCTTTAGTGCAGCAAGATCAAAATTTCCTAATTTTGTGTAATTTAACAAGTTGGACAACTTAGCACATTCGCCTCATTTCCAACATACTTTGTTTAGAAAACAAACACCTTCATTGACGAACACTGTACTGTGTGAAATAAGCTAGTTCTGTTCTCGGAATGAGTTGCTTTCTTAAGAAGAATATTCAGTGAACCAAGATCAAACTTTCTAGTTTATGTAATCTAACAAGATGTACAATTTAATAGATTAGCTTCATTTCTAAAGTAGTTTGTTTAGAAAACAAACACCATCATTGCCAAATACTGTACTGTGTGAAATAAGCCAGTTCCCTTCTCCGAATGAGTTAATTTCTTACGAAGAGTCTTCAGTGCAGCAAGATCAAACTTTCCTAGTTTGTGTAATCTAACATGATGTACAACTTAGTAGATTACCATCATTTCTAACGTAGTTTCTTTCGAAAACAAACACCTTCATTGCGGAACACTGTACTATGTGTAATAATCTAGTTCTGTTCTCGGAATGAGATGCTTTCTTTAAGAAGAATCTTCAGTGAAGCAAGATCAAACTATCCTAGTTTGTGTAATCTAACAAGATGGACAACTTAATAGATTAGCTTCATTTCCAATGTAGTTTCTTTAGAAAACAAACACCTTCATTGCCGAACACAGTACTGTGTGAAATAAGCTAGGTCTGTTCTCGGAATGAGTTGCTTTCTCACGAAGAATCTTTAGTGCAGCAAGATCAAAATTTCCTAAGTTTGTGTAATTTAACAAGTTGGAGAACTTAGCACATTCGCCTCATTTCCAACATACTTTGTTTAGAAAACAAACACCTTCATTGACAAACACTGTACTGTGTGAAATAAGCAAGTTCTGTTCTCGGAATGAGTTGCTTTCTGAAGAAGAATATTCAGTGAACCAAGATCAAACTTTCGTAGTTTGTGTAATCTGATAAGATGTACAATTAAATAGATTAGCTTCATTTCTAAAGTAGTTTGTTTAGAAAACAAACACCATCATTGCCAAATACTGTACTGTGTGAAATAAGCCAGTTCCCTTCTCCGAATAAGTTAGTTTCTTACGAAGAGTCTTCAGTGCAGCAAGATCAAACTTTCCTAGTTTGTGTAATCTAACATGTTGTACAACTTAGTAGATTACCATCATTTCTAACGTAGTTTCTTTCGAAAACAAACACCTTCATTGCGGAACACTGTACTATGTGTAATAATCTAGTTCTGTTCTCGGAATGAGATGCTTTCTGAAGAAGAATCTTCAGTGAAGCAAGATCAAACTATTCTAGTTTGTGTAATCTAACAAGATGTTCAACATAATAGATTAGCTTCATTTCCAACGTAGTTTCTTTAGAAAACAAAGACCTTCATTGCCGAGCACGGTACTGTGTGAAAAAAGCTAGTTCTGTTCTCGGAACGAGTTGCTTTCTTTAGAAGAATCTTCAGTGAAGCAAGATCAAACTTTCCTAGTTTGTGTAATCTAACAAGATGTACAACTTCATAGATTAGCTTCATTTCTAACGTAGTTTCTTTCGAAAACAAACACCTTCATTGCCGAACACTGTACTGTGTGAAATGAGCTAGTTATGTTCTCGGAATGAGTTGCTTTCTTACGAAGAATCTTCAGTGCAGCAATATCAAACTTTCCTAGTTTGTGTAATTTTACAAGTTGGACAACTTAGTACATTTCCTCATTTCCAACATACTTTGTTTCGAATACAAACACCTTCATTGCCGAACACTGTACTTTGTGAAATCAGCTAGTTCTTTTCTCGGCATGAGTTGCTTTCTTAAGAGGAATCTTCAGTGAGCCTAGATCAAACGTTCCTAGTTTGTGTAATCTAAAAAGATGTACATATTAATAGATTAGCTTCATTTCCAACGTAGTTTCTTTAGAAAACAAACACCTTCATTACCGAACACTGTATTGTGTGAAATAAGCTAGTTCTGTTCTCGGAATGAGTTGCTTTCTTAAGAAGAATCTTCAGTGAAGCAAGATCAAACTTTCCTAGTTTGTGTAATCTAACACGTTGTACAACGTAATAGATTAGCTTCATTTCTAACGTAGTTTCTTTAGAAAACAAACACCTTCATTGCCGAACACTGTACTGTGTGAAATAACCTAGTTCTGTTCTTGGAATAGGTTGCTTTCTTACGAAGAATCTTCATTAAAGCAAGATCAAACTTTCCTAGTTTGTGTAATCTAACAAGATGTGCAACTTAATAGATTAGCTTCATTTCTAACGTAGTTTCTTTCGAAAACAAACACCTTCATTGCCGAACACTGTACTGTGTGAAATAAGCTAGTTCTGTTCTCGAATGAGTTGCTTTCTTCAGAAGAATCTTCAGTGAAGTAAGATCAAACTTTCCTAGTTTGTGTAATCTAACAAGATGTACAATTTAATAGATTAGCTACATTTCCAATGTAGTTTCTTTAGCAAACAACAAGTTCATTGCTGAACACTGTACTGTGTGAAATAAGCTAGTTCTGTTCTCGGAATGAGTTGCTTTCTTAAGAAGAATCTTCAGTGCAGCAAGATCAAACTTTCGTAGTTTGTTTAATCTAACAAGATCTACAACTTAATAGATTAGCTTCATTTCTAACGTCGTTTGTTTAGAAAACAAACACCGTCATTGCCAAATACTGTACTGTGTGAAATAAGCCAGTTCTCTTCTCAAAGGAGTTGGTTAATTACGAAGAGTCTTCAGTGCAGCAAGATCAAACTTTCCTAGTTTGTGTAATCTAACAAGATGTACAACTTAGTAGATTAGCTTCATTTCTAACGTAGTTTCTTTCCAAAACAAACACCTTCATTGTCGAACACCGTACTGTGTGAAATAAGCTAGTTCTGTTCTCGGAATGAGTTGCTTTCTTACGAAGAATCTTCAGTGCAGCAAGATCAAACATTCCTAGTTTGTGTAATTTAACACGTTGGACAACTTAGTACATTCGCCTCATTTCCAACATACTTTCTTTAGAAAACAAACACCTTCATTGCGGAACACTGTACTGTGTGTAATAAGCTAGTTCTCTTCTCGGAATGAGTTGCTTTCTTAAGAAGAATCTTCAGTGAAGCAAGATCAAACTTTCCTAGTTTGTGTAATCCAACAAGACGTACAACATAATAGATTAGCTTCATTTCCAACGTAGTTTCTTTGTAAAACAAAGACCTTCATTGCCGAACACTGTACTGTGTGAAAAAAGCTAGTTCTGTTCTCGGAACGAGTTGCTTTCTTTAGAAGAATCTTCAGAGAAGCAAGATCAAACTTTCCTAGTTTGTGTAATCTAACAAGAAATAAAACTTAATAGATTAGCTTCATTTCTAACGTAGTTTCTTTAGAAAACAAACACCTTCATTACCGAACACTGTATTGTGTGTAATAAGCTAGTTCTGTTCTCGGAATGAGTTGCTTTCTTCAGAAGAATCTTCAGTGAAGCAAGATCAAACTTTCCTAGTTTGTGTAATCTAACAAGATGTACAACGTAATAGATTAGCTTCATTTCTAACGTAGTTTCTTTAGAAAACAAACACCTTCATTGCCGAACACTGTACTGTGTGAAATAACCTAGTTCTGTTCTCGGAATAGTTTGCTTTCTTACGAAGAATCTTCATTGAAGCCAGATCAAACTTTCCTAGTTTGTGTAATCTAACAAGATGTGCAACTTAATAGATTAGCTTCATTTCTAACGTAGTTGTTTTAGAAAACAAACACCTTCATTGCAGAATCCTGTACTGTGTGAAATGAGCTAGTTCTGTTCTCGGAATGAGTTGCTTTCTTACGCAGGATATTTAGTGCAGCAAGATCAAACTTTCCTAGTTTGTGTAATTTAACAAGTTTGACAACTTAGTACATTCACCTCATTTCCAACATACTTTGTTAAGAAAACAAACACCTTCATTGCCGAATACTGTACTGTGTGAAATAAGCTAGTTCTGTTCTCGGAATGAGTTGATTTCTTAAGAAGAATCTTCAGTGAAGCAAGATCAAAATTTCCTAGTTTGTGTAATCTAACAAGATGTACAATTTAATAGATTAGCTTCATTTCTAACATACTTTGTTTAGAAAACAAATACCATCATTGCCAAATACTGTACTGTGTGAAATAAGCCAGTTCCCTTCTCCGAATGAGTTGGTTTCTTACGAAGATTCTTCAGTGCAGCACGATCAAACTTTCCTAGTTTGTGTAATCTAACATGATGTACAACTTAGTAGATTACCATCATTTCTAACGTAGTTTCTTTCAAAAAACAAACACCTTCATTGCAAACACTGTACTATGTGTAATAAGCTAGTTCTGTTCTTGGAATGAGTTGCTTTCTGAAGAAGAATCTTCAGTGAAGCAAGATCAAACTATCCTAGTTTGTGTAATCTAACAAGATGTACAACATAATAGATTAGCTTCATTTCCAACGTAGTTTCTTTAGAAAACAAAGACCTTCATTGCGGAACACTGTACTGTGTTGAAAAAGCTAGTTCTGTTCTCGGAACGAGTTGCTTTCTTTAGAAGAATCTTCAGTGAAGCAAGATCAAACTTTCCTAGTTCGTGTAATCTAACAAGATGTACAACTTAATAGATTAGCTTCATTTCTAACGTAGTTTCTTTAAAAACAAACACCTTCATTGCCGAACACTGTACTGTTTGAAATAAGCTAGTTATGTTCTCGGAATGAGTTGTTTTCTTACGAAGAATCTTCAGTGCAGCAATATCAAACTTTCCTAGTTTGTGTAATTTTACAAGTTGGACAACTTAGTACATTACCTCATTTCCAACATACTTTGTTTCGAAAACAAACACCTTTATTGCCAAACACTGTACTTTGTGAAATTAGCTAGTTCTTTTCTCGGCATGAGTTGCTTTCTTAAGAGGAATCTTCAGTGAGCCAAGATCAAACTTTCCTAGTTTGTGTAATCTAAAAAGATGTACATCTTAATAGATTAGCTTCATTTCCAATGTAGTTTCTTTAGAAAACAAACACCTTCATTACCGAAACCTGTATTGTGTGAAATAAGCTAGTTCTGTTCACGGAATGAGTTGCTTTCTTCAGAAGAATCTTCAGTGAAGCAAGATCAAACTTTCCTAGTTTGTGTAATCTAACAAGAAATAAAACTTAATAGATTAGCTTCATTTCTAACGTAGTTTCTTTAGAAAACAAACACCTTCATTACCGAACACTGTATTGTGTGTAATAAGCTAGTTCTGTTCTCGGAATGAGTTGCTTTCTTCAGAAGAATCTTCAGTGAAGCAAGATCAAACTTTCCTAGTTTGTGTAATCTAACAAGATGTACAACGTAATAGATTAGCTTCATTTCTAACGTAGTTTCTTTAGAAAACAAACACCTTCATTGCCGAACACTGTACTGTGTGAAATAACCTAGTTCTGTTCTCGGAATAGTTTGCTTTCTTACGAAGAATCTTCATTGAAGCCAGATCAAACTTTCCTAGTTTGTGTAATCTAACAAGATGTGCAACTTAATAGATTAGCTTCATTTCTAACGTAGTTGTTTTAGAAAACAAACACCTTCATTGCAGAATCCTGTACTGTGTGAAATGAGCTAGTTCTGTTCTCGGAATGAGTTGCTTTCTTACGAAGGATATTTAGTGCAGCAAGATCAAACTTTCCTAGTTTGTGTAATTTAACAAGTTTGACAACTTAGTACATTCACCTCATTTCCAACATACTTTGTTAAGAAAACAAACACCTTCATTGCCGAATACTGTACTGTGTGAAATAAGCTAGTTCTGTTCTCGGAATGAGTTGATTTCTTAAGAAGAATCTTCAGTGAAGCAAGATCAAAATTTCCTAGTTTGTGTAATCTAACAAGATGTACAATTTAACAGATTAGCTTCATTTCTAACATAGTTTGTTTAGAAAACAAATACCATCATTGCCAAATACTGTACTGTGTGAAATAAGCCAGTTCCCTTCTCCGAATGAGTTGGTTTCTTACGAAGATTCTTCAGTGCAGCACGATCAAACTTTCCTAGTTTGTGTAATCTAACATGATGTACAACTTAGTAGATTACCATCATTTCTAACGTAGTTTCTTTCAAAAAACAAACACCTTCATTGCGGAACACTGTACTATGTGTAATAAGCTAGTTCTGTTCTTGGAATGAGTTGCTTTCTGAAGAAGAATCTTCAGTGAAGCAAGATCAAACTATCCTAGTTTGTGTAATCTAACAAGATGTACAACATAATAGATTAGCTTCATTTCCAACGTAGTTTCTTTAGAAAACAAAGACCTTCATTGCGGAACACTGTACTGTGTTGAAAAAGCTAGTTCTGTTCTCGGAACGAGTTGCTTTCTTTAGAAGAATCTTCAGTGAAGCAAGATCAAACTTTCCTAGTTCGTGTAATCTAACAAGATGTACAACTTAATAGATTAGCTTCATTTCTAACGTAGTTTCTTACGAAAACAAACACCTTCATTGCCGAACACTGTACTGTTTGAAATAAGCTAGTTATGTTCTCGGAATGAGTTGTTTTCTTACGAAGAATCTTCAGTGCAGCAATATCAAACTTTCCTAGTTTGTGTAATTTTACAAGTTGGACAACTTAGTACATTACCTCATTTCCAACATACTTTGTTTCGAAAACAAACACCTTTATTGCCAAACACTGTACTTTGTGAAATTAGCTAGTTCTTTTCTCGGCATGAGTTGCTTTCTTAAGAGGAATCTTCAGTGAGCCAAGATCAAACTTTCCTAGTTTGTGTAATCTAAAAAGATGTACATCTTAATAGATTAGCTTCATTTCCAATGTAGTTTCTTTAGAAAACAAACACCTTCATTACCGAAACCTGTATTGTGTGAAATAAGCTAGTTCTGTTCACGGAATGAGTTGCTTTCTTCAGAAGAATCTTCAGTGAAGCAAGATCAAACTTTCCTAGTTTGTATAATCTAACAAGATGTACAACATAATAGATTAGCTTCATTTCTAACGTAGTTTCTTTAGAAAACAAACACCTTCATTGCCGAACACTGTACTGTGTGAAATAACCTAGTTCTGTTCTCGGAATAGGTTGCTTTCTTACGAAGAATCTTCAATGAAGCAAGATCAAACTTTCCTAGTTTGTGTAATCTAACAAGATGTGCAACTTAATAGATTAGCTTCATTTCTAACGTAGTTTCTTTAGAAAACAAACACCTTCATTGCCAAATCCTGTACTGTGTGAAATGAGGTAGTTCTGTTCTCGGAATGAGTTGCTTTCTTACGAAGGATATTTAGTGCAGCAATATCAAACTTTCCTACTTTGTGTAATTTAACAAGTTTGACAACTTAGTACATTCGCCTCATTTCCAACATACTTTGTTTAGAAAACAAACACCTTCATTGCCGAACACTGTACTGTGTGGAATAAGCTAGTTCTGTTCTCGGAATGAGTTGCTTTCTTAAGAAGAATCTTCAGTTAAGCAAGATCAAAATTTCCTAGTTTGTGTAATCTAACAAGATGTAAAACTTAATAGATTAGCTTCATTTCCAATGTAGTTTCTTTAGAAAACAAAAACCTTCATTGCCGAACACTGTACTGTGTGAAAGAAGCTAGGTCTGTTCTCGGAATGAGTTGCTTTCTTACGAAGGATCTTTAGTGCAGCAAGATCAAAATTTCCTAATTTTGTGTAATTTAACAAGTTGGACAACTTAGCACATTCGCCTCGTTTCCAACATACTTTGTTTAGAAAACAAACACCTTCATTGACGAACACTGTACTGTGTGAAATAAGCTAGTTCTGTTCTCGGAATGAGTTGCTTTCTTAAGAAGAATATTCAGTGAACCAAGATCAAACTTTCCTAGTTTATGTAATCTAACAAGATGTACAATTTAATAGATTAGCTTCATTTCTAAAGTAGTTTGTTTAGAAAACAAACACCATCATTGCCAAATACTGTACTGTGTGAAATAAGCCAGTTCCCTTCTCCGAATGAGTTAATTTCTTCATTCTTCAGTGCAGCAAGATCAAACTTTCCTAGTTTGTATAATCTAACAAGATGTACAACATAATAGATTAGCTTCATTTCTAACGTAGTTTCTTTAGAAAACAAACACCTTCATTGCCGAACACTGTACTATGTGTAATAATCTAGTTCTGTTCTCGGAATGAGATGCTTTCTTAAGAAGAATCTTCAGTGAAGCAAGATCAAACTATCCTAGATTGTGTAATCTAACAAGATGGACAACTTAATAGATTAGCTTCATTTCCAATGTAGTTTCTTTAGAAAACAAACACCTTCATTGCCGAACACAGTACTGTGTGAAAGAAGCTAGGTCTGTTCTCGGAATGAGTTGCTTTCTTACGAAGGATCTTTAGTGCAGCAAGATCAAAATTTCCTAATTTTGTGTAATTTAACAAGTTGGAGAACTTAGCACATTCGCCTCGTTTCCAACATACTTTGTTTAGAAAACAAACACCTTCATTGACGAACACTGTACTGTGTGAAATAAGCTAGTTCTGTTCTCGGAATGAGTTGCTTTCTTAAGAAGAATATTCAGTGAACCAAGATCAAACTTTCCTAGTTTATGTAATCTAACAAGATGTACAATTTAATAGATTAGCTTCATTTCTAAAGTAGTTTGTTTAGAAAACAAACACCATCATTGCCAAATACTGTACTGTGTGAAATAAGCCAGTTCCCTTCTCCGAATGAGTTAATTTCTTACGAAGAGTCTTCAGTGCAGCAAGATCAAACTTTCCTAGTTTGTGTAATCTAACATGATGTACAACTTAGTAGATTACCATCATTTCTAACGTAGTTTCTTTCGAAAACAAACACCTTCATTGCGGAACACTGTACTATGTGTAATAATCTAGTTCTGTTCTCGGAATGAGATGCTTTCTTAAGAAGAATCTTCAGTGAAGCAAGATCAAACTATCCTAGTTTGTGTAATCTAACAAGATGGACAACTTAATAGATTAGCTTCATTTCCAATGTAGTTTCTTTAGAAAACAAACACCTTCATTGCCGAACACAGTACTGTGTGAAATAAGCTAGGTCTGTTCTCGGAATGAGTTGCTTTCTCACGAAGAATCTTTAGTGCAGCAAGATCAAAATTTCCTAAGTTTGTGTAATTTAACAAGTTGGAGAACTTAGCACATTCGCCTCGTTTCCAACATACTTTGTTTAGAAAACAAACACCTTCATTGACGAACACTGTACTGTGTGAAATAAGCAAGTTCTGTTCTCGGAATGAGTTGCTTTCTTAAGAAGAATATTCAGTGAACCAAGATCAAACTTTCGTAGTTTGTGTAATCTGATAAGATGTACAATTAAATAGATTAGCTTCATTTCTAAAGTAGTTTGTTTAGAAAACAAACACCATCATTGCCAAATACTGTACTGTGTGAAATAAGCCAGTTCCCTTCTCCGAATAAGTTAGTTTCTTACGAAGAGTCTTCAGTGCAGCAAGATCAAACTTTCCTAGTTTGTGTAATCTAACATGTTGTACAACTTAGTAGATTACCATCATTTCTAACGTAGTTTCTTTCGAAAACAAACACCTTCATTGCGGAACACTGTACTATGTGTAATAATCTAGTTCTGTTCTCAGAATGAGATGCTTTCTGAAGAAGAATCTTCAGTGAAGCAAGATCAAAGTATTCTAGTTTGTGTAATCTAACAAGATGTTCAACATAATAGATTAGCTTCATTTCCAACGTAGCTTCTTTAGAAAACAAAGACCTTCATTGCCGAGCACGGTACTGTGTGAAAAAAGCTAGTTCTGTTCTCGGAACGAGTTGCTTTCTTTAGAAGAATCTTCAGTGAAGCAAGATCAAACTTTCCTAGTTTGTGTAATCTAACAAGATGTACAACTTCATAGATTAGCTTCATTTCTAACGTAGTTTCTTTCGAAAACAAACACCTTCATTGCCGAACACTGTACTGTGTGAAATAAGCTAGTTCTGTTCTCGGAATGAGTTGCTTTCTTAAGAAGAATCTTCAGTGAACCAAGATCAAACTATCCTAGATTGTGTAATCTACCAAGATGGACAACTTAATAGATTAGCTTCATTTCCAATGTAGTTTCTTTAGAAAACAAACACCTTCATTGCCAAACACAGTATTGTGTGAAATAAGCTAGGTCTGTTCTCGGAATGAGTTGCTTTCTTACGAAGAATCTTTAGTGCAGCAAGATCAAAATTTCCTAAGTTTGTGTAATTTAACAAGTTGGACAACTTAGCACATTCGCCTCGTTTCCAACATACTTTGTTTAGAAAACAAACACCTTCATTGATGAACACTGTACTGTGTGAAATAAGCTAGTTCTGTTCTCGGAATGAGTTGCTTTCTTAAGAAGAATATTCAGTGAACCAAGATCAAACTTTCCTAGTTTGTGTAATCTAACAAGATGTACAATTTAATAGATTAGCTTCATTTCTAAAGTAGTTTGTTTAGAAAACAAACACCATCATTGCCAAATACTGTACTGTGTGAAATAAGCCAGTTCCCTTCTCCGAATGAGTTAGTTTCTTACGAAGAGTCTTCAGTGCAGCAAGATTAAACTTTCCTAGTTTGTGGAATCTAACATGATGTACAACTTAGTAGATTACCATCATTTCTAACGTAGTTTCTTTCAAAAACAAACACCTTCATTGCGGAATACTGTATTGTGTGAAAAAAGCTAGTTCTGTTCTCGGAACGAGTTGCTTTCTTTAGAAGAATCTTCAGTGAAGCAAGATCAAACTTTCCTAGTTTGTGTAATCTAACAAGATGTACAACTTCATAGATTAGCTTCATTTCTAACGTAGTTTCTTTCGAAAACAAACACCTTCATTGCCAAACACTGTACTGTGTGAAATAAGCTAGTTATTTTCTCGGAATGAGTTGCTTTCTTACGAAGAATCTTCAGTGCAGCAATATCAAACTTTCCTAGTTTGTGTAATTTTACAAGTTGGACAACTTAGTACATTTCCTCATTTCCAACATACTTTGTTTCGAAAACAAACACCTTCATTGCCGAACACTGTACTGTGTGAAATTAGCTAGTTCTTTTCTCGGCATGAGTTGCTTTCTTAAGAGGAATCTTCAGTGAGCCAAGATCAAACTTTCCTAGTTTGTGTAATCTAACAAGATGTACATCTTAATAGATTAGCTTCATTTCCAACCTAGTTTCTTTAGAAAACAAACACCTTCATTACCGAACACTGTATTGTGTGAAATAAGCTAGTTCTGTTCTCGGAATGAGTTGCTTTCTTCAGAAGAATCTTCAGTGAAGCAAGATCAAACTTTCCTAGTTTGTGTAATCTAACAAGATGTACAACGTAATAGATTAGTTTCATTTCTAACGTAGTTTCTTTCAAAAACAAACACCTTCATTGCCGAACAATGTACTTTGTGAAATAAGCTAGTTATGTTCTCGGAATGAGTTGCTTTCTTACGAAGAATCTTCAGTGCAGCAATATCAAACTTTCCTAGTTTGTGTAATTTTACAAGTTGGACAACTTAGTACATTTCCTCATTTCCAACATACTTTGTTTCGAAAACAAACACCTTCATTGCCGAACACTGTACTTTGTGAAATTAGCTAGTTCTTTTCTCGGCATGAGTTGCTTTCTTAAGAGGAATCTTCAGTGAGCCAAGATCAAACTTTCCTAGTTTGTGTAATCTAACAAGATGTACATCTTAATAGATTAGCTTCATTTCCAACCTAGTTTCTTTAGAAAACAAACACCTTCATTACCGAACACTACATTGTGTGAAATAAGCCAGTTCTGTTCTCGGAATGAGTTGCTTTCTTCAGAAGAATCTTCAGTGAAGCAAGATCAAACTTTCCTAGTTTGTGTAATCTAACAAGATGTACAACGTAATAGATTAGCTTAATTTCTAACGTAGTTTCTTTAGAAAACAAACACCTTCATTGCCGAACACTATACTGTGTGAAATAAGCTCGTTCTCTTCCCTTAATAGGTTGCTTTCTGACGAAGAATCTTCATTGAAGCAAGATCAAACTTTCCTAGTTTGTGTAATCTAACAAGATGTGCAACTTAATAGATTAGCTTCATTTCTAACGTAGTTTCTTTAGAAAACAAACACCTTCATTGCCGAATCCTGTATTGTGTGAAATGAGGTAGTTCTGTTCTCGGAATGAGTTGCTTTATTATGAAGGATATTTAGTGCAGCAAGATCAAACTTTCCTAGTTTTTGTAATTTAACAAGTTGGACAACTTAGTACATTCGCCTCATTTCCAACATACTTTGTTTAGAAAACAAACACCTTCATTGTTGAACACTGTAGTGTGTGAAATAAGCTAGTTCTGTTCTCGGAATGAGTTGCTTTCTTACGAAGATTCTTCAATGCAGCAAGATCAAACTTTCCTAGTTTGTGTAATTTAACAAGTTGGACAACTTAGTACATTCGCCTCATTTCCAACATACTTTCTTTAGAAAACAAACAAATTCATTGCCAAGCACTGTACTGTGTGAAAGGAGCTAGTTCTGTTCTCGGAATGAGTTGCTTTCTTAAGAAGAATCTTCAGTGAAGCAAGATCAAACTTTCCTTGTTTGTTTAATCTAACAAGATGTACAACTTAATAGATTAGCTTCATTTCCAACGTAGTTTCTTTAGAAAACAAACACCTTTATTGCCGAACACTGTACTGTGTGAAATAAGCTAGTTCTCTTTTCCAAATGACTTGCTTTCTTAGGAAGAGTCTTCAGTGCAGCAAAATCAAACTTTCCTGGTTTGTGTAATCTAAGAAGATGTACATATTAATAGATTCGCCTCATTTCTAACCTTGTTTGTTTAGAAAACAAACCCCTTCATTGTCGAACACTGTACAGTGTGAAATAAGCTAGTTAGTTTCTCGGCATGAGTTGCTTTCTTAAGAAGAATCTTCAGTGAAGAAAGATCAAACTTTCCTAGTTTGTGTAATCTAACAAGATGTACAACTTAATAGATTAGCTTCATTTCCAAAGTAGTTTCTTTATAAAACAATCACCTTCATTGCCGAACACTGTACTGTGTGTAATAAGTTAGTTCTCTTCTCGGAATGACTTGCTTTCTTATGAAAAATCATTAGTGCAGCAAGATCAAACTTTCCCAGTTTGTGTAACTTAACAAGTTGGACAACTTAGTACATTCGACTCATTTCCAACATACTTTCTTTAGAAAACAAAGACCTTCATTGCCGAACACTGTACTGTGTGAAAAGAGCTAGTTCTGTTCTCGGAACGAGTTGCTTTCTTTAGAAGAATCTTCAGTGAAGCAAGATCAAACTTTCCTAGTTTGTGTAATCTAACAAGATGTACAACTTAATCGATTAGCTTCATTTCTAACGTAGTTTCGTTCGAAAACAAACACCTTCATTGCCGAACACTGTACTGTGTGAAATAAGCTAGTTATGTTCTCGGAATGAGTTGCTTTCTTACGAAGAATCTTCAGTGCAGCAATATCAAACTTTCCTAGTTTGTGTAATTTTACAAGTTGGACAACTTAGTGCATTTCCTCATTTCCAACATACTTTGTTTTGAAAACAAACACCTTCATTGCCGAACACTATACTTTGTGAAATTAGCTAGTTCTTTTCTCAGCATGAGTTGCTTTCTTAAGAGGAATGTTCAGTGAGCCAAGATCAAACTTTCCTAGTTTGTGTAATCTAACAAGATGTACATCTTAATAGATTAGCTTCATTTCCAACCTAGTTTCTTTAGAAAACAAACACCTTCATTACCGAACACTGTATTGTGTGAAATAAGCTAGTTCTGTTCTCGGAATGAGTTGCTTTCTATAGAAGAATCTTCAGTGAAGCAAGATCAAACTTTCCTAGTTTGTGTAATCTAACAAGATGTACAACGTAATAGATTAGCTTCATTTCTAACGTGGTTTCTTTAGAAAACAAACACCTTCATTGCCCAACACTGTACTGTGTGAAATAAGCTCGTTCTGTTCTCTTAATAGGTTGCTTTCTGACGAAGAATCTTCATTGAAGCAAGATCAAACTTTCCTAGTTTGTGTAATCTAACAAGATGTGCAACTTAATAGATTAGCTTCATTTCTAACGTAGTTTCTTTAGAAAACAAACACCTTCATTGCCGAATCCTGTATTGTGTGAAATGAGGTAGTTCTGTTCTCGGAATGAGTTGCTTTATTACGAAGGATATTTAGTGCAGCAAGATCAAACTTTCCTAGTTTTTGTAATTTAACAAGTTGGACAACTTAGTACATTCGCCTCATTTCCAACATACTTTGTTTAGAAAACAAACACCTTCATTGTTGAACACTGTAGTGTGTGAAATAAGCTAGTTCTGTTCTCGGAATGAGTTGCTTTCTTACGAAGAATCTTCAATGCAGCAAGATCAAACTTTCCTAGTTTGTGTAATTTAACAAGTTGGACAACTTAGTACATTCGCCTCATTTCCAACATACTTTGTTTAGAAAACAAACACCTTCATTGCCAAATACTGTACTGTGTGAAAAAAGCTAGTTCTGTTCTCGGAATGAGTTGCTTTCTTAAGAAGAATCTTCAGTGAAGCAAGATCAAACTTTCCTTGTTTGTGTAATCTAACAAGATGTACAACTTAATAGATTAGCTTCATTTCCAACGTAGTTTCTTTAGAAAACAAACACCTTTATTGCCGAACACTGTACTGTGTGAAATAAGCTATTTCTCTTTTCCAAATGAGTTGCTTTCTTAGGAAGAGTCTTCAGTGCAGCAAAATCAAACTTTCCTGGTTTGTGTAATCTAAGAAGATGTACATATTAATAGATTCGCCTCATTTCTAACCTTGTTTGTTTAGAAAACAAACACCTTCATTGTCGAACACTGTACAGTGTGAAATAAGCTAGTTAGTTTCTCGGCATGAGTTGCTTTCTTAAGAAGAATCTTCAGTGAAGCAAGATCAAACTTTCCTAGTTTGTGTAATCTAACAAGATGTACAACTTAATAGATTAGCTTCATTTCCAAAATAGTTTCTTTATAAAACAATCACCTTCATTGCCGAACACTGTACTGTGTGTAATAAGTTAGTTCTGTTCTCGGAATGAGTTGCTTTCTTACGAAAAATCATCAGTGCAGCAAGATCAAACTTTCCCAGTTTGTGTAACTTAACAAGTTGGACAACTTAGTACATTCGACTCATTTCCAACATACTTTCTTTAGAAAACAAAGACCTTCATTGCCGAACACTGTACTGGGTGAAAAAAGCTAGTTCTGTTCTCGGAACGAGTTGCTTTCTTTAGAAGAATCTTCAGTGAAGCAAGATCAAACTTTCCTAGTTTGTGTAATCTAACAAGATGTACAACTTAATAGATTAGCTTCATTTCTAATGTAGTTTCGTTCGAAAACAAACACCTTCATTGCCGAACACTGTACTGTGTGAAATAAGCTAGTTATGTTCTCGGAATGAGTTGCTTTCTTACGAAGAATCTTCAGTGCAGCAATATCAAACTTTCCTAGTTTGTGTAATTTTACAAGTTGGACAACTTAGTACATTCGCCTCATTTCCAACATACTTTGTTTCGAAAACAAACACCTTCATTGCCGAACACTGTACTTTGTGAAATTAGCTAGTTCTTTTCTCAGCATGAGTTGCTTTCTTAAGAGGAATCTTCAGTGAGCCAAGATCAAACTTTCCTAGTTTGTGTAATCTAACAAGATGTACATCTTAATAGATTAGCGTCATTTCCAACCTAGTTTCTTTAGAAAACAAACACCTTCATTACCGAACACTGTATTGTGTGAAATAAGCTAGTTCTGTTCTCGGAATGAGTTGCTTTCTTCAGACGAATCTTCAGTGAAGCAAGATCAAACTTTCCTAGTTTGTGTAATCTAACAAGATGTACAACTTAATAGATTAGCTTCATTTCTAACGTAGTTTCTTTCAGAAAACAAACACCTTCATTGCCGAACACTGTACTGTGTGAAATAAGCTAGTTATGTTCTCGGAATGAGTTGCTTTCTTACGAAGAATCTTCAGTGCAGCAATATCAAACTTTCCTAGTTTGTGTAATTTTACAAGTTGGACAACTTAGTACATTTCCTCATTTCCAACATACTTTGTTTCGAAAACAAACACCTTCATTGCTGAACACTGTACTTTGTGAAATTAGCTAGTTCTTTTCTCGGCATGAGTTGCTTTCTTAAGAGGAATCTTCAGTGAGCCAAGATCAAACTTTCCTAGTTTGTGTAATCTAACAAGATGTACATCTTAATAGATTAGCTTCATTTCCAACCTAGTTTCTTTAGAAAACAAACACCTTCATTACCGAACACTGTATTGTGTGAAATAAGCTAGTTCTGTTCTCGGAATGAGTTGCTTTCTATAGAAGAATCTTCAGTGAAGCAAGATCAAACTTTCCTAGTTTGTGTAATCTAACAAGATGTACAACGTAATTGATTAGCTTCATTTCTAACGTAGTTTCTTTAGAAAACAAACACCTTCATTGCCGAACACTGTACTGTGTGAAATAAGCTCGTTCTGTTCTCTTAATAGGTTGTTTTCTGACGAAGAATCTTCATTGAAGCAAGATCAAACTTTCCTAGTTTGTGTAATCTAACAAGATGTGCAACTTAATAGATTAGCTTCATTTCTAACGTAGTTTCTTTAGAAAACAAACACCTTCATTGCCGAATCCTGTATTGTGTGAAATGAGGTAGTTCTGTTCTCGGAATGAGTTGCTTTATTACGAAGGATATTTAGTGCAGCAAGATCAAACTTTCCTAGTTTTTGTAATTTAACAAGTTGGACAACTTAGTACATTCGCCTCATTTCCAACATACTTTGTTTAGAAAACAAACACCTTTATTGTTGAACACTGTAGTGTGTGAAATAAGCTAGTTCTGTTCTCGGAATGAGTTGCTTTCTTACAAAGAATCTTCAATGCAGCAAGATCAAACTTTCCTAGTTTGTGTAATTTAACAAGTTGGACAACTTAGTACATTCGCCTCATTTCCAACATACTTTGTTTAGAAAACAAACACCTTCATTGCCAAATACTGTACTGTGTGAAAAAAGCTAGTTTTGTTCTCGGAATGAGTTGCTTTCTTAAGAAGAATCTTCAGTGAAGCAAGATCAAACTTTCCTTGTTTGTGTAATCTAACAAGATGTACAACTTAATAGATTAGCTTCATTTCCAACGTAGTTTCTTTAGAAAACAAACACCTTTATTGCCGAACACTGTACTGTGTGAAATAAGCTAGTTCTCTTTTTCAAATGAGTTGCTTTCTTAGGAAGAGTCTTCAGTGCAGCAAAATCAAACTTTCCTGGTTTGTGTAATCTAAGAAGATGTACATATTAATAGATTCGCCTCATTTCTAACCTTGTTTGTTTAGAAAACAAACACCTTCATTGCCGAACACTGTACAGTGTGAAATAAGCCTTCTCGGCATGAGTTGCTTTCTTAAGAAGAATCTTCAGTGAAGCAAGATCAAACTTTCCTAGTTTGTGTAATCTAACAAGATGTACAACTTAATAGATTAGCTTCATTTCCAACCTAGTTTCTTTATAAAACAAACACCTTCATTGTCACTGTAACACTGTACAGTGTGAAATAAGCTAGTTCTGTTCTCGGAATGAGTTGCTTTCTTAAGAAGAATCTTCAGTGAAGCAAGATCAAACTTTCCCAAGTTTGTGTAATCTAACAAGATGTACAACTTAAAGATTAGCTTCATTTCTAACGTAGTTTCTTTTTTCAGTGAAACAAACACCTTCATTGCCTAACAAGATGTACAACTGTGTGAAATAAGCTAGTTATGTTCTCGAATGAGTTGCTTTCTTTACTAAGAATCTTCAGTGCAGCAATATCAAACTTTCCTAGTTTGTGTAATTTTACAAGTTGGACAACTTAGTGCATTCGCCTCATTTCCAACATACTTTGTTTCAAAAACAAACACCTTCATTGCCGAACACTGTACTTTGTGAAATTAGCTAGTTCTTTTCTCAGCATGAGTTGCTTTCTTAAGAGGAATCTTCAGTGAGCCAAGATCAAACTTTCCTAGTTTGTGTAATCTAACAAGATGTACATCTTAATAGATTAGCGTCATTTCCAACCTAGTTTCTTTAGACAACAAACACCTTCATTACCGAACACTGTATTGTGTGAAATAAGCTAGTTCTGTTCTCGGAATGACTTGCTTTCTTCAGAAGAATCTTCAGTGAAGCAAGATCAAACTTTCCTAGTTTGTGTAATCTAACAAGATGTACAACTTAATAGATTAGCTTCATTTCTAACATAGTTTCTTTCGAAAACAAACACCTTCATTGCCGAACACTGTACTGTGTGAAATAAGCTCGTTCTGTTCTCTTAATAGGTTGCTTTCTGACGAAGAATCTTCATTGAAGCAAGATCAAACTTTCCTAGTTTGTGTAATCTAACAAGATGTGCAACTTAATAGATTAGCTTCATTTCTAACGTAGTTTCTTTAGAAAACAAACACCTTCATTGCCGAATCCTGTATTGTGTGAAATGAGGTAGTTCTGTTCTCGGAATGAGTTGCTTTATTACGAAGGATATTTAGTGCAGCAAGATCAAACTTTCCTAGTTTTTGTAATTTAACAAGTTGGACAACTTAGTACATTTGCTTCATTTCCAACATACTTTGTTTAGAAAACAAACACCTTCATTGTTGAACACTGTAGCGTTTGAAATAAGCTAGTTCTGTTCTCGGAATGAGTTGCTTTCTTACGAAGAATCTTCAATGCAGCAAGATCAAACTTTCCTAGTTTGTGTAATTTAACAAGTTGGACAACTTAGTATATTCGCCTCATTTCCAACATACTTTGTTTAGCAAACAAACACCTTCATTGCCAAACACTGTACTGTGTGAAAAAAGCTAGTTCTGTTCTCGGAATGAGTTGCTTTCTTAAGAAGAATCTTCAGTGAAGCAAGATCAAAATTTCCTAGTTTATGTAATCTAACAAGATGTACAACTTAATAGATTAGCTTCATTTCCAACGTAGTTTCTTTAGAAAACAAACACCTTCATTGCCAAACACTGTTCTGTGTGAAATAAGCTAGTTCTGTTCTCAGAATGAGTTTCTTTCTTAAGAAGAATCTTCAGTGAAGCAAGATCAAACTTTCCTAATTTGTGTAGTCTAACAAGATGTGCAACTTAATGGATTAGCTGCATTTCCAACGTAGTTTCTTTAGAAAACAAACAGGTTCATTACCGAACACAGTAGTGTGTGAAATAAGCTAGTTCTGTTCTCGGAATGAGTTGCTTTCTAACGAAGAGTCTTCAGTGCAGCAAGGTCAAACATTCCTGGTTTGTGTAATCCATCAAGATGGACAAGGTAATAGGTTAGCTTCATTTCTAACCTTGTTTGATTTCTAAACAAACACCATCATTGCCAAATACTGTACTGTGTGCAGTAAGCTAGTTCAGTTCTCGGAATGAGTTGCTTTCTAAGGAGAATCTTCAGTGCAGCAAGATCAAACTTTCCTAGTTTGTGTAATTTAACAAGCTGGACAACTTAGTACATTTGCCTCATTTCGAACATACTTTGTTTAGAAACCAAACACCTTCATTGCCAAACACTGTACTGTGTGAAATAAGCTAGTTCTTTTCTCGGAATGAGTTGCTTTCTTAAGAAGATTCTACAGTGAAGCATGATCAAACTTTTCTAGTTTTGGTAATCTTACAAGAAGTACAAATTAATAGATTAGCTTCATTTCTAATGTAGTTTGTTTAGAAAAGAAACACCGTCATTGCCAAGTCTGTACTGTGTGAAATAAGCCATTTCTCTTCTCCGAACAAGTTGGTTTCTTACGAAGAGTCTTCAGTGCAGCAAGATCAAACTTTCCTAGATTGTGTAATCTAACAAGATGTACAACTTAGTAGATTACCTTCATTTCCAACGTAGTTTCTTTAGAAAACAAACACCTTCATTGTCGAAAACTGTACTGTGTGAAATAAGCTAGTTCTGTTCTTGGAATGAGTTGCTTTCTTATGAATGATCTTTAGTGCAGCAAGATCAAACTTTCCCAGTTTGTGCAATTTTAAAAGTTGGAAAACTTAGTACATTTGCCTCATTTCCAACATACTTTGTTTAGAAAACAAACACCTTCATTGCCAAATACTGTAGTGTGTGAAATAAGCTAGTTCGTTTCTCAGAATGAGTTGCTTTCTTAAGAAGAATCTTCAGTGAAGCAAGATCAAACTTTCCTTGTTTGTGTAATCTAACAAGATGTACAACTTAATGGATTAGCTTCATTTCCAACATAGTTTCTTTAGAAAACAAACACCTTCATTGCCGAACAAAGTAGTGTGTGAAATAAGCTAATTCTGTTCTCGGAATGAGTTGCTTTCTTACGAAGAGTCTTCAGTGCAGCAAGGTCAAACTTTCTTGGTTTGTGTAATCTATCAAGATGTACAACTTAATAGGTTAGCTTCATTTCTAACCTTGTTTGTTTAGAAAACAAACACCATCATTGCCAAATACTGTGCTGTGTGAAATAATCTAGATCTGTTCTCGGAATGAGTTGCTTTCTTAAAAAGAATCTTCAGTGCAGCAAGATCAAACTTTCCTAGTTTGTGTAATTTAACAAGTTGGACAACTTAGTACATTCGCCTCATTTCCAACATACTTTGTTTAGAAAACAAACACCTTCATTGCCGAACACTGTACTGTGGGAAATAAGCTAGTTCTGATCTCGAATTAGTTGCTTTCTTAAGCAGAATCTTCAGTGAAGCAAGATCAAAATTTCCTGGTTTGTGTAATCTAATAAGATGTACAACTTAATAGATTGGCTTCATTTCTAACGTAGTTTGTTTAGAAAACAAACACCGTCATTGCCAAATACTGTACTGTGTGAAATAACCCAGTTCTCCACTCCGAAGGAGTTGGTTTCTTACGAAGAGTCTTCAGTGCAGCAAGATCAAACTTTCCTAGTTTGTGTAATCTAACAAGATGTACAACATAGTAGATTAGCTTCATTTCTAACGTAGTTTCTTTAGAAAACAAACAACTTCATTGCCGAACACTGTACTGTGTGTAATAATGTAGTTCTGTTCTCGGAATGAGTTGCTTTCTTACGAAGAATCTTCAGTGCAGCAAGATCAAACTTTCCACGTTTGTGTAATTTAACACGTTGGACAACTTAGTACATTCGCATCATTTCCAACATACTTTGTTTAGAAAATAAACATCTTCATTACCAAACCCTGTAATGTTTGAAATAAGCTAGCTCTGTTCTCGGAATGAGTTCCTTTCTTAAGAAGAATCTTCAGTGAAACAAGATCAAACTTTCCTAGTTTGTGTAATCTAACAAGATGTACAACTTAATAAATTACATTCATTTCTTATGTAGTTTATTTAGAAAACAAACACCTTCATTGCCAAACACTGTACTGTGTGAAATAAGCTAGTTCTGTTCTCGGAATGAGTTGCTTTCTTAAGAAGAATCTTCAGTGAAGCATGATCAAACTTTCCTAGTTTGTATAATCTAACTAGATGTACAAATTATTGGATTAGCTTTATTTCTAATGTAGTTTTTTAAGAAAACAAACACCTTCATCGCCGAACACTGTACTGTGCGAAATAAGCTACTATTGTTCTCGGAATGAGTTGCTTTCTTACTAAGGATCTTTAGTGCAGCAAGATCAAACTTTCCTAGTTTGTGTAATTGAACAAGTTGGACAACTTAGTACATTCACCACATTTCCAACGTACTTTGTTTAGAAAACAAACACCTTCATTGCCGAACACTGTACTGTGTGAAATAAGCTAGTTCTGTTCTCGGAATGAGTTGCTTTCTTAAGAAGAATCTTCAGTGCAGCAAGATCAAACTTTCCTAGTTTGTGTAGTTTAACAAGTTGGACAAATTAGTACATTCGCCTCATTTCCAACATACTTTGTTTAGAAAACAAACACCTCCATTGCCGAACACTGTACTGTATGAAATAAGCTAATTCTTTTATCGGCCTGAGTTGCTTTCCTAACAAGAACATTCAGTGAACCAAGATCAAACTTTCCTAGTTTGTGTAATCTAACAAGATGTACAACTTAATAGATTAGCTTCATTTCCAACATAGTTTCTTTAGAAAACAAACACCTTAATTATCGAACACTGTACTGTGTAAAATAAGCTATTTCTGTTCTCAGAATGAGTAGCTTTCTTACAAAGGATCTTTAGTGCAGCAAGATCAAACTTTCCTAGTTTGTATAATTTAACAAGTTGGATAACTTCATACATTCGCCTCATTTCCAACATACTTTGTTTAGAAAATAAACACCTTCATTGCCGAACAATGTACTGTGTGAAATAAGCTAGTTCTTTTCTCGGCATGAGTTGCTTTCTTAAGAAGACTCTTCAGTGAATCAAGATCAAACTTTCCTAGTTTGTGTAATCTAACAAGATGTACAACTTAATAGATTAGCTTCATTTCTAATGTAGTTTCTTTAGGAAACAAACACCTTCATTGCTGAACACTGTACTGTGTGAAATAAGGTAGTTCTCTTCTCGGCATGAGTTGCTTTCTTAAGAAGAATCTTCAGTGAATCAAGATCAAACTTTCCTAGTTTGTGTAATCTAAGAAGATGTACAACTTAATAGATTAGCTTCTTTTCCAACGTAGTTTCTTAAGAAAACAAAAACCTTCATTGTCGAACACTGTACTGTGTGAAATAAGCTAGTTCTGTTCTCGGAATGAGTTGCTTTCTTACGAAGAATCTTCAGTGCAGCAAGGTCAAACTTTCCTAGTTTGTGAAATTTAACAATTTGGACAACTTAGTACATTTGCCTCATTTCCAACATACTTTGTTTAGAAAACAAACACCTTCATTGCCAAATACTGTACTGAGTGAAATAAGGTAGTTCGGTTCTCGGAATGAGTTTGTTTCTTAGAAAGACTCTTCAGTAAAGCAAGATCAAACGTTCCTGGTTTGTGTAATCTAACAAGATGTACAACTTAATAGATTAGCTTCATTTCTAACGTAGTTTCTTTAGAAAACAAACAAGTTCATTGCCGAACACTGTACTGTGTGTAATAAGCTAGTTCTGTTCTCGGAATGAGTTGCTTTCTTAAGAAGAATCTTCAATGAAGCAAGATCAACCTTTCCTAGTTTGTGTAATCTAACAAGATGTACAAGTTAATGGATTAGCTTCATTTCCAACGTAGTTTCTTTAGAAAACAAACACCTTCATTGCCGAACACAGTAGTCTGTGAAATAAGCTAGTTCTGTTCTCGGAAGGAGTAGCTTTCTTACGAAGAGTCTTCAGTGCAGCAAGATCAAACTTTCCTGGCTTGTGTAATCTAACCAGATGTACAACTTAATAGTTTAGCTTCATTTCTAACCTTGTTTGCTTAGAAAACGAACACCGTCATTGCCAAATACTGTACTTTGTGAAATAAGGTAGTTCTGTTCTCGGAATGAGTTCCTTTCTTAAGAAGAATCTTCAGTGAAGCAAGATGAAACTTTCCTATTTTGTGTAATCTAACAAGATGTACAACTTAATAGATTAGCTTCATTTCCAACGTAGTTTCTTTAAAAAAATAAAACACCTTCATTGCCGAACACAGTAGTGTGTGAAATAAGCTAGTTCTGTTCTCGGAATGAGTTGCTTTCTTAAGAAGAGTCCTCAGTGCAGCAAGATCAAACTTTCCTGGTTTGTGTCACCTAACAAGATGTACAACTTAATAGGTTAGCTTCATTTCTTACCTTGTTTGTTTAGTAAACAAACACCTTCATTGCCGAACACTGTACTGTGTGAAGTAAGCTATGTCTGTTCACGGAATGAGTTCCTTTCTTAAGAAGAATCTTCAGTGAAGCAAGATCAAATTTTCCTAGTTTTTGTAATCTAACAAGATGTACAACTTAATGGATTAGCTTCATTTCCAACGTAGGTTCTTTATAAAAGAAACACATTCATTGCAGAACACAGTAGTGTGTTAAATAAGCTAGTTCTCTACTCGGAAGGAGTTCCTTTCTTTCGAATATTCTTCAGTGCAGCAAGATCAAACTTTCCTAGTTTGTGTAATTTAACAAGTTGGACAAATTAGTACATTCGTCTCATTTCCAACATACTTTGTTTAGGAAACAAACACCTTCATTGCCAAACACTGTACTGTGTTATATAAGCTAATTCTGTTCTCGGAATGAGTTGCTTTCTTAAGAAGAATCTTCAGTGAATCAAGATCAAACTTTCCTAGTTTTTGTAATCTAAGAAGATGTACAACTTAACAGATTAGCTTCTTTTCCAACGTAGTTTCTTCAGAAAACAAAAACCTTCATTGTCGAACACTGTACCTTGTGAAATAAGCTAGTTCTGTTCTCGGAATGAATTGCTTTCTTAAGAAGAATCTTCAGTGCAGCAAGGTCAAACTTTCCTAGTTTGTGAAATTTAACAATTTGGATAACTTAGTACATTCGCCTCATTTCCAACATACTTTGTTTAGAAAACAAACACCTTCATTGCCAAATACTGTACTGAGTGAAATAAGGTAGTTCGGTTCTAGGAATGAGTTGGTTTCTTAGAAAAAATCTTCAGTAAAGCAAGATCAAACTTTCCTGGTTTGTGTAATCTAACAAGATGTACAACTTAATAGATTAGCTTCATTTCTAACGTAGTTTCTTTAGAAAACAAACAAGTTCATTGCCGAACACTGTACTTATGTAATAAGCTAGTTCTGTTCTCGGAATGAGTTGCTTTCTTAAGAAGAATCTTCAATGAAGCAAGATCAACCTTTCCTAGTTTGTGTAATCTAACAAGATGTACAAGTTAATGGATTAGCTTCATTTCCAACGTAGTTTCTTTAGAAAACAAACACCTTCATTGCCGAACACAGTAGTGTGTGAAATAAGCTAGTTTTGTTCTCGGAATGAGTTGCTTTCTTAAGAAGAGTCCTCAGTGCAGCAAGATCAAACTTTCCTGGTTTGTGTAACCTAACAAGATGTACAACTTAATAGGTTAGCTTCATTTCTTACCTTGTTTGTTTAGTAAACAAACACCTTCATTGCCGAACACTGTACTGTGTGAAATAAGCTATGTCTGTTCACGGAATGAGTTCCTTTCTTAAGAAGAATCTTCAGTGAAGCAAGATCAAATTTTCCTAGTTTTTGTAATCTAACAAGATGTACAACTTAATGGATTAGCTTCATTTCCAACGTAGGTTCTTTATAAAAGAAAGACATTCATTGCAGGACACAGTAGTGTGTTAAATAAGCTAGTTCTCTTCTCGGAAGGAGTTCCTTTCTTTCGAACATTCTTCAGTGCAGCAAGATCAAACTTTCCTAGTTTGTGTAATTTAACAAGTTGGGCAAATTAGTACATTCGTCTCATTTCCAACATACTTTGTTTAGAAAACAAACACCTTCATTGCCAAACTCTATACTGTGTGATATAAGCTAATTCTGTTCTCGGAATGAGTTGCTTTCTTTATCATGCATTGTGAGTTTGCTCAAGAGTTCTGGTGGATAGGCCCCAGTCTCTGTGCATAATGCCCCAACTTGTGACTCTAACAATCTTTCCGCCCCCTCTTCCGCGAATTTCCCTGAGCCACATTGGGGTCATTTTAGTTCTGCTTCCTTGATGAGGTTTTGGGAGCCTCTGTGTCTCTGGATATCTGGCTAATGACTGGAGTTGGATGTTCTCTGTATTTATCTCCTTCAGCCTTTTTCTGGTGTTGTGATCGCCTTGAGCGCTGTATTCTTGCCCTTCCCCTGCGTTGTTCTATGCTTTCAGCTGGTGAGGTGTGGTTAGCTGATCCTCCCTTCAGGTTCATTGTCCACCTGAAAAGAGATAAGCAAATTCTCCAACGGAGAGAGAAGTTAGTACTAGATAGAAGGGATAACCATATATGTTTTGGAGGGAACTTTATATGCATTGGCTCTCTTCTAGCCTACTTTTGGTGGCCACTAGATCTTGGAGACTGAGCTCATTTTTTGTACATGGCTTTGACTTATTTCCCAGTTCCAGCAATGAGTTCCACTCCACTGAGTGGATCTATTAGCCAAATCAAGAACAGTTGGTTATCCCCCATGGCTGTTTGCCACTACTGCACTTGTATGAGCATTACGTCAGATGGTTTCCTCCTGGGTATCTTAGACTGCAAGTTGTTTGGACCAATGTCAGACATTTTCCCCCAGTTGCTCATGTAGCACCCTCTGGTACTAGACTCGCTAACTGTCTGGGGACTGACCTTCTTCCAGATTCTGGCCAGGTCTCTCTGTGTTTGGTCTTACACACGTATGCTGTCTTCGACAGTAGGGTCTTACCATTAACCTTTGGTGGGTCACCAAGTACTCTGACAGAAGTCTGTCTTTTTTGGGAAACCTTCTGGGTGTTTCAGATCAACAGCTCATTGTGGAAGTTAACCCCTTGCTGGCACTGGGAGTTATAAGTCTGCACCTAGGAAGGTGAGGGAGGAAAAAGATATATAATGTAAAAGAGAAAGTGAGTATAGAGAGGAGAGAGAGAGAGAGAGAGAGAGAGAGGGAGGGAGAGAGAAGAGAAAGAGAAGCAGGACAAGATTAAAGTTGGCCTTCATCATGTTCTCTCCAGGTTCCTGTGGTTCGAGTATTCCCTCCGTAGGCCTGCTGAAGGATCACTGTTTTAGCCTGTTGTCCAGAGTAAAGGGTTTTGTATTATTTTTCCCTTTTGGGTCCCAATTTGTATCCCCCCTTGTCCTCCCTCCCACCCTCTGATTCCCTCCCACCATTACCCTCCCTCCATCCCACCCTCCTTCGTGTCTCGTCCTCAGAGTGTTTATTAGGTTTGGCCACATGTCACGTGGCATCCGGTTAGGGGCGACAGATAAATGAGACCATGCGACGATTATCTTTTTGTGCTTGGGTGAGCTCACTGAGGATGATCTGTTCCATGTTTGACCATTTTTTTTTCAAATTTCCTTATTTCATCTTTCCTTACTGCTACGTAGAATTCCATACTATAGATATACCACATCTTTGTTATCCATTCATCTAGTGATGGACACCTGGGTTGATTCCAGCTCTTTGCTATTATGAATTGAGCAGCTATAAACATGGTTGAGCAAATGTTTCTGATCTGAGGCTTGGGGCCTTTAGGGTAAATGCCCAATAAGGGAATAACTGGATCCACTGGTAAGTCTATGGCCATCCTTTTCAATAGTCTCCATATAGCTGTCCATAGTGGTTGAACCATTTTACATTCCCACCAACAGTGAAGACTTGTTCCTATTTCTCCACAGCCTCGCCAGCATTTGTTTTCATTGTTTTTTTTAATGTTAGCCATCCTTACTGGGGTAAGGTGGAATCTCATAGTTGTTTTAATTTGCATTTCCCTGATGATTAGGGATGTTGAACATTTTCTTAAATGTGTGTTTGCTATTTGTATTTCTTCCTCTGAGAACTCCCTGTGCAGTTCTCTGCCCCACTTTGTGAGTGGGTTGATTGGTGATTTATTGTTTAGGTTTTGGAGTTCTTTGTAGATTCTAGAAATTAGGCCTTTGTCAGTTGTATAGCTGGTGAAAATTTTCTCCCATTCTGTGGGTATTCTGCTGGCTTTGGTTATTATATTTTTGTCAGTGAAAAAGCTTTTCAGCTTCATGAGATCCCAATGGTTGAGTGATTGTTTAATTTCCTGAGCTGCTGAGGTTTTGTTCAGGAAATCTTTTCCCACTCCTATATCATGGAAGGTTCCTCCTATTTTTTCTTCCAGTAGTAGCAGAGTTTCTGGTTTTATATTAAGGTCTTTTATCCATTTGGACTTAATTTTTGTGCATGGAGAGATGTGTATGTCGAGTTTCATTTTCCTACATATGGTTGTCCAGTTTGTCCAGCACCATTTGTTGAAGATGCTGTCCTTTTCCCATTCTACATTGCTAGGGCCTTTGTCAAATATCAAGTAGCTATAGTTTCTTGACCCAAAGTCTGTGTCTTCAATTCTGTTCCATTGGTCTATATTCCTGTTTTTGTGCCAGTACCAAGTTGTTTTTATTACAATGGCTTTGTAGTATAACTTTAGATCAGGTATGGTGATGCCTCCAGAGGTGTTTCTTTTGCTGAGGATGAGCTTGGATATCCGTGGCCTTCTGCCTTTCCATATGAATTTTGAGATACTTTTTTCTATCTCATTGAAAAAGAAAGTTGGGATTTTTATCGGCATTGCATTGAATCTATAAAGTGCTTTTGGTAAGATTGCCATTTTCACAATGTTAATTCTACCAATCCAGGAGCATGGGAGGTCTTTCCATTTTTGTAGGACCTCCTCAATTTCCTTTTTGAGAGTTTTTATGTTTTCATTGTATAGGTCTTTCACTTCCTTAGTTAATGTTATTCCAAGGTATTTTATTTTCTTTGTTGCAATTGAAAATGGGACGATGTTAGTTATTTCTTTTTCTGTCTCTTTGTCCTTTGCATACAAAAAGGCTACTGATTTCTGTGCATTGATTTTGTATCCTGCTACTTTGCTGAAGGCGCTAATCACCTTTAAGAGTTTTGGGATGGAAGTTCTCGGGTCACTTATGTATAGAATCATGTCATCTGCGAATAGGGCTAACTTAACTTCTTCCTTTCCAATTTGTATCCCTTTGATTTCTTTCTCCTGTCTTATTGCTTGAGCTAATACTTCTAGCACTATGTTGAAGAGCAGAGGTGAGAGTGGACACCCCTGCCTTGTTCCTGACCTCAATGGGAATTCCTTCAGCCTCTCCCCATTAAGAATTACTTGGGCTTTAGGTGCTTTATATATAGCCTTTATTATGTTGAGATAAGGGCCGCCCATACCTATTCTCTCAATGTTTTGATCATGAAGTGATGTTGTATTTTGTCAAAGGCCTTTTCTGCATCTATCGAAATGACCATGTGGTTTTTGTGTTTCAGCTTGTTTATGTGGTGTATTACATTGACAGATTTCCGTATGTTGAACCACCCCTGCGTTCCAGGGATGAAGCCTACTTGATCAAGGTGGATAATGCTTTTGATGTACTGTTGAATTCGGTTTGCAAGAATTTTGTTCAGGATCTTTGCTTCTATGTTCATCAGAGAAATGGGCCTATAATTTTCCTTTCTTGTGGCGTCCCTTCCTGGTTTTGGAATTAGGGTGATACTAGCTTCATAAAAAGAGTTAGGGATCTCTCCCTGTTCTCCTATTGTGTGGCAGAGTTTGAGAAGAATTGGTTTCAGTTCTTCCATGAAGGTTTGGTAGAATTCTGCTGAGAAGCCATCTGGTCCTGGACTCTTCTTTTTGGGGAGGTGTTTGATTACCTCTTCTATCTCGAAGGGTATGATGGGTTTGTTTAGGAAATTAATCTGCTCTGGGCTTAGCTTTGGTAGGTGGTATGTGTCTAGAAATTCATCCATTTCCTCCATATTTTCCTGTTTTATGGAGTAGAGGTTTTTAAAATAAGTCCTGATAACTCTTCCTATTTCCCTCATGTCTGTTGTGATCTCTCCCTTTTCATTTCTAATTTTGTTGATTTGAAGTGTTTCTTTTTTCTGCTTGATCAAATTGGCCAGGGGTGTATCAATCTTGTTAATTTTTTTCGAAGAACCAGCTCTTTGTTTCATCAATTTTCTTAATTGTCCTCTTAGTTTCCAATTCATTAATTTCTGCTCTGATTTTAATTATTTCTTTCCGTCTGGAAATTTTTGGGTTGGCTTCTTCTAGCCTTTCCAATGCTTTTAGGTGAATGGTCAGGTTATTGATTTGGGATCTTTCTATTTTTCTTATGATGGCATTTAGTGCTATGATTTTTCCCCTAAGGACTGCCTTCATTGTGTCCCACAAGTTTTGGTATGATGTGTTCTCATTGTCATTGAGTTCTAGAAATTTTGCAATTTCATTCTTTATTTCATCCACAACCCATTTGTTGTTTAAAAGTGTGTTGTTCAATTTCCAGGAGGTAGAGGGATTCTGGTGTACTTTTTGTTGTTAATTTCTAGCATTACAGCATTGTGGTCTGATATCATGCAGGAAATTACATCAATTTTCTTGAAAGTGTGGAGGCAGGCTTTGTGGCCTAGTACATGATCTATTTTAGAGAAGGTTCCATGTGCTGCTGAGAAGAATGTGTAATCTGTAGATTTTGGGTGGAATGTTCTATATACGTCTGTTAGGTCTAGTTGCTCTATGGTGTTGTTGAGCTCTCTTACTTCTCTATTAATTTTCTGTTTGGATGATCTATCCATTGTTGATAGTGGAGTATTGAAGTCCCCGACTATGATGGTGTTGGTGTTTATTTCTGTTTTGTTGCCAAGTAGATTTTGCTTTATGAATTGTGGTGCACCTGTGTTTGGTGCATAAATATTGATGATTGTGATGTCCTCTTGTTGGATTGTTCCCTTGATAAGTAAGAAGTGGCCTTCTTTGTCTTTTTTGGTTAATTTTGGTTTGAAGTCTATTTTATCTGATATAAGTATAGCTACGCCTGCTTTTTTGTGTTTGTGTTTGCTTGGAATATCATTTTCCACCCTTTCACCCTAAGGAGGTGTCTGTCTTTAGTGGTGAGGTGGGTTTCTTGAAGACAGCAGATTGAGGGGTCCAGTTTTCTGATCCACCCTGTTAGCTTATGTCTTTTGATGGGTGAATTGAGGCCATTAATGTTCAGAGATATTAGTTTGAGGTTTGATTTAATACCAGCCATATTGTAGTGGGTTGTGGTCATTGTGGGTTTTTTTTTTTTTTGGAGGGGTAAGGGGTTAATGTGGACTGCTTCTTGAGGGCTCTTGAGATTGGTTATTTGTTTCTTCTGTGTGAAGAATTCCCTGAAGTACTTTCTGTAGGTTTGGCTTTGTGTTCATATATTTGTAGAGATGAGTTTTATCATGGAATGTTTTTCTTTCACCATCTATTATGAGGGATACTTTTGCTGGATAGAGTAGTTGTGGCTGGAAACCATGGGTTCTTAGAGTTTGCAGTGTTCCATTCCAGGCCCTTCTGGCTTTTAGGGTTTCCATTGAGAAATCTGAGGTAATTCTAATGGGGTTCCCTTTATATGTAATGTGTTGTTTTTCCCTGGCTGGTTTTAGGATTTTCTCTTTGTGCTTGATGTTTAGAGTCTTAAAGATAATGTGTCTCGAGAATTTCTCCTTTGGTCCAGTCTGTTTGGAGTTCTTGTAGCTTCTTGTAGCTTGATGGGATTTTCTCTTGAGAGAGTGGGAAAGTTTTCTTCAATTATTTTGTTGAATAAGCTTTCCATTCCTTTAGTCTGTGTTTCTTCCCCTCTGGTATGCCCATGATCCTAATGTTTGGACGCTTCAGGGTATCCCACATTTCCCTCATGTTCTGTTCACAATAATTTTTGAACTTGTTGAAGTTTCTGGACTCACGAACTGTTTCTTCTGTTTTGTCTTCCAGTTCTGAGTTTCTATCCTCTACTTGGCTGACTCTATTCTTAAGAGCTTCTATAGAGTTTTGGGTTTGTTCAATTTGGTTCATATTTTCTACTGTTTTTTATGTATAGTTTCCATCCCTCTGTCTAGTTCCCTTTTCACATCATTTTCTGACCTTCTTAATGCTTCTTGGAGTTCATCCTTGCATTTTTTATGTCTTCATTGAACTTAGCCATCTGGTTATTGAGGACTTCTTTTTTTCACTCTCCTTCAGCTCATTTAACTGTTTTTGGAACCCTTCCTGGTTCCTTTCTATTAGGTCTAATCTAGCAAGGATAACATTCATACAATTATTGGCTCTTTGTTGACTTTCTGAGAGTTGTGCTATTTGCTTGGCCAGGGTTGCATAGCTTGTCTCTTCATTTTGGGGTTCTGATTCTAATGTCTCTTCTATGATTTGCTTGAGACATCCATTGTAGGACTGGATAGTGTAGCTTGATTTATTTGTATCTGGTTTTTCATGCTCTTCCTTTTTCGCTGTGATCTGCGATCACACCAGTTCAGAGACACTGGCTCAGTGGGATCTGTCTTGTGATGGCACAGGGAATGGGTGGGGCTTGACCTGCAGTGTGGTTGCACAGGTTCCAGGCAGGTGATATGGCTCCACAGGCCCAGGACACCTGCCTGTGATGGTGCGCTGGCTCTGGCCGGGAGCCAGAAGTGGGACAAATATGTCTCCTTCAGTGGATCCACAGACCCAAGCGCCTGGCTGCAATGGCGAGCTCAGGGGCTCTGGCCAGGGAGCAGGAAGTGGGACAAATCTGTCTCACTCAGAAGATCCACAGACTCAGGCACCCCACTGCAATAGCTCACTCAGGGGCTTTGGCCGGGGAGCAGGACGTGGGACTTCATCTGTCTCACTCGTTGGATCCACAGCCCCAGACACCTAACTATTGTCACGCCCGGGGTTCTGGCCAGGATCAGGAAGTGGGACGTAACTGTCTCACTCTGTGGACCCAGGCGCCTAACTGTATTGGCGCACCCAGGGGCTCTGGCCGGGAGCAGGAAGTGGGGCGAAACTGTCTCACTCTGTGGACCCAGGTGCCTAACTGTATTGGCACGCCCAGGGGCTCTGGCCGGGAGCAGGAAGCGGGACGAAACTGTCTCACTCTGTGGACCCGGGCACCTAACTGTATTGGCGTGCCCAGGGGCTCTGGCCGGGGGAGCAGGAAGCGGGACGAAACTGTCTCACTCTGTGGACCCGGGCGCCTAACTGTATTGGCGCGCCCAGGGGCTCTGGCCGGGAGCAGGAAGTGGGACGAAACTGTCTCACTCTGTGGACCCGGGAACTGTAGGGCGCCCAGGGGCTAGCAGGAAGCGGGACTGTCTCATTGGCCCGGGCGCCTAACTGTGCCCAGGGGCTCTGGCCGGGAGCAGGAAGCGGGACGAAACTGTCTCACTCTGTGGACCCAGGCGCCTAACTGTATTGGCGCACCCAGGGGCTCTGGCCGGGAGCAGGAAGTGGGACGAAACTGTCTCACTCTGTGGACCCAGGCGCCTAACTGGAACTGGCACGCCCAGGGGCTCTGGCCGGGAAGCAGGAAGTGGGACGAAACTGTCTCACTCTGTGGACCCAGGCACCTCACTGGATTGGGGCGCCCAGGGGCTCTGGCCGGGATCAGGAAGTGGGACGAAACTGTCTCACTCTGTGGACTCAGGCGCCTAACTGTATTGGCGTGCCCAGGGGCTCTGGCCGGGGAGCAGGAAGCGGGACGAAACTGTCTCACTCTGTGGACTCAGGCGCCTAACTGTATTGGCGCACCCAGGGGCTCTGGCCGGGGTCAGGAAGCGGGACGAAACTGTCTCACTCTGTGGACCCAGGCACCTAACAGGATTGGCACGCCCAGGGGGCTCTGGCCTGGGAAGTGGGGCAGATCTAGCTCACTTGGTGGGTCCACAGACCTGGGGACCTGGCTGCAACGGTGCTCCAGTGCTCCATGTTTGGCTGGCCAGGGGCCTCAGGCAGGTCCAGCGGGACCTTTCAGGCAGTGGCGCCTGCCAAGAGCTTGGGAATCAGTGGTTTCCTTATATTGCAAATCCACCCTCACCCTCTGGAAGCATGCAGGAGCCAGCAAACCCTTTTAAAAGGTCCCTTTAACCTTAAGTATTCTTCTCTTTTCTTCCCCGTGAAGTGAGGCGAGGTTAGGTAGCTGCCATCTTGACCGGAAGTCCCCTACATCAGTCGAGTTGCTTTCTTAAGAAGAATCTTCAGTGAAGCAAGATCAAACTTTCCTAGTTTGTGTAACCTAACAAGATGTACATCTTAATAGATTAGCTTCATTTCTAACGTAGTTTCTTCAGAAAACAAACACCTTAACAAGCTTCATTTCCTAGCAGAAAACAAACACCTTCATTGCCGAACACTGTACTGTGTGAAATCATCTATTTCTGTTCTCGCAGTGAGTTGCTTTCTAACGAAGAATCTTCAGTGCAGCAAGATCAAACTTTCCTGGCTTGTGTAATCTAACCAGATGTACAACTTAATAGTTTAGCTTCATTTCTAACCTTGTTTGTTTAGAAAACAAACACCGTCATTGCCAAATACTGTACTTTGTGAAATAAGCTAGTTCTGTTCTCGGAATGAGTTGCTTTCTTAAGAAGAATCTTCAGTGAAGCAAGATCAAACTTTCCTAGTTTGTGTAATCTAACAAGATGTACAACTTAATAGATTACCTTCATTTCCAACGTAGTTTCTTTAGAAAAAACACCTTCATTGCCGAACACAGTAGTGTGTTAGATAAGCTAGTTCTGTTCTCGGAATGAGTTGCTTTCTTAAGAAGAGTCCTCAGTGCAGCAAGATCAAACTTTCCTGGTTTGTGTAACCTAACAAGATGTACAACTTAATAGGTTAGCTTCATTTCTTACCTTGTTTGTTTACTAAACAAACACCTTCATTGCCGAACACTGTACTGTGTGAAATAAGCTATGTCTGTTCACGGAATGAGTTCCTTTATTAAGAAGAATCTTCAGTGAAGCAAGATCAAATTTTCCTAGTTTTTGTAATCTAACAAGATGTACAACTTAATGGATTAGCTTCATTTCCAACGTAGGTTCTTTATAAAAGAAACACATTCATTGCAGAACACAGTAGTGTGTTAAATAAGCTAGTTCTCTTCTCGGAAGGAGTTCCTTTCTTTCGAATATTCTTCAGTGCAGCAAGATCAAACTTTCCTAGTTTGTGTAATTTAACAAGTTGGACAAATTAGTACATTCGTCTCATTTCCAACATACTTTGTTTAGAAAACAAACACCTTCATTGCCAAACACTGTACTGTGTGATATAAGCTAATTCTGTTCTCGGAATGAGTTGCTTTCTTAAGAAGAATCTTCAGTGAAGCAAGATCAAACTTTCCTAGTTTGTGTAACCTAAGAAGATGTACATCTTAATAGATTAGCTTCATTTCTAACGTAGTTTCTTCAGAAAACAAACACCTTCATTGCCGAACACTGTACTGTGTGAAATCATCTATTTCTGTTCTCGCAGTGAGTTGCTTTCTAACGAAGAATCTTCAGTGCAGCAAGATCAAACTTTCCTAGTTTGTGTAATTTAACAAGTTTTACAACTTAGTACATTTGCCTCATTTCCACCATACTTTGTTTAGAAAACAAACACCTTCATTGCCGAACACCGTACTGTGTGAAATGAGCTAGTTCTTTTCTCGGCATAAGTTGCTTTCTTAAGAAGAACCTTCAGTGAACCATGATCAAACTTTTCAAGTTTGTGTAATCTAACAAGATGTACAACTTAATAGATTCGCTTCATTTCCAACGTAGTTTCTTTAGAAAACAAACACCTTCATTTTCGAACACTGTACTGGGTGAAATAAGCTAGTTCTGTTGTCGGAATGAGTTGCTTTCTCACGAAGAATCTATAGTGCAGCAAGATCAAACTTTCCTAGTTTGTGTAATTTAACAAGTTGGACAACTTAGTACATTCGCCTCATTTCCAACATACTTTGTTTAGGAAACAGACACCTTCATTGCCAAACACTGTCCTGTTTGAAAAAAGCTAGTTCTGTTCTCGGAATGAGTTGCTTTCTTAATAAGAATCTTTAGTGAAGCAAGATCAAACTTTCCTAGTTTGTGTAATCTAACAAGATGTACAACTTAATAGATTAGCTTCATTTCTAACATAGTTTCTTTAGAAAACAAACACCTTCGTTGCCTAACACTGTACTGTGTGAAATAAGCTAGTTCTGTTCTCCGAATGAGTTGCTTTCTTAAGAAGAATCTTCAGTGCAGCAAGATCAAACTTTCCTAGTTTGTGTAATTTAACAAGTTGGACCACTTAGTACAATCGCCTCATTTCCAACATACTTTCTTTAGAAAACAAACACCTTCATTGCCGAACACTGTACTGTGTGAAATAAGCTAGTTCTGTTCTCGGAATGAGGTGCTTTCTTAAGAAGAATCTTCAGTGAATCAAGATCAAACTTTCCTAGTTGTGGAATCTAACAAGATGTACAACTTAATAGATTAGCTTCATTTCTAACGTAGTTTGTTTAGAAAACAAACACCGTCATTGCCAAATACTGTACTGTGTGAAATAGGCCAGTTCTCTCTCCGAACGAGTTGGTTTCTTACGAAGACTCTTCAGTGCAGCAAGATCAAACTTTCCTAGTTTGTGGAATCTAACAAGATGTACAACTTAGTAGATTAGGTTAATTTCTAACGTAGTTTCTTTCGAAAACAAACGCCTTCATCGCCGAACACTGTACTGTATGAAATAAGCTATTTCTTTTCTCGGCATGAGTTGCTTTCTTAAGAAGGATCTTTAGTGAAGCAAGATCAAACTTTCCTAGTTTGTGTAATCTAACATGATGTACAACTTAATAGATTAGCTTCATTTCCAACGTAGTTTCTTTACAAAACAAACACCTTCATTGTCGAACACTGTACTGTGTGAAATAAGCTAGTTCTGTTCTCGGAACGAGTTGCTTTCTTACGAAGAATCTTCAGTGCAGCAAATTGAAACATTCCTAGTTTGTGTAATTTAACAAGTTGGACAACTTAGTACATTCGCATCATTTCCAACATACTTTGTTTAGAAAATAAACATCTTCATTACCAAACCCTGTAATGTGTGGAATAAGCTAGCTCTGTTCTCGGAATGAGTTGCTTTCTTAAGAAGAATCTTCAGTGAAGCAAGATCAAACTTTCCTAGTTTGTGTAATCTAACAAGATGTACAACTTAATAGATTAGCTTCACTTCTAACGTAGTTTCTTTAGAAAACCAACACCTTCATTATCGAATACTGTACTGTGTGAAATAAGCTAGTTCTGTTTTCGGAATGAGTTGCTTTCTTACGACGAATCTTCAGTGAAGCAAGATCAAACTTGCCTAGTTTGTGTAATCTAACAAGATGTACAACTTAATAGATTAGCTTCATTTCTAACGTACTTTCTTTAGAAAACAAACACCTTCATTGCTGAACACTGTACTGTGTGAAATAAGCTAGTTCTGTTCTCGGAATGAGTTGCTTTCTTACGAAGAATCTTCAGTGAAGCAAGATCAAACTTTCCTAGTTTGTGTAATCTAACAAGATGTACAACTTAATAGATTAGCTTCATTCCCAACGTAGTTTCTTTAGAAAAGATACACCTACATTGCTGAACACTGTACAGTGTGAAATAAGCTACTTCTGTTCTCAGAATCAGTTGCTTTCTTAACAAGAATTTTCAGTGACCCAAGATCAAACTTTCCTAGTTTGTGTAATCTAAGAAGATGTACAACTTAATGGATTAGCTTCTTTTCCAACGTAGTTTCTTTAGAAAACAAACACCTTCACTGACAAACACTGTACTGTGTGAAATAACCTAGTTCTCTTCTCGGAATGAGTTGCTTTCTTACATAGAATCTTCAGTGCAGCAAGATCAAACTTTCCTGGTTTGTGTTATCTAACAAGATGTACAATTTAATTGGTTAGCTTCATTTCTAACCTTCTTTGTTTAGAAAACAAACAGCGTCATTCCCAAATACTGTACTGTGTGAAATAAGCTAGTTCTGTTCTCGGAATTAGTTGCTTTCTTAAGAAGAATCTTTAGTGAAGCAAGATCAAACTTTCCTAGTTTGTGTAATCTAAGAAGATGTACAACTTAATAGATTAGCTTCATTTCCAACGTAGTTTCTTTAGAAAACAAACACCTTCATTGTCGAACACTGTCCTGTGTGAATTAAGCTAGTTCTGTTATCGGAATGAGTTGCTTTCTTACGAAGCATCTTTAGTGAAGCAATATCAAACTTTTGTAGGTTGTGTAATTTAACAAGTTCGACAACTTAGAACATTTGCCTCATTTCCAACATACTTTGTTTAGAAAACAAACACCTTCATTGCCGAACACTGTACTGTGTGAAATATGCTAGTTCTGCTCTCGGAATGAGTTGCTTGCTTAAGAAGAATCTTCAGTGAAGCAAGATCAAACATTCCTAGCTTGCATAATCTAACAAGATGTACAACGTAATAAACTAGCTTCATTTCCAACGTAGTTTCTTTAGAAAACAAACACCTTCATTGTTGAACACTGTACTGTGTGAAATAAGCTGGTTCTGTTCTTGGAATGAGTTGCTTTCTTACGAAGAATCTTCAGTGAATCAAGACCAAACTTTCCTAGTTTGTGTAATCTAACAAGATGTACAACTTAACAGATTACCTTCATTTCTAATGTAGTTTCTTCAGAAAACAAACACCTTCATTGCAGAACACTGTACTGTGTGAAATAAGCTAGTTCTGTTCTCGGATTGAGTTGCTTTCTTACGAACAATCTTCAGTGCAGCAAGATCAAACTTTCCTAGTTTGTGTAATTTAAAAAGTTGGACAACTTAGTACATTCACCTCATTTCCAACACACGTTGTTTAGAAAACAAACACCTTCATTGCCAAACACTGTACTGTGTGAAATAAGCTAGTTCTGTTGTCAGAATGACTTGCTTTTTTAGTAAGAATTTTCAGTGAAGCAAGATCAAATTTTCTAGTTTGTGTAATTTAACAAGCTGGACATCTTAGTACATTCCCCTCATTTCAAACATAATTTGTTTAGAAAACAAACACCTTCATTGCCGAGCACTGTACTGTGTGAAATAAGCTAGTTCTGTTCTCGTAATGAGTTGCTTTCTTAAGAAGAATCTTCAGTGAAGCAAGATCAAACTTTCCTAGTTTGTGTAATCTAACAAGATGTACATTTTAATAGATTAGCTTCATTTCTAATGTAGTTTCTTTAGAAAACAACACATTCATTGCTCAACACTGTAGTGTTTGAAATAAGCTAGTTCTGTTCTCGGAATGGGTTGCTTTCTTAAGAATAATCTTCAGTGAAGAAAACTCAAACTTTCCTAATTTGTGTAATTTAACAAGATGTACAATTTAATAGATTAGTTCATTTCTAATGTAGTTTCTTTAGAAAACAACACCTTCATTGCCGAACACTGTACTGTGTGAAATAAGCTAGTTCTGTTCTCGGAATGAGTTGCTTTCTTAAGAAGAATCTTCAGTGCAGCAAGATCAAACTTTCCTAGTTTCTGTAATCTAACAAGATGTACAACTTAATAGACTCGCTTTATTTTCAACGTAGTTTCTTTAGAAAACAAACACCTTCATTGTCGAACAGTGTATTGTGTGAAATAAGCTAGTATTATTCTCGGAATGAGTTGCTTTCTTACGAAGGATCTTTAGTAAAGCAAGATCAAACTTTCGTAGTTTTTGTAATTGAACAAGTTGGACAACTTAGCACATTAACCTCATTTCCAACGTACTTTGTTTAGAAAACAAACACCTTCATTGCCGAACACTGTATTGTGTGAAATAAGCTAGTTCTGTTCTCGGAATGAGTTGCTTTATTAAGAAGAATCTTCAGGGAAGGAAGATCAAACTTTACTAGTTTGTGTAATCTAACAAAATGTACAACTTCATGGATTAGCTTCATTTCCAACGTAGTTTCTTTGGAAAACAAACACCTTCATTACCAAATACAGTAGTATGTGAAATAAGCTAGTTCTGTTCTCGGAAGGAGTTCCTTTCTTACGAAGCGACTTTAGTGCAGCAAGATCAAACTTTCCTGGTTTGTGTAATCTAACAAGATATACAACTTAATAGGTTAGCGTCATTTCTATCCTTGTTTGTTTAGAAAACAAACACCGTCATTGCCAAATAGTGTACTGTGTGAAATAAGCTAGTTCTGTTCTCGGAATTAGTTGCTTTCTTAAGAAGAATCTTCAGTGAATCAAGACCAAACTTTCCTAGTTTGTGTAATGTAACAAGATGTACAACTTAATAGATTAGCTTCATTTCTAATGTAGTTTCTTTAGAAAACAAACACCTTCATTGCCGAACACTGTACTGTGTGAATTAAGCTAGTTCTGCTCTCGGAATGAGTTGCTTTCTTAGGAAGAATCTTCAGTGCAGGAAGATCAAACTTTCCTAGTTTGTGTAATTTAACAAGTTCGACAACTTAGAACATTTGCCTCATTTCCAACATACTTTGTTTAGAAAACAAACACCTTCATTGCTGAACACTGTACTGTGTGAAATAAGCTAGTTCTGCTCTCGGAATGAGTTGCTTGCTTAAGAAGAATCTTCAGTGAAGCAAGATCAAACATTCCTAGTTTGCGTAATCTAACAAGATGTACAACGTAATAAACTAGCTTCATTTCCAACGTAGTTTCTTTAGAAAACAAACACCTTCATTGTTGAACACTGTACTGTGTGAAATAAGCTGTTCTGTTCTCGGAATGAGTTGCTTTCTTACGAAGAATCTTCAGTGAATCAAGACCAAACTTTCCTAGTTTGTGTAATCTAACAAGATGTACAACTTAATAGATTAGCTTCATTTCTAATGTAGTTATTTCAGAAAACAAACACCTTCATTGCAGAACACTGTACTGTGTGAAATAAGCTAGTTCTGTTCTCGGATTGAGTTGCTTTCTTACGAACAATCTTCAGTGCAGCAAGATCAAACTTTCCTTGTTTGTTTAGTTTAAAAAGTTGGACAACTTAGTACATTCGCCTCATTTCCAACATACGTTGTTTAGAAAACAAACACCTTCATTGCCAAACACTGTACTGTGTGAAATAAGCTAGTTCTGTTGTCGGAATGACTTGCTTTCTTAGGAAGAAACTTCAGTGAAGCAAGATCAAACTTTCCTAGTTTGTGTAATCTAAGAAGATGTACAACTTAATAGATTAGCTTCATTTCTAACGTAGTTTCTTCAGAAAACAAACACCTTCATTGCCGAACACTGTACTGTTTGAAATAAGCTAGTTCTGTTCTCGGAATGAGTTGCTTTCTTAAGAAGAATCTTCAGTGAATCAAGATCAAACTTTCCTAGTTTGTGTAATCTAACAAGATGTACAACTTAGTAGATTAGCTTCATTTCTAACATAGTTTGTTTAGAAAACAAACAGCGTCATTAACAAAATCTGTACTATGAGAAATAAGCTAATTCTGTTGTCGGAATGAGTTGCTTTCTTAGGAAGAATCTTCAGTGAACCAAGATCAAACTTTCCTAGTTTGTGTAATCTAACAAGATGTTCAACTTAATAGATTAGCTTCATTTCTAATGTAGTTTCTTCAGAAAACAAACACCTTCATTGCAGAAGACTGTACTGTGTGAAATAAGCTAGTTCTGTTCTCAGAATGAGTTGCTTTCTTAAGAAGAATCTTCGGTGCAGCAAGATGAAACTTTCCTAGTTTGTGTAATTTAACAAGCTGGACATCTTAGTACATTCCCCTCATTTCAAACATAATTTGTTTAGAAAACAAACACCTTCATTGCCGAGCACTGTACTGTGTGAAATAAGCTAGTTCTGTTCTCGTAATGAGTTGCTTTCTTAAGAAGAATCTTCAGTGAAGCAAGATCAAACTTTCCTAGTTTGTGTAATCTAACAAGATGTACAATTGTATAGATTAGCTTCATTTCTAATGTAGTTTGTTTAGAAAACAACACCTTCATTGCCAAACACTGTAGTGTGTGAAATAAGCTAGTTCTGTTCTCGGAATGGGTTGCTTTCTTAAGAAGAATCTTCAGTGAAGCAAGATCAAACTTTCCTAGTTTGTGTAATCTAACAAGATGTACAATTTAATAGATTAGCTTCATTTCTAATGTAGTTTCTTTAGAAAACAACACCTTCATTGCTGAACACTGTAGTGTGTGAAATAAGCTAGTTCTGTTCTCGGAATGGGTTGCTTTCTTAAGAAGAATCTTCAGTGAAGCAAGATCAAACTTTCCTAGTTTGTGTAATTTAACAAGATGTTCAACTTAATAGATTAGCTTCATTTCCAACGTAGTTTCTTTAGAAAACAAACGCCTTCATTGTCGAACACTGTACTGTGTGAAATAAGCTAGTTCTGTTCTCGGAATGAGTTGCTTTCTTACGAAGAGTCTTCAGTGCAGCAAGATCAAACTTTCCTGGTTTGTGTAATCTAACAAGGTGTACAACTTAATAGGTTAGCTTCATTTCTAACCTTGTTTGTTTAGAAAACAAACACCTTCATTGTCGAACACTGTACTGTGTGAAATAAGCTAGTTCTGTTCTCGGAATGAGTTGCTTTCTTAGGAAGAATCTTCAGTGCAGCAAGATCAAACTTTCATAGTTTGTGTAATTTCACAAGTTGAACAACTTAGTACATTCGCCTCATTTCCAACATACTTTGTTTAGAAAACAAACACCTTCATTGCCAAACACTGTACTGTGTGAAATAAGCTAGTTCTGTTCTCGGAATGAGTTGCTTTCTTAAGAATAATCTTCAGTGAAGCAAGATCAAAATTTCCTAGTTTGTGTAATCTAACAAGATGTACAACTTAATAGATTAGCTTCATTTCCAAGGTAGTTTCTTTTTTTTTCAGAATTCCTATAAAGTTTAATCAAAACTTCAATATATATGGATAGACTGAGTGGGAGATATACATATTTCAGTTGCTTGATCTTCATGGAAATCATGGCATTTTGATAGAAGTCAAGGGAGAGTCTTTACCTCTTTGAGACATAAGAGGAACAGACACCCTCATGAAGCATATGAAGAGTCTCTTTTAAATTATCTTACTCCTAAATAATACACTGGTAAGTAATTTATTCAATGGTGATTTACAAAATAATCAATCATAAACTAACATAGTACAGCAGCACATGTATAAGAAGAAAAACAATTGATTTTTGCGGTAGAAACTTGGAGTCATCATGGGAAAGATTTAAAAATTCAAAACCAATTTGCAGATCCAGAACACATCAACTGTAGAGAAACATGAATCTAGTCAAGAGAAATGCTACAATATGGCCATGAATAAATTCTGCCCATTACTTTACACCTTCTCTAGTAGATGTTGAAGGAATCTGGGGGGATTATTATAACATTTACAGGAATTCCTTCTGGAAACTGATCAAGTGAGGAACTAATGTAATTTAGTGACAAGCAGACAGTTGTTCAAATTGACCCTCCATATAATCTTAGATCCATTCTACAGCTATGTTTTCTAATTAAAAATGTACAGAGAATATAGATATAAATAGCTACTGTCAAAAATCTTAAGTGTGATTTTCTAATCCTAGCTAGAAATGTTATGATAGAAAAGGCCAAAGAAAAAAATCTCAATAATTTCATCTGCTTTATCCTTGCTTGTGAAAAAATAGAACCAAAAACCTCATCTCTTTATGAATAATAAAGCTTAGTATGGCTATTGATGACAAAAACATATACAGGAGTGGTAATTTCTACCATATCCTTACTTATAGTGTCTATTTGGAAAGTGTAAAGCCACATGTGTGATAAAGAATGACAGTTGATTATCACCTACATAATTAGGTTGTGATTCAGATTATAGCTGCATTTCCAGACATGATCTGTCCCTTTGAGAAAACTACCATGGCTCTAACACCTGGCATACAAATATCACAATGGCAGTATGTTTCTCACCTTCCTCTGCCAGCAAAAAAAAGCTCAGACAGTGCGTTAGTATTTGATAATCATAAGAAATGTCTTTCTTCTCTTCTTCCAGAGTTTCTAGTATGTGTAAACATGCAGTCTTGATACTAAACAGAAAGAAACACTATTTTTTCAAATTAATGAATTTTTTTTTTCACTTTTCGGTTTTTCAAGGTAGGGTCTCACTCTAGCCCAGGCTGACCTGGAATTCGCTATGTAATCTCAGGGTGACCTCAAACTCATGGCAATCCTCCTACCTTTGCCTCCCAAATGCTGGAATTAAAGGTGTGCGCCACCACGCCCTGAGATTTAATTTATTTTTAAAAATTCATTTATTTATATTGACAACTTCCTTAATTGTAGACAATATCCCATGGTACTTCCCTCTCTCCCCTCACTTTCCCCTTTGAAACTTCATTCTCCATCATATTACCTCCCCCTCTCAATCAGTCTCTCTTTTCATTTTGATGTCATGAAAGAAACACTATTGAAATGTCCTTTGTGGTCACATTACTATATTCTTTTTTTTATTAATATTTATTGACAACAAAACATACTTACATACCAAAGGTGCGTATTTTTCCCTCCCCTCCCCCTTCCCCTTTAGAACTCCACTCTCCATCATATCCCCTCCCCCTTTCTCCATTAGTCTCTTTTTTTAATATGATGTCATCCTCTTTTACTTCTACTATGAGGGTCTTGCGGAGGTATTGCTAGGCACAGCAAGGTCATGGATATCAAGGCCAATTTCTGTCTGGGCAGTTGCATTGTAGGGAGTCGTACCCTTCCTTTGGCTCTTCCATTCTATCCGCTCCCTCTTCCGCAATGATCCCTGAGCCTTGGAGGGTGTGACAGAGATGTTTCAGTGCTTGGCACTTCTCCATCCCTTCTTCTCAGCACTATATTGCCTCTTGGATCATCCCAGTTCTCATCGCCATCTGAAAAGAGAAGCTTCTCTAACCAGAAGTGAGAGTAGCATTAATATGTGAATATGAGCATTAAATGTAGTATTTTCCAGGCAGCTTGGTGGGAATAGTATATACATTTAGATAAGGGCATGCTTTATACCCCTAAGGTTTATGACCTTACCTACCATAGACTTTGCTTAGGTTTTTCAGTACCAGGCATGTATTACCTCCCGTAGAGAGGGCCTTCAGTCCAATTATAGAGCAGTTGGTTACCCCACGAGTAGACATGCCACTATTGTACCCATTCAGTCTTTGGGCCTGTCTGGCCAAATTTGAATATTCAGCGTCCACTGTTTTCACTGCTGATGACTTCTGTCTCCCATACTCTGCATGCAGTGCAGCTTTTTCCAGCTTTCAGTTGGCTGGTCTACAGGGAGAAGGTTTTCTGCTCAGCACCAGCTTGCTTTCTCAGTGACCTTGCCTCTCAGGCAAGAGATGTCTTCAGCAATAGGGTCTTACTATCTGTTTCTCAGGGGAAACCAAGGGCTTTGGCAAAAGCCTTTAATGTTTTGGAGGCTACCGGGACCTCCTTGGCCAACAACTCACTGGAAGATATCCCATCCCAGGTACTGAAAATTTTCTAGTAACAGTCTACAGCTTCTAGATGTACCATTATTCAAAAAAGTAGTTTTACATAAGTCTTATTCACAATCTTTTGAAATTAGATTGACCCTCCCCTTGCCCTTCTTTTATGCATTCTCTACCCATGGCCTTGGTTAGGCCATTCCCCTCCTTGTAATCAGTCCTTCCACTTACATATGTGCAATACCATACACTTCAGTCCTTCCCTTTCCTCCATCCCTTATAGCCTTTTACCAGCTTACTGGTTTCTGGTACCAATTTTTGGTTCCAGTTCACACACAAGTCTATTTGTAGCTAGGATCCACATATGAGAGAGAACATGTGACGTTTGGCTTTCTGAGCCTGGGTTACCTCACTTAGTATAATCCTTTCCAGATCCATCCATTTCCCTGCAAATTTCATAATTTCATTTTCTTTTACCGCTGAGTAGAACTCCATTGTGTAAATGTACCACATCTTTATTATCCATTCATTTGTGGTGGGACATCTAGGCTGCTTCCATTTCCTAGCTATTGTGAATAGAGCGGCAATAAACATGGTTTTGCAAGTATCTCTAAGGAAGTGAGAAGAGTCTTCTGGATATATGCCTAGGAGTGCTATAGCTGGATCATATGGTAAATCTATTTCTAGCTGTCTCAAAAACCTCCACACTGATTTCCACAATGGTTGGACCAGGTTACATTCCACCAACAGTGTAGAAGTGTTCCTCTTTTTCCGCATCCATGCCAACACTTATTGTCATTTGTTTTCTTGATGGAAGCCATTCTGACAGGAGTGAAATGGAATCTCAAAGTGGTTTTAATTTGCATTTCCCTGATGGCTAAGGATGTGGAACACTTTTTCAGATGTTTATGTGTCATCTGAATTTCATCTTCTGTGAATTCTCTATTTAGTTCCATAGCCCATTTTTAACTGGGTTGTTTGAATTCTTATTATTCTGTTTTTGAGTTCTTTGTATATTCTGGATATTAATCCTCTGTCAGATGTATAGCTGGCAAAGATTTTCTCCCATTCTGTAGGTTGTCTTTTTGCTCTACTCACAGTGTCCTTTGCTGTACAAAAGCTTTGTAATTTCATAAGGTCCCATTGGTTGATTAGTGATTTTATTCGCTGAGCAATTGGGGTTATATTCAGAAAGTCCTTACCTATGCCAATATGTTGAAGGGTTTCCCCTACTTTTTCCTCTAGCAGGTTCAGAGTTTCAGGTCTGATATCAAGGTCCCTGATCCATTTGGATTTGACTCTTGTGCATGGAGAAAGACAAGGATCTATGTTTATCCTTTTACATACCGATGTCCAGTTTTCCCAACACCACTTGTTAAAGAGGCTATCTTTTCTCAATTAATATTTTTGGCATTTTTGTCAAAAATCAGGTGGCTGTAGCTGCTTGGATTAATATTTGGGTCTTCTATTCTGTTCCATTGATCTACCTGTCTGTCCTTGTGCCAGTACCATGCTGTTTTTGTTACTATGGCTTTGTAATATAACTTAAAATCGGGCATGGTTATACCACCTGCCTGCCTGGTTTTTGTTTCATAAAATTGTTTTGGCTATTCGAGGTTTTTGTGTTTCCAGATGAATTTTAGGATTGTTTTTTCTATTTCCGTGAAGAAAGCTATTGGGATTTTAATAGGGATCGCATTAAATGTATAGATTGCTTTTGGTAAGATTGACATTTTCACAATATTGATTCTTCCAATCCAGGAGCATGGGATGTCTTTCCATTTCCTTGTGTCTTCTGTAATTTGTCGCTCGAGTTTTTTAAAGTTCTCATTGTAGAGATCCTTCACTTCCTTGGTTAAGTTTATTCCAAGGTATTTTATTTTTTTGAGCAATTGTGAATGGGAGAGATTCCTGATTTCATCCTCTGCACGTTTGTTGTTAGTATATAGAAAAGCTACTGATTTCTGTGTGTTTATTTTGTATCCTGCTACATTGCTAAAAGTGTTTATCAGCTCTAACGGTTTGCAGGTAGAGACTTTAGGGTCTGTTAGGTATAGAATCATATCGTCTGCAAATAATGATAATTTGATCTCTTCTCTTCCGATTTGTATCCCCTTTATGAGTGTCTCTTGCCTTATTGCTGTGGCTAAGACTTCCAGTACTATATTAAATAGTAGTGGGGAAAGTGGACACCCTTGTCTTGTTCCTGAATTTAGAGGAAAAGCTTCAAGTTTTTCCCCATTTAGTATTATGTTGGCTGTAGGTTTGTCATAAATAGCTTTTATTATGTTGAGATATGCTCCTTCTATTCCCAGTTTCTGTAATACTTTCACCATGAAGGGGTGTTGGATTTTGTCAAATGCCTTTTCTGCATCTATTGAGATGACCATATGATTTTTGTCCTTCAGACCATTTATATGGTGTATTACATTTATGGATTTGCGTATGTTGAACCATCCCTGCATCTCTGGGATAAAGCCTACTTGGTCAGGGTGAATAATCTTTCTGATAAATTCTTGTATTCTGTTTGCCAGTATTTTGTTGAGAATTTTTGCATCCATGTTCATGAGGGAGATTGGTCTATAATTTTCTTTTTTGATCTGTCTTTGTCCAGGTTTGGGTATCAGTGTGATGCTGGCTTCATAGAAGGATTTTGGTAGAGTTCCTTCCTTTTCTATTTTATGGAAAAGTTTGAGAAGCATTGGCGTTAGATCCTCCAGGAATGTCTGGTAAAATTCAGCAGTGAATCCATCTGGGCCTGGGCTTTTTTAGTTGGGAGACTTTTTATAACTGCTTGAATCTCTGTGGTTGTTATAGTTCTATTTAAATGGTTTATCTCTTCTTGATTTAATTTTGGTAGGTCATATGAATCAAGGAATTCATCCATTTCTTTCAGGTTTTCAAACTTAGAGGCATATATATTCTTAAAGTATGTCCGTATGATTTTCTGAATTTCTTTGGTATCTGTTGTGATGTTGCCTTTTTCATCTCTAATTTTATCAATTTTTGTCTCTTCTCTCTTTCTTTTGGTCAGATTTGCTAAGAGTTTGTCAATCTTGTTTATCCTTTCAAAGAACCAACTCTTTGTTTCATTGATCTTTTTGATTGTTTTTTTGGTTTCCATTTCATTAATTTCTGCCCTAACCTTTATTATTTCTTCTCGTCTACTAATTTTTGGTTTGCCTTGTTCTTCTTTTTCCAAGGCCTTAAGGTGAAGCATTAAATTGTTTAGTTGTGAACTCTCCAATTTCTTAATATATGCACTTAGGGCTATAAATTTCCCTCGTAGGACTGCCTTCATTGTGTCCCAAAGGTTTTGGTATGTTGTATTCTCATCATCATTTGATTCTATGAATTTCTTGATTTCCTTTTTAATTTCTTCAATGACCCATACATCATTCAATAAAGTGCTGTTTAGTCTTCATGAGTTTCTGTATGCTCTGTATATTTTCTTGTTGCTAATTTGCAGTTTAATCCCATTGTGGTCAGAAAATGTACAAGGGATTATTTCAATTTTCCTGTATTTGTTAAGATTTGATTTGTGTCCTAGTATATGGTCTATTTTAGAAAATGTCCCATGTGCTGCTGAGAAAAATGTATATTCTGTAGCATTTGGATGGAATGTTCTGTATATATCCGTTAGGTCCATTTGTTCCATGGTATCATTTAATGCAGATGTCTCTCTGTTTATTTTTTGCTGGGTAGACCTGTCAAGTGATGAGAGTGGGGTATTGAAGTCCCCCACTACTATTGTGTTAGGAGATATCTCTGACCTTAATTCTAATAGTGTTTGTTTGATGAAATTGGGAGCCCCCATGTTAGGGGCATATATGTTTAGGATTGTAATGTCCTCCTGTTGGAGTGTTCCTTTAATCAGTATAAAGTGACCTTCTTTATCTTTCCTCAGAAATGTTGGATTGAAGTCTATCTTGTCAGAAATTAAAATAGCAACCCCTGCTTGTTTTCTAGGCCCATTTGCTTGAAATACCTTTTTCCAACCTTTCACCCTAAGAAGGTTTCTATTTTTATTGAGAGATGAGTTTCCTGGAGGCAACAGATGGTAGGATCCTGCTTTTTAATCCAGTCTGCAAGTCTGTGTTTTTGATAGGGGCATTGAGACCATTGATATTAAGAGTTATTATTGACATATATGTGTTTATTCTCACCATTCTTCTTATTTTTAGTTTTCCTGTTTTCCCTTTACTCACTTGTTTTAACTGTTATTTGAGTATGGTTTATTTTTTCCTATTTCCTGATGTGTGTGCTTTGCTTTCTCCTCAGCATGAATGATTCCTGCAAGTATTTTCTGTAGAGCTGGTTTAGTTGCCAAAAATTCCTTTAGCCTGTCTTTGTTGTGGAATGTCCTTATTTCTCCATCTATCTGGATAGACAGTTTTGCAGGATAAAGTAATCTCGGTTGACAGTTTTTATCTTTCAGAACTTGGAATACATCACTCCAGGCCCTTCTGGCCTTTAAAGTTTGTGTTGAGTAATCTGCTGTGAGTCTGATGGGCTTCCCTTTGTAGGTCACTTGCTTTTTCTCTCTAGCTGCTTTCAATATGTTTTCTTTGGTTTGTATGTTTGGTAGTTTAATTATAATATGGCGGGGTTCTTTCCAGGTTTTGTCTGTTTGGTGTTCTAAAGGCTTCCTGTATCTGCATTGGCATCTCTTTCCCAATTTGGGGGAAGTTTTCCTCTATGATTTTGTTGAAAACACCTACTATGCCTTTGGAGTGAAATTCTTCTCCTTCTACTATCCCTTGAATTCTTATGTTTGATTTTTTCATAGTGTCCCGAATATCCCGTAATTCCCATTCATACCTTCCTATTATTTTGTCTTTCTCTCTGTTGGACTGTATTACATCAGCTACTTGGTCTTCTAGCTTCGATATCCTGTTCTCTCCTTCATCCATTCTACTAGAGAGATTTTCTACAGAGGTTTTAATTTCACTGACTGTGTTCTTTATTGCTAGCATTTCTGAGTGGGTTTTCTTTATTCTTTCTATTTCCGTATTTATGTCTAGTATTGACCTCCTTATTTCATTAAATTGGTTTTCTGTGTTTTCTATGAATCCTTTGATTTCTTCTTTGAGGTCTTTGGACCCTTTCATTTCCTCTTTGAGTTCTTTGAACATAATTATAATCACTCTTTTGAAATCTTTCTCGGGGATGTCCTCTAAGTCAGCCTCACTGAAGGTCATTTCTGATATATTAATACTTTTTGGTGGATTTATATTGTCTGGATGTTTTGTGTTTCTTGTATTGTAATGTAGAGATCTTTGCATCTTGAATTAATTTAATGCTTGGGTTTTCTAAATATCTGCAGTAATGTTAGATGTATCAATCAATCTGATATTATATATCTTCAGTGTAGGAGTTTAAGGTGTTAAGTGTGGTTTTTAAGGCTCTCAAAGTAATCACAGAAGTGACCCTTGCCTGCTATGAGATTATCAAGTGGGGTGAATTGAACAGAATACAGTCAAGATCCAAAAATTTAACTCAACAATGTACCCCTTCAATGAAATACAGCACAGAGTATTTGTGGAAAAGCAGGTATTATGACAAAGTCACAGTTCCTAAGGATATGTGTTGGCCCACGCCCTTAATCCTGTCAGCAGGGAGGCTAAGATTTCTGATCTGAAGAGAGTTCCAAGGTCAGCTTGTGATCAAGAGAGACCCTTCCCCAATGAATGACAGAGGAGGAAACAAATCAGGAAGCAAAAAATGAGCAGCCTAGAATATAGCTTATTTAGGAATGTCAGATCTGACCATCCATCAGGATTATATACCAGGCTTATTTGGTGGGTACTAACCTAGTGAAAACCAAGTTACCTTTTGGAACGGGTTTGATCACAGCTATGCTGCACGGCTGCTTGGTTCCTTTGCTGTGTTGTGGATTCAGGAAGTCAGCTGCATCTGTTGAACTCTGCTTTCGCTGTGGCCGATGCTGCCAGCGAGCGCTTTCCCAAGTCTCTGTTGCTCGCCGTGCTTTCACTCGTGGTGGGGGAGGGGAGGCTGTGAGTGGCGGCTGAAGTCAGTCTGTTCCTCTACGCGATCCTCTCCCTCACTAGCCTCTCTGTTGGTCTCTACTGTCCTCCTTCCACGCTTCTTGAGGTTGTAAGGGGGTGGTGTGAATGGAAAATTCTCCTCACCTGCCTTTTAAAGTCCTGCAGTTCAGCTGTCTCAGGCAGCGCCTAGCCGCGCCGCCGCCACCGCCGCAGCTGCGGCGGCTGTGGAGCCGCTTTTGCCCGCTTCTGTGGGCTCCAGACGCTCTGGAACTCTCCTACTTCTCTGCTGGGCTTGAAAGTTTACTATGTACCTCACTTTTTAGTAGAAAAGTGTATTTTTCTGGGGTTTGTTTTGCTTTTATTCGCTACCCTCTTTTGGCGAGGTTCCTATGTCGCCATCTTCATGAGTTACTTTCTTAAGAAGAATCTTCAGTGCAGCAAGATCAAACTTTCCTAGTTTGTGTAATCTAACAAGATGTACAACTTAATAGATTAGCTTCATTCCTAACGTAGTTTCTTTAGAAAACAATCACCTTCATTGTCGAACACTGTACTGTGTGAAATAAGCTAGTTCTGTTCTCGGAATGAGTTGTTTTCTTTTGAAGGATCTTCAGTGCAGGAAGATCAAACTTTCCTAGTTTGTGTAATGTAACAAGCTGGACAACTTAGTACATTCTCATTTTCAACATACATTGTTTAGGAAAAAAACACCTTCATTGCCAATCACTGTACTGTGTGAAAAAAGCTAGTTCTGTTCTCGGAATGAGTTGCTTTCTTAAGAAGAATCTTCAGTGAAGCAAGATCAAACTTTCCTAGTTTGTGTAATCTAACAAGATGTACAACTTAATGGATTGGCTTCATTTCCAACGTAGTTTCTTTAGAAAACAAACACCTTCATTGCCGAACACAGTAGTGTGTGAAATAAGCTAGTTCTGTTCTCGGAAGGAGTTGCTTTCTTATGAAGAGTCTTCAGTGCAGCAAGATCAAACTTTCCTAGTTTGTGTAATCTAACAACATGTAAAACTTAATAGATTAGCTTCATTTCTAACGTAGTTGGTTTAGAAAACAAACACCGTCATTGCCAAATAATGTACTGTGTGAACTAAGCCAGTTCTCTTCTCCGAACTAGTTGGTTTCTTACGAAGAGTCTTCAGTACACCAAGATCAAACTTTCCTAGTTTGTGTAATCTAACAAGATGTACAATTTAGTAGATTAGCTTCATTTATAACGTAGTTTATTTCGAAAACAAACACCTTCATTGCCGAACACTGTACTGTGTGTAATAAGCTAGTTCTGTTCTCGGAATGAGCTGCTTTCTTACGAAGGATCTTTAGTGCAGCAAGATCAAACTTTCCTAGTTTGTGTAATTTAACAAGTTGGACAACTTAGTACATTCGCCTCATTTCCAACATACGTTGTTTAGAAAACAAACACCTCCATTGCCAAACCCTGTACTGTGTGAAATAATCTAGTTCTTTTCTCGGAATGAGTTTCTTTCTTAAGAAGAATCTTCAGTGAAGCAAGATCAAACTTTACTAGTTTGTGTAATCTAACAAGATGTACAACTTAATAGATTAGCTTCATTTCCAACGTAGTTTCTTTAGAAAACAAACAAATTCATTGTCCAACACTGTACTGTGTGAAATAAGCTAGTTCTGTTCTCGGAATGAGTTGCTTTCTTACGAAGAATCTTCAGTGCAGCAAGATCAAACTTTCCTAATTTGTGTAATTTAACAAGTTGGACAACTTAGTACATTCACATCATTTCCAACATACTTTGTTTAGAAAACAAACGCCTTCATTGCCGAACATTGTACTGTGTGAAATAAGCTAGTTCTGTTCTAGGAATGAGTTGCTTTCTTAAGAAGAATCTTCAGTGAAGCAAGAACAACCTTTCCTAGTTTGTGTAATCTTACAAGATATACAACTTAATAGATTAGCTTCATTTTTAACGTAGTTTCTTTAGAAAACAAACACCTTCATTGACGAACACTGTACTGTGTTAAATAAGCTAGTTCTGTTCTCGGAATGAGTTGCTTTCTTTTTTTTTTAATATATATATATTTTTTTATTTATATTATTTTGATTTTACATTCATAGTAAAGGATCCATTGTCCTCCTCCCTGTCCTCCCACTTTCAAAGGGACCCTTGTCAATGGGGAATGTGGGTCAAGCATTGTGAGGTTGGTTAAGAGTTCTGGGGGGTTGGCCCCAGTCTCTGTGCATAATGCCCCAACTATGGCTCTAACAATCTTTCCACCCACCCTTCCGCAAGTTTCCCTGAGCCACATTGGGGTCATTTTAGTTCTGCTTCAGTGATGCGGTTTCGGGAGCCTCTGTGTCTCTGGATCTCTTGCTTAGTTGGAATTGGATGTTCTCTGTGTTTATCTCCTTTGGCCTTTTGCTGGTGTCATGATCGCCATGAATACTGAACTCTTGCCCTTCCCCTGCGTTGTTCTATGGTTTCAGCTGGGGCCCTGGTGAGGTATGGTTAGCTGATCCTCCCTTCAGGTTCAATGTCCACCTGAAAAAAGATAAGCAAATTCTCCATCGGAGAGAAAAGTTAGTACTATGTAGAAGGGATGACCATCTATGTTTTGGAGGGAAATTTATATGTGTTGGCTCTCTTCTAGCCCACATTTGGTGGTATCTTGATCTTGGAGACTGAACTCATTTTTTGTACCTGGTTTTGACTTATTTCCCAGTTCCAGCAATGAGTTCCATTCCACAGAGTGGATCTATTAGCCAAATCAAGAGCAGTTGGTTACCCACCATGGCTGATTGCCACTACTGCACTTGTATGAGCATTATGTCAAGTTGTTTCCAGCTGGGTATCTTAGACTGCCAGTTGTTTGGACAGATGTCGGTCATTTTCCCCCAGTTGCTTGTATAGCGCCCTCTGGTACTAGACTAGCTAACTCTCTGAGGACTGACCCTCTTCAGATTCTGAACATATTTCTTTCTGTTTGGTCTCACACCACGTAAGCTGTCTTCAAAAGTAGGGTCTTGCCATTAACCTTTGGTGGGTCACCAAGAACTCTGACAGAAGTCTGTCTATTTTTGGGAAACCTTGTAGGTGTTTCAGATCAACAAGTCATTGTGGAAGTTCACCTCATGCTGGCACTGGGAGTTATAAGTCTGCACCTAGGAAGATGAGGAAGAAAAAGATAATATAGAGGAGAAAGTGAGTATAGAGAGGGAGGGAGAGAGAGCAGAGAGAGAGAGAGAGAGAAGAGAGAGAAAGCAGGACAAGATTAAGGTTGGCCTTCATGATGCTCTCTCCAGGTTCCTGTGGTTCAAACATCCTCTGCGGGCCTGCTGAAGGATCAATGTTTTAACCTGTTGTTCAGAATAAGGGTTTTATAGTGTCTTTTCCTTTTGGGTCCCAATTTGTATCCCCCTTGTTCTCCCTCCCACCCTCTCGTTCCCCCCCCCCCTTACCCTCCCTCCCTCCCACCCTCCGTTTTGTCTGGGCTTCAGAGTGTTTATTTGGTTTGGCCACCTGCCACATGGTTTCAGGTTAGGAGTGACAGATAAACGAGACCATGCGACGATTATCTTTTTGTGCTTGGGTGAGCTCACTGAGGATGATCTGTTCCATGTGTGACCATTTTTTTTCAAATTTCCTTGTTTCATCTTTCCTTACTGCTACGTAGCATTCCATAGTATAGATATACAACATCTTTGTTATCCATTCATCTAGTGATGGACACCTGGGTTGATTCAGCTCTTTGCTATTATGAATTGAGCAGCTATAAACATGGTTGAGCAAATGTCTCTGATCTGAGGCTTGGGGCCTTTAGGGTATATGCCCAATAAAGGGAATAACTGGGTCCATTGGTAGGTCTATGGTCATCCTTTTCAGGAGACTCCATATAGCTTTCCATACTGGTTGAACCATTTTACATTCCCACCAGCAGTGAAGGGTTGTTCCTATTTCTCAACATCCTCAGCCAGCATTTATTTCCATTATTTTTTTAATGCTAGCCATCCTTACTGGGGTAAGGTGGAATCTCATAGTTGTTTTAATTTGCATTTCCCTGATGATTAGGGATGTTGAACATTTTCTTAAATGTGCATTTGCTATTTGTATTTCTTCCTCTGAGAACTCCCTGTGCAGTTCTCTGCCCCACTTTAATGAGTGGATTGTTTGATGATTTGTTTTTAGGTTTTGGAGTTCTTTGTAAATTCTAGAAATCAGGCCTCTGTCAGTTGTATAGCTGGTGAAAATTTTCTCCCAATCTGTAGGTAATCTGCTGGCTTTGGTTATAGTATTTTTGTCAGTGAAAAACCTTTTTAAACTTCTGTGATCCCAATGGTTGAGTGATTGTTTGATTTCCTGATCTGTTGGGGTTACTTTCGTAGTTTGTGTAATCTAACAAGGTGTACAATTTAGTAGATTAGCTTCATTTCTAACGTAGTTTCTTTGGAAAAAAACAGCTTCATTGCCAAACACTGTACTGTGTGTAATAAGCTAGTTCTGTTCTCGGAATGAGTTGCTTTCTTACGAAGGATCTTTAGTGCAGCAAGATCAAACTTTCCTAGTTTGTGTAATTTAACAAGTTGGACAACTTAGTACATTCGCATCATTTCCAACATACTTTGTTCAGAAAACAAATGCCTTCATTGCGAACATTGTACTGTGTGAAATAAGCTAGTTCTGTTGTCGAAATGAGTTGCTTTCTTAAGAAGAATCTTCATTGCAGCAAGATCTAACTTTCCTAGTTTGTGTAATTTAACAAGTTGGACAACTTAGTACATTCGCCTCATTTCAACATACTTTGTTTAGAAAACAAACACCTTCATTGCCAAACACTGTACTGTGTGAAATAAGTTATTTCTGTTGTCGGAATGAGTTGCTTTCTTAAGAAGAATCTTCAGTGAAGCAAGCTCAAACTTTCCTAGTTTATGTAATCTAACAAGATGTACAACAATAGATTAGCTTCATTTCTAACGTAGTTTCTTTAGAAAAGAAACATCTTCATTGCCGAACACTGTACTGTGTAAAATAAGCTAGTTCTGTTCTCGGAATGAGTTGCTTTCTTAAGAAGAATCTTCAGTGAATCAAGAAAAAACTTTCCTAGTCTCATTTTATATTATTTTGATTTTACAAAAAAATCCATTGTCATTTGTCCTCCCCTTTCAAAGGGACCCTCATCAATGGGGAATGTGGGTCAATCATTGTGAGGTTAGTTAAGAGTTCTGGGGTTGGCCCCAGTCTCTGTGATAATTTCCCAACTTGTGACTCTAACAATCTTTCAGCCCCCTCTTCCAAAGTTTCCCTGAGCCACATTGGGGTCATTTAGTTCTGCTTCAGTGATGAGGTTTGGGAGCCTCTGTGTCTCTGGATATCTGGCTTAGTTGGAGTTGGATGTTCTCTGTGTTTATCTCCTTCAGCCTTTTCTGGTGTCATGATCGCCATGAACACTGAACTCTTGCCCTTCCCCTGCGTTGTTCTATGGTTTCAGCTGGGGCCCTGGTGAGTGTGGTTAGCTGATCCTCCCTTCAGGTTCATTGTTTTGAAAAAAAGATAAGCAAATTCTCCAACAGAGAGATTAGTACTAGATAGAAGGGATGACCATATATAATTTAGGAAGTTTTATATGTGTTGGCTCTCTTCTAGCCCACATTTGGTGGTATCTTGATCTTGGAGACTGAGCTCATTTTTGTACCTGGTTTTGACTTATTTCCCAGTTCCAGCAATGAGTTCCATTCCACTGAGTGGATCTATTAGCCAAATCAACAAGTTGTTACCCACCATGAAACTAAGCTAGTTTGTTTCCTAAGTTGTTTGGAGTTGCTTTCTTGCTCGTGAGTCTTACAGTGCAGCCAGATCAAACTTTCCTGGTTTGTGTAATCTAACAAGATGTACAACTTAATAGGATAGCTTCATTTCTAACCTTGTTTGTTTAGAAAACAAAGTACATCATTGCTGATTACTGTACTGTGGGAAATAAGCTAGTTCTGTCCTCAGAATGAGTTGCTTTCTTAAGAAGAATCTTCAGTGCAACAAGATCAAACTTTCCTAGTTTGTGTAATTTAACAAGTTGGACAACTTGGACAAGATGCACATATTAATCATTTCCAACATACTTTGTTTAGAAAACAACACCTTCATTGCCGAACACTGTACTGTGTGAAATAAGCTAGTTCTGTTCTCGGCATGATTTGCTTCCTTTAGAAGAATCGTCAGTGAATCAAGATCAAAATTTCCTAGTTTGTGTAATCTAACACGATGTACAACTTAATAGATTAGCTTCATTTCTAACGTAGTTTGTTTAGAAAACAAACACCGTCATTGCCAAATACTGTACTGTGTGAAATAAGCCAGTTCTCTATCGAGCGAGTTGGTTTCTTACGAACAGTCTTCAGTGCAGCAAGATCAAACTTTCGTAGTTTGTGTAATCTAACAAGATGTACAACTTAGTAGATTACCTTCATTTCTAACGTAGTTTCTTCAGAAAACAAACACCTTCATTGCCGAACACTGTACTGTGTGTAATAAGCTAGTTCTGTTCTCGAAATGAGTTGCTTTCTTAAGAAGAATCTTCATTGCAGCAAGATCGAACTTTCCTAGTTTGTGTAATTTAACAAGTTGGACAACTTAGTACATTCGCCTCATTTCCAACATACTTTGTTTAGAAAACAAACACCTTCATTGTCGAACACGGTATTGTGTGAAATAAGCTAGTTCTGTTCTCGGAATAAGTTGCTTTCTTAAGAAGAATCTTCAGTGCAGCAAGATCAAACTTTCCTAGTTTGTGTCATCTAACAAGATGTACAATTTAATGGATTAGCTTCATTTCCAGCATGGTTTCTTAAGAAAACAAACACCTTCATTGAGAACACTGTACTGTGTGAAATAAGCTAGTTCTGTTCTCGGAATGAGTTGCTTTCTTAAGAAGAATATTCAGTGAAGCAAGATCAAACTTTCTAGTTTGTGTAATCTAACAAGATGTACAACTTAATAGATTAGCTTCATTTCTAATGTAGTTTCTTTAGAAAACAAACACCTTCATTGTCGAACACTGTACTGTGTGAAATAAGCTAGTTCTGTTCTCGGATTGAGTTGCTTTCCTAATAAGAATCTTCAGTGAAGGAAGATCAAACTTTACTAGTTTGTGTAATCTAACAAGATGTACAACTTGATAGTTTAGCTTCATTTCCAACGTAGTTTCTTTAGAAAACAAACACCTGCATTGTCGAACACTGTAGTGTGTGAAATAAGCTAGTTCTGTCCTCGGAATGAGTTGCTTTCTTGTGCAGCAAGAAGGATCTTTAGTGCAGCAAGATCAAACTTTCCTAGTTTGTGTAATTTAACAAAGGTGGACAACTTGAGTACATTCGCCTCATTTCCAACATACTTTGTTTAGAAAAAAAACACCTTCATTGCCAAACACTGTACTGTGTGAAATAAGTTATTTCTGTTGTCGGAATGAGTTGCTTTCTTAAGAAGAATCTTCAGTGAAGCAAGCTCAAACTTTCCTAGTTTATGTAATCTAACAAGATGTACAACTTAATAGATTAGCTTCATTTCTAACGTAGTTTCTTTAGAAAAAACATCTTCATTGCCGAACACTGTACTGTGTAAAATAAGCTAGTTCTGTTCTCGGAATGAGTTGCTTTCTTAAGAGGCATCTTCAGTGAATCAGGAAAAACTTTCCTAGTCTCTGTAATCTAACAAGATGTACAACTTAATAGATTAGCTTCATTTCCAACATAGTTTCTTTAGAAAACAAATACCTTCATTGTCGAACACTGTACTGTGTGAAATAAGGTAGTTCTGTTCTCGTAATGAGTTGCTTTCTTACGAAGAATCTTCAGTGCAGCAAGATCAACCTTTCCTAGTTTGTGTAATTTAACAAATTGGACAACATAGTACATTCGACTCATTTCCAACATACTTTGTTTAGAAAAAAACACCGTCATTTTCAAACCCTGTACTGTGTAAATAATCTTGTTCTGTTCTCGGAATGAGATGCTTTCTTTGAAGAAACTTCAGTGAAGCAAGATCAAACTTTCCTAGTTTGTGTCATCTAACAAGATGTACAACTTAATAGATTAGCTTCATTTCTGACGTAGTTTCTTCAGAAAACAAACACCTTCATTGCCGAACACAGTACTGTGTGAAATAAGCTACTTCTGTTCTCGGAATGAGTTGCTTTTTAAGAAGAATCTTCAGAGAGGAAGATCAAACATTCCTAGTTTGTGTAATTTAACAAGTTGGACAACTTAGCACCTTCGCCTCATTTCCAACATACTTTGTTTAGAAAACAAACACCTTCATTGCCAAACATAGTAGTGTGTGAAATAAGCTAGTTCTGTTCTCGGAATGAGTTGCTTTCTTACGAAGAGTCTTCAGTGCAGCCAGATCAAACTTTCCTGGTTTGTGTAATCTAACAAGATGTACAACTTAATAGGATAGCTTCATTTCTAACCTTGTTTGTTTAGAAAACAAAGTACATCATTGCCAATTACTGTACTGTGGGAAATAAGCTAGTTCTGTCCTCAGAATGAGTTGCTTTCTTAAGAAGAATCTTCAGTGCAACAAGATCAAACTTTCCAAGTTTGTGTAATTTAACAAGTTGGACAACTTAGCACATTTGCCTCATTTCAATATACTTTGTTTAGAAAACAAACACCTTCATTGCCGAACACTGTACTGTGTGAAATAAGCTAGTTCTGTTCTCGGCATGATTTGCTTCCTTTAGAAGAATCGTCAGTGAATCAAGATCAAAGTTTCCTAGTTTGTGTAATCTAACACGATGTACAACTTAATAGATTAGCTTCATTTCTAACATAGTTTGTTTTTAAAACAAACACCGTCATTGCCAAATACTGTACTGTGTGAAATAAGCCAGTTCTCTATCGAGCGAGTTGGTTTCTTACGAACAGTCTTCAGTGCAGCAAGATCAAACTTTCGTAGTTTGTGTAATCTAACAAGATGTACAACTTAGTAGATTACCTTCATTTCTAACGTAGTTTCTTCAGAAAACAAACACCTTCATAGCCAAACTCTGTACTGTGTGAAATAATCTACTTCTGTTCTTGGAATGAGTTGCTTTCTTACGAAGGATCTTTATTGCAGCAAGATCAAACATTCCTAGTTTGTGTAATTTAACAAGGTGGACAACTTAGTACATTCGCCTCATTTCCAACATACTTTGTTAAGAAAAAAAACCCTTCATTGCCAAACACTGTACTGTGTGAAATAAGTTATTTCTGTTGTCGGAATGAGTTGCTTTCTTAAGAAAGAATCTTCAGTGAAGCAAGCTCAAACTTTCCTAGTTTATGTAATCTAAGAAGATGTACAACTTAATAGATTAGCTTCATTTCTAACGTAGTTTCTTTAGAAAAGAAACATCTTCATTGCCGAACACTGTACTGTGTAAAATAAGCTAGTTCTGTTCTCGGAATGAGTTGCTTTCTTAGAAGCATCTTCAGTGAATCAAGAAAAAACTTTCCTAGTCTCTGTAATCTAACAAGATGTACAACTTAATAGATTAGCTTCATTTCCAACATAGTTTCTTTAGAAAACAAATACCTTCATTGTCGAACACTGTACTGTGTGAAATAAGGTAGTTCTGTTCTCAGGAATGAGTTGCTTTCTTACGAAGAATCTTCAGTGCAGCAAGATCATCCTTTCCTAGTTTGTGTAATTTAACAAATTGGACAACATAGTACATTCGACTCATTTCCAACATACTTTGTTTAGAAAAAAACACCTTCATTTTCAAACCCTGTACTGTGTAAATAATCTTGTTCTGTTCTCAGAATGAGATGCTTTCTTTAGAAGAAACTTCAGTGAAGCAAGATCAAACTTTCCTAGTTTGTGTCATCTAACAAGATGTACAACTTAATAGATTAGCTTCATTTCTGAAAGTAGTTTCTTCAGAAAACAAACACCTTCATTGCCGAACACAGTACTGTGTGAAATAAGCTACTTCTGTTCTCAGAATGAGTTGCTTTTTTAAGAAGAATCTTCAGAGAGGAAGATCAAACATTCCTAGTTTGTGTAATTTAACAAGTTGGACAACTTAGTACCTTCGCCTCATTTCCAACATACTTTGTTTAGAAAACAAACACCTTCATTGCCAAACATAGTAGTGTGTGAAATAAGCTAGTTCTGTTCTAGGAATGAGTTGCTTTCTTCTGAAGAGTCTTCAGTGCAGCCAGATCAAACTTTCCTGGTTTGTGTAATCTAACAACATGTACAACAATAGGATAGCTTCATTTCTAACCTTGTTTGTTTAGAAAACAAAGTACATCATTGCCAATTACTGTACTGTGTGGAAATAAGCTAGTTCTGTCCTCAGAATGAGTTGCTTTCTTAAGAAGAATCTTCAGTGCAACAAGATCAAACTTTCCAAGTTTGTGTAATTTAACAAGTTGGACAACTTAGCACATTTGCCTCATTTCAATATAGTTTGTTTAGAAAGCGAACACCTTCATTGCGAACACTGTACTGTGTGAAATAAGCTAGTTCTGTTCTCGGCATGATTTGCTTCCTTTAGAAGAATCGTCAGTGAATCAAGATCAAAGTTTCCTAGTTTGTGTAATCTAACACGATTTACAACTTAATAGATTAGCTTCATTTCTTAAGTAGTTTGTTTAGAAAACAAACACCGTCATTTACCAAATATTGTACTGTGTGAAATAAGCCAGTTCTCTATCGAATCAGGTTGGTTTCTTACAGACAGTCTTCAGTGCAGCAAGATCAAACTTTCGTAGTTTGTGTAATCTAACAAGATGTACAACTTAGTAGATTACCTTCATTTCTAACGTAGTTTCTTCAGAAAACAAACACCTTCATAGCCAAACTCTGTACTGTGTGAAATAATCTACTTCTGTTCTTGGAATGAGTTGCTTTCTTCTTACGAAGGATCTTTATTGCAGCAAGATCAAACATTCCTAGTTTGTGTAATTTAACAAGGTGGACAACTTAGTACATTCGCCTCATTTCAACATACTTTGTTAGAAAAAAAACACCTTCATTTGCCAAACACTGTACTGTGTGAAATAAGTTATTTCTGTTGTCGGAATGAGTTGCTTTCTTAGAAGAATCTTCCAGTGAAACAAGCTCAAACTTTCCTAGTTTATGTAATCTAAGAAGATGTACAACAATAGATTAAGCTTCATTTCTAACGTAGTTTCTTTAGAAAAGAAACATCTTCATTGCGAACACTGTACTGTGTAAAATAAGCTAGTTCTGTTCTCGGAATGAGTTGCTTTCTTAGAAGCATCTTCAGTGAATCAGAAAAAACTTTCCTAGTCTCTGTAATCTAACAAGATGTACAACAATAGATTAGCTTCATTTCCAACATAGTTTCTTTAGAAAACAAATACCTTCATTGTAAGACACTGTACTGTGTGAAATAAGGTAGTTCTGTTCTCGTAATGAGTTTCTTTCTTAAGAAGAATCTTCAGTGCAGCAAGATCAAACTTTCCTAGTTTGTGTAATCTAACAAGATGTACAACATAGTAGATTAGCTTCATTTCTAACATACTTTGTTTAGAAAACAATCACCTTCATTTTCAAACCCTGTACTGTGTGAAATAATCTTGTTCTGTTCTCGGAATGAGATGCTTTCTTTTGAAGGATCTTCAGTGCAGGAAGATCAAACTTTCCTAGTTTGTGTCATCTAACAAGATGTACAACTTAATAGATTAGCTTCATTTCTGACATACATTGTTTTTAGAAAACAAACACCTTCATTGCCAATCACTGTACTGTGTGAAATAAGCTACTTCTGTTCTCGAATGAGTTGCTTTTTTAAGAAGAATCTTCAGTGAAGCAAGATCAAACTTTCCTAGTTTGTGTAATTTAACAAGATGTACAACTTAATGGATTGGCTTCATTTCCAACGTAGTTTCTTTAGAAAACAAACACCTTCATTGCCGAACACAGTAGTGTGTGAAATAAGCTAGTTCTGTTCTCGGAAGGAGTTGCTTTCTTATGAAGAGTCTTCAGTGCAGCAAGATCAAACTTTCCTAGTTTGTGTAATCTAACAACATGTAAAACTTAATAGATTAGCTTCATTTCTAACGTAGTTGGTTTAGAAAACAAACACCGTCATTGCCAAATAATGTACTGTGTGAACTAAGCCAGTTCTGTTCTCAGAACTAGTTGGTTTCTTAAGAAGAGTCTTCAGTACACCAAGATCAAACTTTCCTAGTTTGTGTAATCTAACAAGATGTACAATTTAGTAGATTAGCTTCATTTATAACGTAGTTTATTTGAAAACAAACACCTTCATTGCCAACACTGTACTGTGTGTAATAAGCTAGTTCTGTTCTCGGAATGAGCTTGCTTTCTTTAAAAGGATCTTTAGTGCAGCAAGATCAAACTTTCCTAGTTTGTGTAATTTAACAAGATGGACAACTTAGTACATTCGCCTCATTTCAACATAGTTTGTTTAGAAAACAAACACCTCCATTGCCAAACCCTGTACTGTGTGAAATAATCCAGTTCTTTTCTCGGAATGAGTTTCTTTCTTAAGAAGAATCTTCAGTGAAGCAAGATCAAACTTTACTAGTTTGTGTAATCTAACAAGATGTACAACTTAATAGATTAGCTTCATTTCCAACGTAGTTTCTTTTTAGAAAACAAACAAATTCATTGTCAAACACTGTACTGTGTGAAATAAGCTAGTTCTGTTCTTGGAATGAGTTGCTTTCTTACGAAGAATCTTCAGTGCAGCAAGATCAAACTTTCCTAATTTGTGTAATTTAACAAGTTGGACAACTTAGTACATTCACATCATTTCCAACATACTTTGTTTAGAAAACAAACAAATTCATTGCCAAACATTGTACTGTGTGAAATAAGCTAGTTCTGTTCTAGGAATGAGTTGCTTTCTTAAGAAGAATCTTCAGTGAAGCAAGAACAACCTTTCCTAGTTTGTGTAATCTAACAAGATATACAACTTAATAGATTAGCTTCATTTTTAACGTAGTTTCTTTAGAAAACAAACACCTTCATTGACCAACACTGTACTGTGTTAAATAAGCTAGTTCTGTTCTCGGAATGAGTTGCTTTCTTTTTTAATATATATATTTTTTTTATTTATATTATTTTGATTTTACATTCATAGTAAAGGATCCATTGTCCTCCTCCCTGTCCTCCCACTTTCAAAGGGACCCTTGTCAATGGGGAATGTGGGTCAAGCATGTGTGAGGTTGGTTAAGAGTTCTGTTGGGTTGGCCCCAGTCTCTGTGCATAATGCCCCAACTATGGCTCTAACAATCTTTCCACCCACCCTTCCGCAAGTTTCCTGAGCCACATTGGGGTCATTTTAGTTCTGCTTCAGTGATTCGGTTTTCGGGAGCCTCTGTGTCTCTGGATCTCTTGCTTAGTTGGAATTGGATGTTCTCTGTTTTATCTCCTTTGGCCTTTTGCTGGTGTCATGATCGCCATGAATACTGAACTCTTGCCCTTCCCCTGCGTTGTTCTATGGTTTCAGCTGGGGCCCTGGTGAGGTATGGTTAGCTGATCCTCCCTTCAGGTTCAATGTCCACCTGAAAAAAGATAAGCAAATTCTCCATCGGAGAGAAAAGTTAGTACTATGTAGAAGGGATGACCATCTATGTTTTGGAGGGAAATTTATATGTGTTGGCTCTCTTCTAGCCCACATTTGGTGGTATCTTGATCTTGGAGACTGAACTCATTTTTTGTACCTGGTTTTGACTTATTTCCCAGTTCCAGCAATGAGTTCCATTCCACAGAGTGGATCTATTAGCCAAATCAAGAGCAGTTGGTTACCCACCATGGCTGATTGCCACTACTGCACTTGTATGAGCATTATGTCAAGTTGTTTCCAGCTGGGTATCTTAGACTGCCAGTTGTTTGGACAGATGTCGGTCATTTTCCCCCAGTTGCTTGTATAGCGCCCTCTGGTACTAGACTAGCTAACTCTCTGGGGACTGACCCTCTTCCAGATTCTGAACATATTTCTTCGTGTTTGGTCTCACACACGTAAGCTGTCTTCAAAAGTAGGGTCTTGCCATTAACCTTTGGTGGGTCACCAAGAACTCTGACAGAAGTCTGTCTATTTTGGGAAACCTTGTAGGTGTTTCAGATCAACAAGTCATTGTGGAAGTTCACCTCATGCTGGCACTGGGAGTTATAAGTCTGCACCTAGGAAGATGAGGGAAGAAAAAGATAATATAGAGGAGAAAGTGAGTATAGAGAGGGGAGGGAGAGAGAACGAGATAGAGAGAGAGAGAGAGAAGAGAGAGAGAAGCAGGACAAGATTAAGGTTGGCCTTCATGATGCTCTCTCCAGGTTCCTGTGGTTCGGGTGTTCCCTCTGCGGGCCTGCTGAAGGATCAATGTTTTAACCTGTTGTTCAGAATAAGGGTTTTATAGTGTCTTTTCCTTTTGGGTCCCAATTTGTATCCCCCCCCCTTGTTCTCCCTCCCACCCTCTCGTTCCCCCCCACCCTTACCCTCCCTCCCTCCCACCCTCCGTTTTGTCTGGGCTTCAGAGTGTTTATTTGGTTTGGCCACCTGCCACATGGTTTCAGGTTAGGAGTGACAGATAAACGAGACCATGCGACGATTATCTTTTTGTGCTTGGGTGAGCTCACTGAGGATGATCTGTTCCATGTGTGACCATTTTTTTTCAAATTTCCTTGTTTCATCTTTCCTTACTGCTACGTAGCATTCCATAGTATAGATATACAACATCTTTGTTATCCATTCATCTAGTGATGGACACCTGGGTTGATTCCAGCTCTTTGCTATTATGAATTGAGCAGCTATAAACATGGTTGAGCAAATGTCTCTGATCTGAGGCTTGGGGCCTTTAGGGTATATGCCCAATAAGGGAATAACTGGGTCCATTGGTAGGTCTATGGTCATCCTTTTCAGGAGACTCCATATAGCTTTCCATACTGGTTGAACCATTTTACATTCCCACCAGCAGTGAAGGGTTGTTCCTATTTCTCAACATCCTCGCCAGCATTTATTTCCATTATTTTTTTTAATGCTAGCCATCCTTACTGGGGTAAGGTGGAATCTCATAGTTGTTTTAATTTGCATTTCCCTGATGATTAGGGATGTTGAACATTTTCTTAAATGTGCATTTGCTATTTGTATTTCTTCCTCTGAGAACTCCCTGTGCAGTTCTCTGCCCCACTTTGTGAGTGGATTGTTTGATGATTTGTTTTTTAGGTTTTGGAGTTCTTTGTAAATTCTAGAAATCAGGCCTCTGTCAGTTGTATAGCTGGTGAAAATTTTCTCCCAATCTGTAGGTAATCTGCTGGCTTTGGTTATAGTATTTTTGTCAGTGAAAAACCTTTTCGGCTTCAAGTGATCCCAATGGTTGAGTGATTGTTTGATTTCCTGATCTGTTGGGGTTACTTTCGTAGTTTGTGTAATCTAACAAGGTGTACAATTTAGTAGATTAGCTTCATTTCTAACGTAGTTTCTTTGGAAAAAAAACAGCTTCATTGCCAAACACTGTACTGTGTGTAATAAGCTAGTTCTGTTCTCGGAATGAGTTGCTTTCTTACGAAGGATCTTTAGTGCAGCAAGATCAAACTTTCCTAGTTTGTGTAATTTAACAAGTTGGACAACTTAGTACATTCGCATCATTTCCAACATACTTTGTTCAGAAAACAAATGCCTTCATTGCCGAACATTGTACTGTGTGAAATAAGCTAGTTCTGTTGTCGAAATGAGTTGCTTTCTTAAGAAGAATCTTCATTGCAGCAAGATCTAACTTTCCTAGTTTGTGTAATTTAACAAGTTGGACAACTTAGTACATTCGCCTCATTTCCAACATACTTTGTTTAGAAAACAAACACCTTCATTGCCAAACACTGTACTGTGTGAAATAAGTTATTTCTGTTGTCGGAATGAGTTGCTTTCTTAAGAAGAATCTTCAGTGAAGCAAGCTCAAACTTTCCTAGTTTATGTAATCTAACAAGATGTACAACTTAATAGATTAGCTTCATTTCTAACGTAGTTTCTTTAGAAAAGAAACATCTTCATTGCCGAACACTGTACTGTGTAAAATAAGCTAGTTCTGTTCTCGGAATGAGTTGCTTTCTTAAGAAGAATCTTCAGTGAATCAAGAAAAAACTTTCCTAGTCTCTGTAATCTAACAAGATGTACAACTTAATAGATTAGCTTCATTTCCAACATAGTTTCTTTAGAAAACAAATACCTTCATTGTCGAACACTGTACTTTGTGAAATAAGGTAGTTCTGTTCTCGTAATGAGTTGCTTTCTTACGAAGAATCTTCAGTGCAGCAAGATCAACCTTTCCTAGTTTGTGTAATTTAACAAATTGGACAACATAGTACATTCGACTCATTTCCAACATACTTTGTTTAGAAAAAAAACACTGTCATTTTCAAACCCTGTACTGTGTAAATAATCTTGTTCTGTTCTGGGAATGAGATCTTTCTTAAGAAGAAACTTCAGTGAAGCAAGATCAAACTTTCCTAGTTTGTGTCATCTAACAAGATGTACAACTTAATAGATTAGCTTCATTTCTGACGTAGTTTCTTCAGAAAACGAACACCTTCATTGCCGAACACAGTACTGTGTGAAATAAGCTACTTCTGTTCTCGGAATGAGTTGCTTTTTTAAGAAGAATCTTCAGAGAGGAAGATCAAACATTCCTAGTTTGTGTAATTTAACAAGTTGGACAACTTAGCACATTCGCCTCATTTCCAACATACTTTGTTTAGAAAACAAACACCTTCATTGCCAAACATAGTAGTGTGTGAAATAAGCTAGTTCTGTTCTCGGAATGAGTTGCTTTCTTACGAAGAGTCTTCAGTGCAGCCAGATCAAACTTTCCTGGTTTGTGTAATCTAACAAGATGTACAACTTAATAGGATAGCTTCATTTCTAACCTTGTTTGTTTAGAAAACAAAGTACATCATTGCTGATTACTGTACTGTGGGAAATAAGCTAGTTCTGTCCTCAGAATGAGTTGCTTTCTTAAGAAGAATCTTCAGTGCAACAAGATCAAACTTTCCTAGTTTGTGTAATTTAACAAGTTGGACAACTTAGCACATTTGCCTCATTTCCAACATACTTTGTTTAGAAAATGAACACCTTCATTGCCGAACACTGTACTGTGTGAAATAAGCTAGTTCTGTTCTCGGCATGATTTGCTTCCTTTAGAAGAATCGTCAGTGAATCAAGATCAAAATTTCCTAGTTTGTGTAATCTAACACGATGTACAACTTAATAGATTAGCTTCATTTCTAACGTAGTTTGTTTAGAAAACAAACACCGTCATTGCCAAATACTGTACTGTGTGAAATAAGCCAGTTCTCTATCCGAACGAGTTGGTTTCTTACGAACAGTCTTCAGTGCAGCAAGATCAAACTTTCGTAGTTTGTGTAATCTAACAAGATGTACAACTTAGTAGATTACCTTCATTTCTAACGTAGTTTCTTCAGAAAACAAACACCTTCATTGCCGAACACTGTACTGTGTGTAATAAGCTAGTTCTGTTCTCGAAATGAGTTGCTTTCTTAAGAAGAATCTTCATTGCAGCAAGATCGAACTTTCCTAGTTTGTGTAATTTAACAAGTTGGACAACTTAGTACATTCGCCTCATTTCCAACATACTTTGTTTAGAAAACAAACACCTTCATTGTCGAACACGGTATTGTGTGAAATAAGCTAGTTCTGTTCTCGGAATAAGTTGCTTTCTTAAGAAGAATCTTCAGTGCAGCAAGATCAAACTTTCCTAGTTTGTGTCATCTAACAAGATGTACAATTTAATGGATTAGCTTCATTTCCAGCATGGTTTCTTAAGAAAACAAACACCTTCATTGAGGAACACTGTACTGTGTGAAATAACCTAGTTCTGTTCTCGGAATGAGTTGCTTTCTTAAGAAGAATATTCAGTGAAGCAAGATCAAACTTTCCTAGTTTGTGTAATCTAACAAGATGTACAACTTAATAGATTAGCTTCATTTCTAATGTAGTTTCTTTAGAAAACAAACACCTTCATTGTCGAACACTGTACTGTGTGAAATAAGCTAGTTCTGTTCTCGGATTGAGTTGCTTTCCTAATAAGAATCTTCAGTGAAGGAAGATCAAACTTTACTAGTTTGTGTAATCTAACAAGATGTACAACTTGATAGTTTAGCTTCATTTCCAACGTAGTTTCTTTAGAAAACAAACACCTGCATTGTCGAACACTGTAGTGTGTGAAATAAGCTAGTTCTGTCCTCGGAATGAGTTGCTTTCTTACGAAGGATCTTTAGTGCAGCAAGATCAAACTTTCCTAGTTTGTGTAATTTAACAAGGTGGACAACTTAGTACATTCGCCTCATTTCCAACATACTTTGTTTAGAAAAAAACACCTTCATTGCCAAACACTGTACTGTGTGAAATAAGTTATTTCTGTTGTCGGAATGAGTTGCTTTCTTAAGAAGAATCTTCAGTGAAGCAAGCTCAAACTTTCCTAGTTTATGTAATCTAACAAGATGTACAACTTAATAGATTAGCTTCATTTCTAACGTAGTTTCTTTAGAAAAGAAACATCTTCATTGCCGAACACTGTACTGTGTAAAATAAGCTAGTTCTGTTCTCGGAATGAGTTGCTTTCTTAAGAGGAATCTTCAGTGAATCAAGGAAAAACTTTCCTAGTCTCTGGAATCTAACAAGATGTACAACTTAATAGATTAGCTTCATTTCCAACATAGTTTCTTTAGAAAACAAATACCTTCATTGTCGAACACTGTACTGTGTGAAATAAGGTAGTTCTGTTCTCGTAATGAGTTGCTTTCTTACGAAGAATCTTCAGTGCAGCAAGATCAACCTTTCCTAGTTTGTGTAATTTAACAAATTGGACAACATAGTACATTCGACTCATTTCCAACATACTTTGTTTAGAAAAAAAACACCGTCATTTTCAAACCCTGTACTGTGTAAATAATCTTGTTCTGTTCTCGGAATGAGATCTTTCTTAAGAAGAAACTTCAGTGAAGCAAGATCAAACTTTCCTAGTTTGTGTCATCTAACAAGATGTACAACTTAATAGATTAGCTTCATTTCTGACGTAGTTTCTTCAGAAAACAAACACCTTCATTGCCGAACACAGTACTGTGTGAAATAAGCTACTTCTGTTCTCGGAATGAGTTGCTTTTTTAAGAAGAATCTTCAGAGAGGAAGATCAAACATTCCTAGTTTGTGTAATTTAACAAGTTGGACAACTTAGCACCTTCGCCTCATTTCCAACATACTTTGTTTAGAAAACAAACACCTTCATTGCCAAACATAGTAGTGTGTGAAATAAGCTAGTTCTGTTCTCGGAATGAGTTGCTTTCTTACGAAGAGTCTTCAGTGCAGCCAGATCAAACTTTCCTGGTTTGTGTAATCTAACAAGATGTACAACTTAATAGGATAGCTTCATTTCTAACCTTGTTTGTTTAGAAAACAAAGTACATCATTGCCAATTACTGTACTGTGGGAAATAAGCTAGTTCTGTCCTCAGAATGAGTTGCTTTCTTAAGAAGAATCTTCAGTGCAACAAGATCAAACTTTCCTAGTTTGTGTAATTTAACAAGTTGGACAACTTAGCACATTTGCCTCATTTCCAACATACTTTGTTTAGAAAACGAACACCTTCATTGCGAACACTGTACTGTGTGAAATAAGCTAGTTCTGTTCTCGGCATGATTTGCTTCCTTTAGAAGAATCGTCAGTGAATCAAGATCAAAGTTTCCTAGTTTGTGTAATCTAACACGATGTACAACTTAATAGATTAGCTTCATTTCTAACATAGTTTGTTTAGAAAACAAACACCGTCATTGCCAAATACTGTACTGTGTGAAATAAGCCAGTTCTCTATCCGAACGAGTTGGTTTCTTACGAACAGTCTTCAGTGCAGCAAGATCAAACTTTCGTAGTTTGTGTAATCTAACAAGATGTACAACTTAGTAGATTACCTTCATTTCTAACGTAGTTTCTTCAGAAAACAAACACCTTCATAGCCAAACTCTGTACTGTGTGAAATAATCTACTTCTGTTCTTGGAATGAGTTGCTTTCTTACGAAGGATCTTTATTGCAGCAAGATCAAACATTCCTAGTTTGTGTAATTTAACAAGGTGGACAACTTAGTACATTCGCCTCATTTCCAACATACTTTGTTAAGAAAAAAAACACCTTCATTGCCAAACACTGTACTGTGTGAAATAAGTTATTTCTGTTGTCGGAATGAGTTGCTTTCTTAAGAAGAATCTTCAGTGAAGCAAGCTCAAACTTTCCTAGTTTATGTAATCTAAGAAGATGTACAACTTAATAGATTAGCTTCATTTCTAACGTAGTTTCTTTAGAAAAGAAACATCTTCATTGCCGAACACTGTACTGTGTAAAATAAGCTAGTTCTGTTCTCGGAATGAGTTGCTTTCTTAAGAAGCATCTTCAGTGAATCAAGAAAAAACTTTCCTAGTCTCTGTAATCTAACAAGATGTACAACTTAATAGATTAGCTTCATTTCCAACATAGTTTCTTTAGAAAACAAATACCTTCATTGTCGAACACTGTACTGTGTGAAATAAGGTAGTTCTGTTCTCGTAATGAGTTGCTTTCTTACGAAGAATCTTCAGTGCAGCAAGATCATCCTTTCCTAGTTTGTGTAATTTAACAAATTGGACAACATAGTACATTCGACTCATTTCCAACATACTTTGTTTAGAAAAAAACACCGTCATTTTCAAACCCTGTACTGTGTAAATAATCTTGTTCTGTTCTCGGAATGAGATGCTTTCTTTAGAAGAAACTTCAGTGAAGCAAGATCAAACTTTCCTAGTTTGTGTCATCTAACAAGATGTACAACTTAATAGATTAGCTTCATTTCTGACGTAGTTTCTTCAGAAAACAAACACCTTCATTGCCGAACACAGTACTGTGTGAAATAAGCTACTTCTGTTCTCGGAATGAGTTGCTTTTTTAAGAAGAATCTTCAGAGAGGAAGATCAAACATTCCTAGTTTGTGTAATTTAACAAGTTGGACAACTTAGCACCTTCGCCTCATTTCCAACATACTTTGTTTAGAAAACAAACACCTTCATTGCCAAACATAGTAGTGTGTGAAATAAGCTAGTTCTGTTCTCGGAATGAGTTGCTTTCTTACGAAGAGTCTTCAGTGCAGCCAGATCAAACTTTCCTGGTTTGTGTAATCTAACAACATGTACAACTTAATAGGATAGCTTCATTTCTAACCTTGTTTGTTTAGAAAACAAAGTACATCATTGCCAATTACTGTACTGTGGGAAATAAGCTAGTTCTGTCCTCAGAATGAGTTGCTTTCTTAAGAAGAATCTTCAGTGCAACAAGATCAAACTTTCCAAGTTTGTGTAATTTAACAAGTTGGACAACTTAGCACATTTGCCTCATTTCCAATATACTTTGTTTAGAAAACGAACACCTTCATTGCCGAACACTGTACTGTGTGAAATAAGCTAGTTCTGTTCTCGGCATGATTTGCTTCCTTTAGAAGAATCGTCAGTGAATCAAGATCAAAGTTTCCTAGTTTGTGTAATCTAACACGATTTACAACTTAATAGATTAGCTTCATTTCTTACGTAGTTTGTTTAGAAAACAAACACCGTCATTGCCAAATACTGTACTGTGTGAAATAAGCCAGTTCTCTATCCGAACGAGTTGGTTTCTTACGAACAGTCTTCAGTGCAGCAAGATCAAACTTTCGTAGTTTGTGTAATCTAACAAGATGTACAACTTAGTAGATTACCTTCATTTCTAACGTAGTTTCTTCAGAAAACAAACACCTTCATAGCCAAACTCTGTACTGTGTGAAATAATCTACTTCTGTTCTTGGAATGAGTTGCTTTCTTACGAAGGATCTTTATTGCAGCAAGATCAAACATTCCTAGTTTGTGTAATTTAACAAGGTGGACAACTTAGTACATTCGCCTCATTTCCAACATACTTTGTTAAGAAAAAAAACACCTTCATTGCCAAACACTGTACTGTGTGAAATAAGTTATTTCTGTTGTCGGAATGAGTTGCTTTCTTAAGAAGAATCTTCAGTGAAGCAAGCTCAAACTTTCCTAGTTTATGTAATCTAAGAAGATGTACAACTTAATAGATTAGCTTCATTTCTAACGTAGTTTCTTTAGAAAAGAAACATCTTCATTGCCGAACACTGTACTGTGTAAAATAAGCTAGTTCTGTTCTCGGAATGAGTTGCTTTCTTAAGAAGCATCTTCAGTGAATCAAGAAAAAACTTTCCTAGTCTCTGTAATCTAACAAGATGTACAACTTAATAGATTAGCTTCATTTCCAACATAGTTTCTTTAGAAAACAAATACCTTCATTGTCGAACACTGTACTGTGTGAAATAAGGTAGTTCTGTTCTCGTAATGAGTTTCTTTCTTACGAAGAATCTTCAGTGCAGCAAGATCATCCTTTCCTAGTTTGTGTAATTTAACAAATTGGACAACATAGTACATTCGACTCATTTCCAACATACTTTGTTTAGAAAAAACACCGTCATTTTCAAACCCTGTACTGTGTAAATAATCTTGTTCTGTTCTCGGAATGAGATGCTTTCTTTAGAAGAAACTTCAGTGAAGCACGATCAAACTTTCCTAGTTTGTGTCATCTAACAAGATGTACAACTTAATAGATTAGCTTCATTTCTGACGTAGTTTCTTCAGAAAACAAACACCTTCATTGCCGAACACAGTACTGTGTGAAATAAGCTACTTCTGTTCTCGGAATGAGTTGCTTTTTTAAGAAGAATCTTCAGAGAGGAAGATCAAACATTCCTAGTTTGTGTAATTTAACAAGTTGGACAACTTAGCACCTTCGCCTCATTTCCAACATACTTTGTTTAGAAAACAAACACCTTCATTGCCAAACATAGTAGTGTGTGAAATAAGCTAATTCTGTTCTCAGAATGAGTTGCTTTCTTACGAAGAGTCTTCAGTGCAGCCAGATCAAACTTTCCTGGTTTGTGTAATCTAACAACATGTACAACTTAATAGGATAGCTTCATTTCTAACCTTGTTTGTTTAGAAAACAAAGTACATCATTGCCAATTACTGTACTGTGGGAAATAAGCTAGTTCTGTCCTCAGAATGAGTTGCTTTCTTAAGAAGAATCTTCAGTGCAACAAGATCAAACTTTCCTAGTTTGTGTAATTTAACAAGTTGGACAACTTAGCACATTTGCCTCATTTCCAATATACTTTGTTTAGAAAACGAACACCTTCATTGCCGAACACTGTACTGTGTGAAATAAGCTAGTTCTGTTCTCGGCATGATTTGCTTCCTTTAGAAGAATCGTCAGTGAATCAAGATCAAAGTTTCCTAGTTTGTGTAATCTAACACGATTTACAACTTAATAGATTAGCTTCATTTCTTACGTAGTTTGTTTAGAAAACAAACACCGTCATTGCCAAATACTGTACTGTGTGAAATAAGCCAGTTCTCTATCCGAACGAGTTGGTTTCTTACGAACAGTCTTCAGTGCAGCAAGATCAAACTTTTGTAGTTTGTGTAATCTAACAAGATGTACAACTTAGTAGATTACCTTCATTTCTAACGTAGTTTCTTCAGAAAACAAACACCTTCATTGCCAAACTCTGTACTGTGTGAAATAATCTACTTCTATTCTTGGAATGAGTTGCTTTCTTACGAAGGATCTTTATTGCAGCAAGATCAAACTTTCCTAGTTTGTGTAATTTAACAAGGTGGACAACTTAGTACATTCGCCTCATTTCCAACATACTTTGTTTAGAAAACAAACACCTTCATTGCCAAACACTGTACTGTGTGAAATAAGTTATTTCTGTTGTCGGAATGAGTTGCTTTCTTAAGAAGAATCTTCAGTGAAGCAAGCTCAAACTTTCCTAGTTTATGTAATCTAAGAAGATGTACAATTTAATAGATTAGCTTCATTTCTATCGTAGTTTCTTTAGAAAAGAAACATCTTCATTGCCGAACACTGTACTGTGTAAAATAAGCTAGTTCTGTTCTCGGAATGAGTTGCTTTCTTAAGAAGAATCTTCAGTGAATCAAGAAAAAACTTTCCTAGTCTCTGTAATCTAACAAGATGTACAACTTAATAGATTAGCTTCATTTCCAACATAGTTTCTTTAGAAAACAAATACCTTCATTGTCGAACACTGTACTGTGTGAAATAAGGTAGTTCTGTTCTCGTAATGAGTTGCTTTCTTACGAAGAATCTTCAGTGCAGCAAGATCAACCTTTCCTAGTTTGTGTAATTTAACAAATTGGACAACATAGTACATTCGACTCATTTCCAACATACTTTGTTTAGAAAAATAACACCGTCATTTTCAAACCCTGTACTGTGTAAATAATTTTGTTCTGTTCTCGGAATGAGATGCTTTCTTTAGAAGAAACTTCAGTGAAGCAAGATCAAACTTTTCTAGTTTGTGTCATCTAACAAGATGTACAACTTAATAGATTAGCTTCATTTCTGACGTAGTTTCTTCAGAAAACAAACACCTTCATTGCCGAACACAGTACTGTGTGAAATAAGCTACTTCTGTTCTCGGAATGAGTTGCTTTTTTAAGAAGTATCTTCAGAGAGGAAGATCAAACATTCCTAGTTTGTGTAATTTAACAAGTTGGACAACTTAGCACCTTCGCCTCATTTCCAACATACTTTGTTTAGAAAACAAACACCTTCATTGCCAAACATAGTAGTGTGTGAAATAAGCTAGTTCTGTTCTCGGAATGAGTTGCTTTCTTACGAAGAGTCTTCAGTGCAGCCAGATCAAACTTTCCTGGTTTGTGTAATCTAACAAGATGTACAACTTAATAGGATAGCTTCATTTCTAACCTTATTTTTTAGAAAACAAAGTACATCATTGCCAATTACTGTACTGTGGGAAATAAGCTAGTTCTGTCCTCAGAATGAGTTGCTTTCTTAAGAAGAATCTTCAGTGCAACAAGATCAAACTTTCCTAGTTTGTGTAATTTAACAAGTTGGACAACTTAGCACATTTGCCTCATTTCCAACATACTTTGTTTAGAAAACGAACACCTTCATTGCCGAACACTGTACTGTGTGAAATAAGCTAGTTCTGTTCTCGGCATGATTTGCTTCCTTTAGAAGAATCGTCAGTGAATCAAGATCAAAGTTTCCTAGTTTGTGTAATCTAACACGATGTACAACTTAATAGATTAGCTTCATTTCTAACGTAGTTTGTTTAGAAAACAAACACCGTCATTGCCAAATACTGTACTGTGTGAAATAAGCCAGTTCTCTATCCGAACGAGTTGGTTTCTTACGAACAGTCTTCAGTGCAGCAAGATCAAACTTTCGTAGTTTGTGTAATCTAACAAGATGTACAACTTAGTAGATTACCTTCATTTCTAACGTAGTTTCTTCAGAAAACAAACACCTTCATAGCCAAACTCTGTACTGTGTGAAATAATCTACTTCTGTTCTTGGAATGAGTTGCTTTCTTACGAAGGATCTTTATTGCAGCAAGATCAAACATTCCTAGTTTGTGTAATTTAACAAGGTGGACAACTTAGTACATTCGCCTCATTTCCAACATACTTCGTTAAGAAAAAAAACACCTTCATTGCCAAACACTGTACTGTGTGAAATAAGCTAGTTCTGTTCTCGGAATGAGTTGCTTTCTTAAGAAGAATCTTCAGTGAAGCAAGATCAAACGTTCCTAGTTTGTGTAATTTAACAAGTTGGATAGCTTAGTACATTCGCCCCATTTCCATCATACTTTGTTTAGAAAACGAACACCTTCATTTCCGAACACTGTACTGTGTGAAATAAGCTAGTTCTGTTCTCGGAATGAGTTGCTTTCTTAAGAAGAATCATCAGTGAAGTAAGATCAAACTTTCCTAGTTTGTGTAATCTAACAAGATGTACAACTTAATAGATTAGCTTCATTTCTACGTAGTTTCTATAGAAAACAAACACCTTCATTGACGAACACTGTACTGTGTGAAATAAGATAGTTCTGTTCTTGGAATGAGTTGCTTTCTTAAGAAGAATCTTCAGTGCAGCAAGGTCAAATTTTCCTAGTTTCTGTAATTTAACAAGTTGGACAACTTAATACATTCGGGTGATTTCCAACATACTTTGTTTAGAAAACAAACACCTTCATTACTGAAAACTGTACTGTGTGAATTTAGCTAGTTTTGTTCTCGTAATGTGTTCCTTTCTTAAGAACAATCTTCAGTAAAGCCAGATCAAAATTTCCTAGTTTGTGTAATCTTAGAAGATGTACAACGTAATAGATTAGCTTCGTTTCCAACGCAGTTTCTTTAGAAAACAAAGACCTTCATTCCCGAACACTGTACGGTGTGAAATAAGCCAGTTCTGTTCTCTGAATGAGTTGCTTTCTTAAGAAGAATCATCAGTGAAGCAAGATCAAACTTTCCTAGTTTGTGTAATCTGAAAAGATGTACAACTTAATAGATTAGCTTCATTTCTAACGTAGTTTCTTTAGAAAACAACCACCTTCATTGCCGAACACTGTACTGTGTGAAATAAGCTAGTTCTGTTCTCGGAATGAGTTGCTTTCTTACGAAGAATATTCAGTGAAGCAAGATCAAACTTTCCTAATTTGTGTAATCTAGCAAGATGTACAACTAAATAGATTAGCTTAATTTCTAACGTACTTTCTTTAGAAAAAAAACACCTTCATTTCCGAATACTGTACTGTGTGAAATAAGCTAGTTCTGTTGTCGGAATGAGTGGCTTTCTTACGAAGGATCTTTAGTGCAGCAAGATCAAACTTTCCTAGTTTGTGTAATTTAAAAAGTGGGACAACTTAGTACATTCGCCTCCTTTCCAACATACTTTGTTTAGAAAACAAACACCTTCATTGCCGAACACTGTACTGTGTGAAATAAGCTAGTTCTGTTCTCTGAATGAGTTGCTTTCTTACGAAGGATCTTTAATGCAGCAAGATCAAACTTTCCTAGTTTGTGTAATGTAACAAGTTGGACAACTTAGTACATTCGCCTCATTTCAAACATACTTTGTTTAGAAAACAAACACCTTCATTGTCTAACACTGTACTGTGTGTAATAAGGTAGTTCTGTCCTCTGAATGAGATGCTTTCTTAAGTAGAATCTTCAGTGAAGCAAGATCAAACTTTCCTAGTTTGTGTAATCTAACAAGATGTACAACTTAATAGATTAGATTCATTTGTATTGTAGTTTTTTTAGAAAACAAACTTCTTCATTGCCAAAAACTGTACTATGTGAAATAAGCTAGTTGTTTTCTCGGCATGAGTTGCTTTCTTAAGAAGAATCTTCAGTGAATCAACATCAAACTTTCCTTGTTTGTGTAATTTAACAAGATGTACAACTTAACAGATTATCTTCATTTCTAACATAGTTTGAATAGAAAACAAACATCGTCATTCCCAAATACTGTTCTGTGTGAAATAAGCCAGTTCTCTTCTCCGAACGAGTTGGTTTCTTACGAAGAGTCTTAAGTGCAGCAAGATCAAACATTCCTAGTTTTTGTAATCTAACATGATATACAACTTAGTAGATTAGCTTCATTTCCAACGTGTCTAACGTTCATTGTTTCTTTGAAATAAGAAATGAAGAATCTTCAGAAAAGATCACCTTCATTGTGTAATTTAACACAACTGTAATGTGTGAAATAAGCAAACACCTATTGCCAAACACTGCACTTCTGTTCTGTTCTCGGAATGAGTTGCTTTCTTAAGAAGAATCTTCAGTGAATCAAGATAAAACTTTCCTAGTTTGTGGAATCTAACAAATGTACAACTTAATAGATTAGCTTCATTTCTAAAGTAGATTTTAGAAAACAAACACCTTCATTGCCATACACTATACTGTGTGAAATAAGCTAGTTCCGTTCTCAGAATTAGTTGCTTTCTTATGAAGAATCTTCAGTGCAGCAAGATGAAACTTTCCTACATTGTGTAATTTAACAAGTTGGACAACTTAGTACATTTGCCTCATTTCCAACATACTTTGTTTAGAAAACAAACACCTTCATTTTCGAACACTGTACTGTGTGAAATAAGCTAGTTCTGTTCTCTGAATGAGTTGCTTTCTTACGAAGGATCTTTAGTGCAGCAAGATCAAACTTTCCTAGTTTGTGCAATTTAACAATTTGGAAAACTTAGTATATTCGCCTCATTTCCAACATACTTTGTTTAGAATACAAACACCTTCATTGCCGAACACTGTACTATGTGAAATAAGCTAGTTCTGTTCTCGGAAAGAGTTGCTTTCTTAAGAAGAATCTTCAGTGAAGCAAGATCAAATTTTCCTGGTTTGTGTAATCTAACAAGATGTACAACTTAATAGGATAGCTTCATTTCTAACATTTTTGTTTAGAAAACAAACACCATCATTGCCAAATACTGGACTGTGTGAAATAAGCACGTTCTGTTCTCAGAATGAGTTGCTTTCTTAAGAAGAATCTTCAGTGCAGCAAGATCAAACGTTTCTAGTTTGTGTCATTTAACAAGTTGGACAACTTAGTACATTCGCCTCATTTCCAACATACTTTGTTTCAAAAACAAACACCTTCATTGGTGAACACTGTACTGTGTGAAATAAGATAGATCGGTACTCGGCATGAGTTGCTTTCTTAAGAAGAATCTTCAGTGAACCAATATCAAACTTTCATAGTTTGTGTAATCTAACAAGATGTACAACTTAGTAGATTAGCTTCATTTCTAACGTAGTTTCTCTCGAAAACAAACACCTTCATTCCTGAACACTGTACTCTGTGTAATCAGCTAGTTCTGTGCTCGGCATGAGTTGCTTTTTTCAGAAGAATCTTCAGTGAAGTAAGATCAAACTTTCCTAGTTTGTGTAATCTAACAAGATGTACAACTTAACAGGTTAGCTTCATTTCTAACCTTGTTTGTTTAGAAAACAAACACCATCATTGTCGAACACTGTTCTGTGTGAAATAAGCTAGTTCTGTTCTCGGAATGAGTTGCTTTCTTAAGAAAAAACTTCAGTGTAGCAAGATCAAACTTTCCTAGTTTGTGTAATCTAACAAGATGTACAACTTAATAGATTAGTTTAATTTCCAATGTAGTTTCTTTAGAAAACAAACACCTTCATTTTCGAACACTGTACTGTGTGAAATAAGGTAGTTCTGTTCTCGGAATGAGTTGCTTTCTTAAGAAGAATCTTCAGTGAAGCAAGATCAAACTTTCCTAGTTTGTGTAATCTAACAAGATGTACAACTTAGTAGATTAGCTTCATTTCTAACGTAGTTTCTTTCAAAAACAAACACCTTCATTGCCAAACACTGTACTGTGTGAAATAAGATAGCTCTGTTCTCAGAATGAGTTGCTTTTTTAAGAAGAATCTGGAGTGAAGCATGATCAAACTTTCCTAGTTTGTGTAATGTAACAATGTGTACAACTTAATAGATTAGCTTCATTTCTAATATAGGTTCTTCAGAAAATAAACACCTTCATTGTCGAACACTGTACTGTGTGAAATGAGCCAGTTCTGTTCTCGGAATGAGTTGCTTTCTTAAGAAGAATCTTCAGTGCAGCAAGAACAAACTTTCCTAGTTTGTGTAATCTAACAAGATGTACAATTTAATAGATTAGCTTAATTTCCAATGTAGTTTCTTTAGAAAACAAACACCTTCATTTTCGAACACTGTACTGTGTGAAGTAAGATTGTTCTGTTCTCGGAATGAGTTGCTTTCTTATGAAGGATCTTTAGTGCAGCAAGATCAAACTTTCCTAGTTTGTTTAATTTAACAAGTTGGACTACTTAGTACATTCGCCTCATTTCCAACATACTTTGTTTAGAAAACAAACACCTTCATTGCCGAACACTGTACTGTGTGAAATAAGCTAGTTCTATTCTCGGAATGAGTTGCTTTCTTAAGAAGAATCTTCAGTGAAGCAAGATCAAACTTTCCTAGTTTGTGTAATCTAACAAGATGTACAACTTAATAGATTAGCTTCATTTCTAATGTAGACTCTTTAGAAAACAAACACCTTCATTGCCCAACACTGTACTGTGTGAAATAAGATAGCTCTGTTCTCGGAATGAATTGCTTTCTTAAGAAGAATCTTGAGTGAAGCATTATCAAACTTTCCTAGTTTGTGTAATCTAACAAGGTGTACAAATTAATAGATTAGCTTCATTTCTAATGTAGTTTCTTCAGAAAATAAACACCTTCATTGTCGAACACTGTACTGTGTGAAATGAGCCAGTTCTGTTCTCGGAATGAGTTGCTTTCTTAAGAAAAATCTTCAGTGAAGCAATATTAAACTTTCCTAGTTTGTGTAATCTAACAAGATGTACAACTTAATAGATTAGCTTCATTTTCAAAGTAGTTTCTTTAGAAAACAAACACCTTCATTGTCGAACACTGTACGGTGTGAAATAAGCTAGTTCTGTTCTTGGAATCAGTTGCTTTCTTACGAAGGATCTTTAGTGCAGCAAGATCAAACTTTCCTACTTTTTGTAATTTAACAAGTTGGACAAGTTAGTACATTCGCCTAATTTCCAACATGCTTTGTTAAGAACAAAACACTTTCATTGCCGAACACTGTACTGGGTTAAATAAGCTAGTTCTATTCTCAGAATGAGTTGCTTTCTTAAGAAGAATCTTCAGTGAAGCAAGATCAAACTTTCCTAGTTTGTGTAATCTAACAAGATGTACAACTTCATAGATTAGCTTCATTTCTAATGTAGTTTGTTCAGAAAACAAACACCTTCATTTTCGAACAATGTATTGGGGGAAATAAGCTAGTTCTGTTCTCGGAATGAATTGCTTTCTTAAGAAAAATCTTAAGTGAAACAAGATCAAACTTTCCTAGTTTGTGTAATCTAACAAGATGTCCAACTTAATAGATTAGCTTCATTTCTAATGTAGTTTCTTTAGAAAACAAACACCTTCATTGTCGAACACTGTACTGTGTGAAATAAGCTAGTTCTGTTCTCAGAAGGAGTTGCTTTCTTACAAAGATTCTTCAGTGCAGCAAGATCCATCTTTCCTGGTTTGTGTAATCTAACAAGATGTACAACTTAATAGGTTAGCTTCATTTCTAACATTGTTTGTTTAGAAAACAAACACCTTCATTGCCGAACACTTTACTGTGTGAAATGGCATAGTTCTGTTCTCAGAATGTGTTGCTTGCTTAAGAAGAATATTAAGTGAAGCAAGATCAAACTTTCCTAGTTTGTGTAGTCTAACAAGATGTACAACTTAATAGATTAGCTTCATTTCTAATGTAGTTTCTTTAAAAAACAAACACCTTCATTGTCGAACACTGTTCTGTGTGAAATAAGCTCGTTTTGTTCTCAGAATTAGTTGCTTTCTTAAGAAGAATCTTCAGTGAAGCAAGATCAAACTTTCCGAGTTTGTGTAATCTAACAAGATATACAACTTAATAGATTAGCTTCATTTCCAACGTAGTTTCTTCAGAAAACAAACACCTTCAATGTCGAATACTGTACTGTATGAAAAATGCTAGTCTGTTCTCCAGATGAGTTGCTTTCTTACGAAGAATCTTCAATGCAGCAAGATCAAACTTTCCTAGTTTGTGTAATCTAAAAAGATGTACAACTTAATAGATTAGTTTCCTTTCCAACATAGTTTCTGTATAAAACAAACACCTTTATTGTTGAACACTGTACTGTGTGAAATAAGGTAGTTCTGTTCTCGGAATGAGTTGCTTTCTTACTAAGAATCTTCAGTGCAGCAAGATCAAACTGCCCTAGTTTGTGTAATTTAACAAGTTGGACAACTTAGTACATTCGCCTGATTTCCAACATACTTTGTTTAGAAAACAAACACCTTCATTGCCGAACACTGTACTGTGTGTAAAAAGCTAGTTCTGTTCTCGGAATGAGTTGTTTTCTTAAGAAGAATCTTCAGTGAAGCAAGATCAAACTTTCCTAGTTTGTGTATTCTAACAAGATGTACAACTTAATAGATTAGCTTCATTTCTAACGTAGTTTCTTTAGAAAACAAACACCTTCATTGCCGAACACTGTACTGTGTGAAATAACCTAGTTCTGTTCTCGGAATGAGTTGTTTTCTTAAGAAGAATCTTCAGTGAACCAATATCAAACTTTCATAGTTTGTGTATTCTAACAAGATGTAGAACTTAATAGATTACTTTCATTTCCAACGTAGATTCTTTAGAAAACAAACACCTTCATTGTGGAACACTGCACTGTGTGATATAAGCTAGTTCTGTTCTCAGAATTAGTTGCTTTGTTACGATGAATCTTCAGTGCAGCAAGATGAAACGCTCATTGTTTGTGTAATTTAAGAAGTTGGACAACTTAGTACATTCGCCTCATTTCCAACATACTTTGTTTAGATAACAAACACCATCATTGCCGAACACTGTTCTGTGTTAAATAAGCTAGTTCTGTTCTCGGAATGAGTTGCTTTCTTAAGAAGAATCTTCAGTGAAGCATGTTCAAACTTTCATAGTTTGTGTAATCTAACAAGATGTACAACTTCATAGATTAGCTTCATTTCTAATGTAGATTCTTTATAAAACAAACACCTTCATTGTCGAACCCTGTACTGTGTGAAATAAGCTAGTTTTGTTCTCGGAATGAGTTGCTTTCTTAATAAGAATCTTCAGTGAAGCTAGATCAAACTTTCCTAGTTTGTGTAATCTAACAAGATGTACAACTTAATAGATTAGATTCATTTCTAATGTAGTTTCTTTAGAAAACAAACACCTTCATTGTCGAACATTGTACTGGGTGAAATAAGTTAGTTCTGTTCTCAGAATGAGTTGATTTCTTAAGAAGAATCTTCAGTGAACCAATATCAAACTTTCATAGTTTGTGTATTCTAACAAGATGTACAACTTAATAAATTACTTTCATTTCCAACGTAAATTCTTTAGAAAACAAACACCTTCATTGTGGAACACTGCACTGTGTGATATAAGCTAGTTCTGTTCTCAGAATTAGTTGCTTTGTTACCAAGAATCTTCTGTGCAGCCAGATAAAACGCTCATTGTTTGTGTAATTTAACAAGTTGGACAACTTAGTACATTCGCCTCATTTCCAACATACTTTGTTTAGATAACAAACACCATCATTGCCGAACACTGTTCTGTGTTAAGTAAGCTAGTTCTGTTCTCGGAATGAGTTGCTTTCTTAAGAAGATTCTTCAGTGAAGTAAGATCAAACTTTCCTAGTTTGTGTAATCTAACAAGATGTACAACTTCATACATTAGCTTCATTTCTAATGTAGTTTCTTTAGAAAACAAACACCTTCATTGTCGAACCCTGTACTGTGTGAAATAAGCTAGTTCTGTTCTCGGAATGAGTTGCTTTCTTAAGAAGAATCTTCAGTGAAGCTAGATCAAACTTTCCTAGTTTGTGTAATCTGACAAGATGTACAACTTAATAGATTAGATTCATTTCTAATGTAGTTTCTTTAGAAAACAAACACCTTTATTGTCGAACACTGTACTGGGTGAAATAAGTTAGTTCTGTTCTCGGAATGAGATGCTTTCTTAAGAAGAATCTTCAGTGAAGCAAGATCAATCTTTCCTAGTTTGTGTAATCTAACAAGATGTACAACGTAATAGATTAGCTTCATTTCCAATGTAGTTTCTTTAGAAAACAAACACCTTCATTGCCGAACACAGTAGTGTGTGAAATAAGCTAGTTCTGTTCTCGGAATGAGTTGCTTTCTTACGAAGAGTCTTCAGTGCAGCAAGATCAAACTCCTAGTTTGTGTAATTTAAAAAGTTGGACAACTTAGTACATTCACCTTTTTTCCAACATACTTTGTTTGGAAAAAAAACACCTTCATTGCCGAACACAATATTGTGTCAAATAAGCTAGTTCTGTTCTCGACGGAGTTGCTTTCTTAAGAAGAATCTTCAGTGCAGCAAGATCAAACTTTCCTAGTTCGTGTAATTTAACAAGTTGGACAACTTAGTACATTTGCCTCATTTCCAACATACTTTGTTCAGAAAACAAACACCTTCATTGCCGAACACTGTACTGTGTGAAATAAGCTAGTTCTGTTCTCGGCATGAGTTGCTTTCTTAAGAAGAATCTTCAGTGAAGCAAGATCAAAATTTTCTAGTTTTTGTAATCTAACAATATGTAAAATTTAATAGATTAGCTTCATTTCTAACGTAGTTTCTTTAGGAAACAAACACCTTCATTGCCGAACACTGTACTGTGTGAAATAAGCTAGTTCTGTTCTCGGAATGATTTGCTTTCTTAAGAAGAATCTTCAGTGCAGCAAGATCAAACTTTCCTAGTTTGTGTAATCTAACAAGAGATACAACTTAGTAGATTAGCTTCATTTCCAACGTAGTTTCTTTAGAAAACAAACACCTTCATTGTCGAACACGGTACTGTTTTAAAGAAGCTTGTTCTGTTTTAGGAATGAGTTGCTTTCTTACGAAGGATCTTTACTGCAGCAAGATCAAACTTTCCTAGTTTGTGTAATATAAGAAGTTGGACAACTTAGTACATTCGCCTCATTTCCAACATACTTTGTTCAGAAAACAAACACCTTCATTGCCGAACACTGTACTGTGTGAAATAAGCTAGTTCTGTTCTCGGCATGAGTTGGTTTCTTAAGAAGAATCTTCAGTGAAGCAAGATCAAAATTTTCTAGTTTTTGTAATCTAACAATATGTAAAATTTAATAGATTAGCTTCATTTCTAACGTAGTTTCTTTAGGAAACAAACACCTTCATTGCCGAACACTGTACTGTGTGAAATAAGCTAGTTCTGTTCTCGGAATGATTTGCTTTCTTAAGAAGAATCTTCAGTGCAGCAAGATCAAACTTTCCTAGTTTATGTAATCTAACAAGATATACAACTTAGTAGATTAGCTTCATTTCCAACGTAGTTTCTTTAGAAAACAAACACCTTCATTGTCGAACACGGTACTGTTTTAAAGAAGCTTGTTATGTTTTAGGAATGAGTTGCTTTCTTACGAAGGATCTTTACTGCAGCAAGATCAAACTTTCCTAGTTTGTGTAATATAAGAAGTTGGACAACTTAGTACATTCGCCTCATTTCCAACATACTTTGTTTAGAAAACAAACACCTTAATTGCCGAAAACTGTACTGTGTGAAATAAGCTAGTTCTGTTCTCGGAATGAGTTGCATTCTTAAGAAGAATCTTCAGTGAAGCAAGATCAAACTTTCCTACTTTGTGTAATCTACCAAGATGTACTACTTAATGGATTAGCTTCATTTCCAACGTAGTTTCTTTAGAAAACAAACACCTTCATTTTCGACCACAGTAGTGTGTGAAATAAGCTAGTTCTGTTCTCGGAAGGAGTTGCTTTCTCACGAAGATTCTTCAGTGCAGCAAGATCAAACTTTCCTGGTTTGTGTAATCTAACAAGATGTACAACTTAATAGGTTAGCTTCATTTTTAACCTTGTTTGTTTAGAAAACAACACCATCATTGCCAAATACTGTACTGTGTGAAATAAGCTAATTCTGTTCTCGGAATGAGTTGCTTTCTTATGAAGAATCTTCAGTGCCTCAAGATAAAAATTTCCTAGTTTGTTTAATTTAACAAGTTGGACAACTTAGCACATTCGCCTCATTTCCTACATACTTTGTTAAGAAAACAAACACCTTCATTGCCGAACACTGTACTGTGTGAAATAAGCTATTTCTATTCTCGGAATGAGATCCTTTCTTAAGAAGATTCTTCAGTGCAGCAGTATCAAACTTTCCTAGTTTGTGTAATTTAACAAGTTGGACAACTTAGTACATTCGCCACATTTCCAACATACTTTGTTTAGAAAGCAAACACCTTCATTGCCGAACCCTGTACTGTGTGTAATAAGCTAGTTCTTTTCTCGGAATGAGTTGCTTTCTTAGGAAGAATCTTCAGTGAAGCAAGATCAAACTTTCCTACTTTGTGTAATCTAAGAAGATGTACAACTTAATAGATTAGCTTCCTTTCCAACATAGTTTCTCTAGAAAACAAACACCTTCATTGTCGAGCACTGTACTGTGTGAAATAAGGTAGTTCTGTTCTCGGAATGAGTTGCTTTCTTACGAGAAATCTTCAGTGCAGCAAGATCAAACTTTCCTCGTTTGTGTAATTTAACAAGTTGGACAACTTAGTACATTCGCCTTTTTTCCAACATACTGTGTTTGAAAAAAAACACCTTCATTGCTGAACACTGTACTGTGTCAAATAAGCTAGATCTGTTCTCGGAAGGAGTTGCTTTCTTAAGAAGAATCTTCAGTGCAGCAAGATCAAACTTTCCTAGTTTGTGTAATCTAACATGATGTACAACTTAATAGATTCACTTAATTTCCAACGTAGTTTATTTAGAAAACAAACACCTTCATTGCCGAACACTGTACTGTGTGCAATAACCTAGTTCAGTTCTCGGAATTAGTTGCTTTCTTAAGAAGAATCTTCAGTGCAGCAAGATCAAACTTTCCAAGTTTGTGTAATTTCACAAGTTGGACAACTTAGTACATTCGGCAAATTCCCAACATACTTTGTTTAGAAAACAAACACCTTCATTGCTGAACCCTGTACTGTGTGTAATAAGCTAGTTCTGTTCTCGGATTGAGTTGCTTTCTTAAGAAGAATCTTCAGTGAAGCAAGATCAAACTTTCCTAGTTTGTGTAATCTAACAAGATGTACAACTTAATAGATTAGCTTCATTTCCAACGTAGTTTCTTTAGAAAACAAAAACCTTCATTGCCGAACACTGTACTGTGTGTAATCAGCTCGTTCTGTTCTCGGAATGAGTTGCTTTCTTAAGAATAATCTTCAGTTAAGCAAGATCAAAGTTTCCTAGTTTTTGCAATCTAACAAGATGTACAACTTAATAGATTACATTCATTTCTTATGTAGTTTCTTTAGAAAACAAAGACATTCATTTTCGAATACTTTACTGTGTGAAATAAGCTAGTTCTGTTCTCGGAATGAGTTGCTTTCTTAAGAAGAATCTTCAGTGAAGAAAGATCAAACTTTCCTCGTTTGTTTAATCTAACAAGATGTACAACTTAATGGATTAGCTTCATTTCCAACGTAGTTATTTTAGAAAACAAACACCTTCATTGTCAAACACTGTACTGTGTGAAATAAGCTACTTCTGTTCTCGGAATGAGTTGCTTTCTTACGAAGGTTCTTTACTGCAGCAAGATCAAACTTTCCTAGTTTGTGTAATTTAACAAGTTGGACAACTTAGTACATTCGCCTCATTTCCAACATACTTTGTTTAGAAAACAAATAACTTCATTGCCGAACACTGTACTGTGTGAAGTAAGATAGTTCTGTTCTCAGAATGAGTTGCTTTCTTACGAAGAGTCTTCAGTGCAGCAAGATCAAACTTTCCTGGTTTGTGTAATCTAACAAGATGTACAACTTAATAGGTTAGCTTCATTTCTAATCTTGTTTGTATAAAAAACAAACACCATCATATCCAAATACTGTACTGTGTGAAATAAGCTAGTTTTGTTCTCGGAATGAGTTGCTTTCCTAAGAAGAATCTTCAGTGCAGCAAGATCAAACTTTCCTAGTTTGTGTAATTTAACAAGTTGGAGAATTTAGTACATTTGCCTCATTTCTATCATACTTTCTTTAGAAAACAAACATCTTCATTGCCAAAGACTATACTGTGTGAAATAAGCTACTTCTTATCTCGGCATGAGTTGCTTTCTTAAGCAGAATCTTCAGTGAATCAAGATCAAACTTTCCTAGTTTGTGTAATCTAACAAGATGTACAACTTAATAGATTAGCTTCATTTCTACCATAGTTTTTTTAGAAAACAAACACCGTCATTGCCAAATAATGTACTGTGTGAAATGAGCCAGTTCTCTTCTCTGAACGAGTTGGTTTCTTACGAAGAGTATTCAGTGCAGTAAGATCAAACTTTCCTAGTTTGTGGAATCTAACAAGATGTACAACTTAATAGATTAGCTCCATTTTGAACGTAGTTTCTTTAGAAAAAAAACACCTTCATTGCCGAACACTGTACTGTATGTAATTAGCTAGTTCTATTCTCGGATTGAGTTGCTTTCTTAAGAAGAATCTTCAGTGAAGCAAGATCAAACTCTCCTAGATTGTGTAATCTAATAAGATGTACAACTTAATAGATTAGCTTCATTTCGAACGTAGTTTCTTTAGAAATTAAACACATTCATTGTCGAAAACTGTACTGTGTGAAATAAGCTTGTTCTGTTCTGGGAATGAGTTGCTTTCTTACGAAGGATCTTCAGTGCAGCAAGATCAAACTTTCCTAGTTTGTGTAATTTAACAAGTTGGACAACTTAGTACATTCGCCTCATTTAAAACATACTTTGTTTAAAAAACAAACAACTTCATTGCCGAACACTGTACTGTGTGAAATAAGCTAGTTCTGTTCTCGGAATGAGTGGCTTTCTTAAGAAGAATCTTCAGTGAGGCAATATCAAATTTTCCTAGTTTGTGTAATCTAACAAGATGTACAACTTAATAGATTAGCTTCATTTCCAACGTAGTTTCTTTAGAAAACAAACACCTTCATTGTCGAACACTGTACTGTGTGAAATAAGCTAGTTCTGTTCTCGGAATGAGTTGCTTTCTTAAGAAGAATCTTCAGTGCAGCAAGATCAAACTTTCCTAGTTTGTGTAAATTAACAGGTTGGACAACTTAGTACATTCGCCTCATTTCCAACATACTTTGTATAGAAAACAAACACGTTCATTGCCGAACACTGTACTGTGTTCAATAAGCTAGTTCGGTTCTCAGAATGAGATGCTTTCTTAAGAAGAATCTTCAGTGAAGCAAGATCAAACTTTCCTAGTTTGTGTAATGTAACATGATGTACAACTTAATAGATTAGCTTCATTTCTAACGTAGTTTGTTTAGAAAACAAACACCGTCATTGCCAAATAATGTACTGTGTGAAATGAGCCAGTTTTCTTCTCCGAACAAGTTGGTTTCTTACGAAGAGTCTTCAGTGCAGCAAGATCAAACTTTCCTAGTTTGTGTAATCGAACAAGATGTACAACTTAATAGATTAGCTCCATTTTTAACTTAGTTTCTTTAGAAAACAAACACCTTCATTGCCGAACACTGTGCTGTATGTAATTAGCTAGTTCTGTTCTCGGATTGAGTTGCTTTCTTAAGAAGAATCTTCAGTGAAGCAAGATCAAACAATCCTAGTTTGTGTAATCTAATAAGATGTAAAACTTAATAGATTAGCTTCATTTTAAACGTAGTTTCTTTAGAAAACAAACACCTTCATTGCCGAACACTGTGCTGTATGTAATTAGCTAGTTCTGTTCTCGGATTGAATTGCTTTCTTAAGAAGAATCTTCAGTGAAGCAAGATCAAACTCGCCTAGTTTGTGTAATTTAACAAGGGGGACACTTAGTACATTCACCTCATTTCCAACACACTTTGTTTAGAAAACAAACACCTTCATTGCCAAACACTGTACTGTGTGAAATAAGCTGGTTCTGTTCTCGGAATGAGTTGCTTTCTTAAGAAGAATCTTAAGCGAAGCAAGATCAAACTTTCCTAGTTTGTGTAATCTAACAAGATGTACACCTTAATAGATTAGCTTCATTTCTAACGTAGTTTCTTTAGAAAACAAACACCTTCATTGCCAAACTCTGTACTGTGTGAAATAAGCTAGTTCTGTTCTCAGAATGAGATGCTTTCTTAAGAAGAATCTTCATTGCAGCAAGATCGAACTTTCCTAGTTTGTGTAATTTAACAAGTTGGACAACTTAGTACATTTGCCTCATTTCCAACATACTTTGTTTAGAAAACAAACACCTTCTTTGCCGAACACTGTACTGTGTGAAATAAGCTGGTTCTGTTCTCGGCATGAGTAGCTTTCTTAAGAAGATTCTTCAGTAAACCAAGAAAAAACTTTCCTAGTTTGTGTAATCTAACAAGACGTACAACTTAATAGATTAGCTTCATTTCCAACGTAGTTTTCTTTGAAAACAAACAACTTTAATGTCGAACACTGTACTGTGTGAAATAAGCTAGTTCTGAACTCGGAATGAGTTGCTTTCTTAAGAAGAATCTTCAGTGCAGCAAGATCAAACTTTCCTAGTTTGTGTAATGTAACATGATGTACAACTTAATAGATTAGCTTCATTTCTAACGTAGTTTGTTTAGAAAACAAACACCGTCATTGCCAAATAATGTACTGTGTGAAATGAGCCAGTTCTCTTCTCGAACACAAGTTGGTTTCTTTCTCGAATGAAGAGTCTTCAGTGCAGCAAGATCAAACTTTCCTAGTTTGTGTAATCTAACAAGATGTACAACTTAATACATTAGCTCCACTTTTAACGTAGTTTCTTTTGAAAACAAACACCTTCATTGCCGAACACTGTACTGTATGTAATTAGCTAGTTCTATTCTCGGATTGAGTTGCTTTCTTAAGAAGAATCTTCAGTGAAGCAAGATCAAACTCTCCTAGATTGTGTAATCTAATAAGATGTACAACTTAATAGATTAGCTTCATTTCTAACCTAGTTTCTTTAGAAATTAAACACATTCATTGTCAAAACTGTACTGTGTGAAATAAGCTTGTTCTGTTCTGGGAATGAGTTGCTTTCTTACGAAGGATCTTCAGTGCAGCAAGATCAAACTTTCCTAGTTTGTGTAATTTAACAAGTTGGACAACTTAGTACATTTGCCTCATTTAAAACATACTTTGTTTAAAAACAAACAACTTCATTGCCAAACACTGTACTGTGTGAAATAAGCTAGTTCTGTTCTCGGAATGAGTTGCTTTCTTAAGAAGAATCTTCAGTGAGGCAATATCAAATTTTCCTAGTTTGTGTAATCTAACAAGATGTACAACTTAATAGATTAGCTTCATTTCAACGTAGTTTCTTTAGAAAACAAACACCTTCATTGTCGAACACTGTACTGTGTGAAATAAGCTAGTTCTGTTCTCGGAATGAGTTTCTTTCTTAAGAAGAATCTTCAGTGCAGCAAGATCAAACTTTCCTAGTTTGTGTAAATTAACAAGTTGGACAACTTAGTACATTAGCCTCATTTTTAACATACTTTGTTTAGAAAACAAACACCTTCATTGCCAAACACTGTACTGTGTTCAATAAGCTAGTTCGGTTCTCAGAATGAGATGCTTTCTTAAGAAGAATCTTCAGTGAAGCAAGATCAAACTTTCCTAGTTTGTGTAATCTAACAAGATGTACAACTTAATAGATTAGCTTCATTTCTAATGTAGTGTCTTTATAAAACAAACACCTTCATTGCCGAACACTGTACTGTGTGAAATAAGCTAGTTCTGTTCTCGGAATGAGTAGCTTTCTTAAGAAGAATCTTCAGTGAAGAAAGATAAAACTTTCCTAGTTTGTGTAATCTAACAAGATGTACCACTTATTAGATTAGCTTCATTTTTCATGTAGTTTCTTTAGAAAACAAACACCTTCATTTTCGAACACTGTCCTGGGTGAAATAACCTAGTTCTTTTCTCGGAACGAGATGCTTTCTTAAGAAGAATCTTCAGTGAAGCAAGATCAAACTCTCCTAGATTGTGTAATCTAAGAAGATGTACAACTTAATACTTTAGCTTCATTTCTAACCTTGTTTGTATAGAAAACAAACACCATCATTGCCAAATACTGTACTGTGTGAAATAAGCTAGTTCTGTTCTCGGAATGAGTTGCTTTCTTACGAAGAGTCTTCAGCGCAGCAAGATCAAACTTTCCTAGTTTGTGTAATTTAACAAGTTGGACAACTTACTACATTTGCCTCATTTCCAACATAATTTGTTTAGAAAACAAACACCTTCTTTGCCGAACACTGTACTGTGTGAAATAAGCTAGTTCTGTTCTCGGAATGAGTTGCTTTCTTAAGAAGAATCTTCAGTGCAGCAAGATCAAACTTTCCAAGTTTGTGTAATCTAACAAGATGTACAACTTATTATATTAGCTTCATTTCTAACGTAGTTTCTTTAGAAAGCAAACACCTTCATTGCCGAACACTGTACTGTACGTAATTAGCTAGTTCTGTTCTCGGATTGATTTGCTTTCTTAAGAAGAATCTTCAGTGAAGCAAGATCAAACTCTCCTAGATTGTGTAATCTAATAAGATGTACAACTTAATAGATTAGCTTCATTTCTAACGTAGTTTGTTTAGAAAACAAACACCGTCATTGCCAAATAATGTACTGTGTGAAATGAGCCAGTTCTCTTCTCCGAACAAGTTGGTTTCTTACGAAGAGTCTTCAGTGCAGCAAAATCAAACTTTCCTAGTATGTGTAATCTAACAAGATGTACAACTTAATACATTAGCTCCACTTTTAACGTAGTTTCTTTTGAAAACAAACACCTTCATTGCCGAACACTGTGCTGTTTGTAATTAGCTAGTTCTGTTCTTGGATTGAATTGCTTTCTTAAGAAGAATCTTCAGTGAAGCAAGATCAAACTCTCCTAGTTTGTGTAATCTAATAAGATGTACAACTTAATAGATTAGCTTCATTTCTAACGTAGTTTCTTTCGAAAACAAACACCTTCATTGGCGAACACTGTACTGTGTGAAATAAGCTAGTTCTGTTCTCGGAATGAGATGCTTTCTTACGAAGAGTCTTCAGTGCAGCAATATCAAACTTTCCTAGTTTGTGTAATTTAACAAGGTGGACAACTTAGTACATTCGCCTCATTTCCAACACACTTTTTTTAGAAAACAAACACCTTTATTGCCAAACACTGTACTGTGTGAAATAAGCTGGTTCTGTTCTCGGAATGAGTTGCTTTCTTAAGAAGAATCTTCAGTGAAGCAAGATCAAACTTTCCTAGTTTGTGTAATCTAACAAGATGTACTACTTAATAGATTAGCTTCATTTCTAACGTAGTTTCTTTAGAAAACAAACACCTTCATCGCTGAACACTGTACTGTGTGAAATAAGGTAGTTCTGTTCTAGGAATGAGATGCTTTCTTACGAAGAATCCTCAGTGCAGCAAATCAAACTTTCCTAGTTTGTATAATTTAACATGTTGGACAACTTAGTACATTCGCCTCATTTCCAACACACTTTGTTTAGAAAACAAACACCTTCATTGCCAAACACTGTACTGTGTGAAATAAGCTAGTTCTGTTCTCGGAATGAGATGCTTTCTTAAGAAGAATCTTCAGTGAAGCAAGATCAAACTTTCCTAGTTTGTGTAATGTAACATGATGTACAACTTAATAGATTAGCTTCATTTGTAACGTAGTTTGTTTAGAAAACAAACACCGTCATTGCCAAATAATGTACTGTGTGAAATGAGCCAGTTTTCTTCTCCGAACAAGTTGGTTTCTTACGAAGAGTCTTCAGTGCAGCAAGATCAAACTTTCCTAGTTTGTGTAATCGAACAAGATGTACCACTTATTAGATTAGCTTCATTTTTAATGTAGTTTCTTTAGAAAACAAACACCTTCATTTTCGAACACTGTCCTGGGTGAAATAACCTAGTTCTTTTCTCGGAACGAGATGCTTTCTTAAGAAGAATCTTCAGTGAAGCAAGATCAAACTCTCCTAGATTGTGTAATCTAAGAAGATGTACAACTTAATACTTTAGCTTCATTTCTAACCTTGTTTGTATAGAAAACAAACACCATCATTGCCAAATACTGTACTGTGTGAAATAAGCTAGTTCTGTTCTCGGAATGAGTTGCTTTCTTACGAAGAGTCTTCAGCGCAGCAAGATCAAACTTTCCTAGTTTGTGTAATTTAACAAGTTGGACAACTTACTACATTTGCCTCATTTCCAACATAATTTGTTTAGAAAACAAACACCTTCTTTGCCGAACACTGTACTGTGTGAAATAAGCTAGTTCTGTTCTCGGAATGAGTTGCTTTCTTAAGAAGAATCTTCAGTGAAGCAAGATCAAACTTTCCTAGTTTGTGTAATGTAACATGATGTACAACTTAATAGATTAGCTTCATTTCTAACGTAGTTTGTTTAGAAAACAAACACCGTCATTGCCAAATAATGTACTGTGTGAAATGAGCCAGTTCTGTTCTCCGGAATGAGTTGGTTTCTTAAAAGAGTCTTCAGTGCAGCAAGATCAAACTTTCCTAGTTTGTGTAATCGAACAAGATGTACAACTTAATAGATTAGCTCCATTTTTAACTTAGTTTCTTTAGAAAACAAACACCTTCATTGCCGAACACTGTGCTGTATGTAATTAGCTAGTTCTGTTCTCGGATTGAGTTGCTTTCTTAAGAAGAATCTTCAGTGCAGCAAGATCAAACAATCCTAGTTTGTGTAATCTAACAAGATGTAAAACTTAATAATTTAGCTTCATTTTAAACGTAGTTTCTTTAGAAAACAAACACCTTCATTGCTTAACACTGTACTGTATGAAATAAGCTAGTTCTGTTCTCGGAATGAATTGCTTTCTTAAGAAGAATCTTCAGTGCAGCAAATCAAACTTTCCTAGTTTGTGTAATTTAACAAGGTGGACAACTTAGTACATTCACCTCATTTCCAACACACTTTTTTAGAAAAAACAAACACCTTCATTGCCAAACACTGTACTGTGTGAAATAAGCTGGTTCTGTTCTTGAATGAATTGCTTTCTTAAGAAGAATCTTAAGTGAAGCAAGATCAAACTTTCCTAGTTTGTGTAATCTAACAAGATGTACAACTTAATAGATTAGCTTCATTTCTAATGTAGTGTCTTTATAAAACAAACACCTTCATTGCTTAACACTGTACTGTGTGAAATAAGCTAGTTCTGTTCTCGGAATGAGATGCTTTCTTAAGAAGAATCTTCAGTGAAGAAAATAAAACTTTCCTAGTTTGTGTAATTTAACAAGATGTACCACTTATTAGATTAGCTTCATTTTTAATGTAGTTTCTTTAGAAAACAAACACCTTCATTTTCCAAACACTGTCCTGGGTGAAATAACCTAGTTCTTTTCTCGGCATGAGATGCTTTTATAAGAAGAATCTTCAGTAAACAAAGAAAAAACTTTCCTAGTTTGTGTAATCTAAGAAGATGTACAACTTAATACTTTAGCTTCATTTCTAACCTTGTTTGTATAGAAAACAAACACCATCATTGCCAAATACTGTACTGTGTTAGATAAGCTTGTTCTGTTCTCGGATTGAATTGCTTTCTTAAGAAGAATCTTCAGTGAAGCAAGATCAAACTTTCCTAGTTTGTGTAATTTAACAAGATGGACAACTTAATACATTTGCCTCATTTCTAACATAATTTGTTTAGAAAACAAACACCTTCTTTGCGAACACTGTACTGTGTGAAATAAACTAGTTCTGTTCTCGGAATGAGTTGCTTTCTTAAGAAGAATCTTCAGTGAAGCAAGATCAAACTTTCTTAGTTTGTGTAATGTAACAAGATGTACAACTTAATAGATTAGCCTCATTTCCAACACACTTTGTTTACAAAACAAACACCTTCATTGCCAAACAATGTACTGTGTGAAATAAGCTGGTTCTGTTGTCGGAATGAGTTGGTTTCTTAAGAAGAATCTTCAGTGCAGCAAGATCAAACTTTCCTAGTTTGTGTAATCTAACAAGATGTACAACTTAATAGATTAGCTTCATTTTTAACTTAGTTTCTTTAGAAAACAAACACCTTCATTGCTGAACACTGTGCTGTATGTAATTAGCTAGTTCTGTTCTCGGATGAGATGCTTTCTTAAGAAGAATCTTCAGTGAAACAAGATCAAACAATCCTAGTTTGTGTAATTAAACAAGATGTAAAACTTAATAGATTAGCTTCATTTTCAACATAGTTTCTTTAGAAAACAAATGCCTTCATTGCAGAAAACTGTACTGTGTGAAATTAGCTAGTTCTGTTCTCGGAATGAGTTGCTTTCTTAAGAAGAATCTTCAGTGCAGCAAGATCAAACTTTCCTAGTTTGTGTAATTTAACAAGTTGGACAACTTAGTACATTTGACCTCATTTCCAACATACTTTGTTTAGAAAACAAACACCTTCATTGCCAAACACTGTACTGTGTGAAATAAGCTGGTTCTGTTCTCGGAATTTGTTGTTGCTTTCTTAAGAAGAATCTTCAATGAACCAAGAACAAACTTTATTAGTTTGTGTAATCTAACAAGATGTACAACTTAATAGATTAGCTTCATTTCTAACGTAGTTTCTTTTTAGAAAACAAACACCTTCATTGCCAAACACTGTACTGTGTGAAATAAGCTATTTCTGTTCTCAGAATGAGTTGCTTTCTTAAGAAGAATCTTCAGTGAAGCAAGATCAAACTTTCCTAGTTTGTGTAATCTAACAAAATGTACAACTTAATAGATTTGCCTCATTTCTAATGCAGTTTGTTTAGAAAACAAACACCTTCATTGCAGAACACTGTACTGTTTGAAAAAAGCTGGTTCTGTTCTCGGAAGGAGTTGCTTTCTTAAGAAGAATCTTCAGTAAACCAAGAAAAAACTTTCCTAGTTTGTGTAATCTAACAAAATGTACAACTTAATAGATTAGCTTCATTTCTAATGTAGTTTCTTTAGAAAACAAACACCTTAATGTCGAACACTGTACTGTGTCAAATAAGCTAGTTCTGTTCTCGGAATGAGTTGCTTTCTTAAGAAGAATCTTCAGTGCAGCAAGATCAAACTTTCCTAGTTTGTGTAATTTAACAAGATGGACAACTTAATAGATTAGCCTTCATTTCCAACATACTTTTTTAGAAAACAAACACCTTCATTGCTGAACACTGTACTGTGTGAAATAAGCTAGTTCTGTTCTAGGAATGAGTTGCTTTCTTACGAAGAATCTTCAGTGCATGAAGATCAAACGTTCCTAGTTTGTATAATTTAACAACCGGACAACTTAGAACATTTGCCTCATTTCCAACATACTTTGTTTAGAAAAAAACACCTTCATTGCCAAACACTGTACTGTATGAAATAAGCTAGTTCTGTTCTCGGCATGAGTTGCTTTCTTAAGAAGAGAATCTTCAGTGAAGCAAGATCAAAATTTCCTAGTTTTTGTAATTTAACAAGATGGACAACTTAATAGATTAGCTTCATTTTTCACACAGTTTTTTAGAAAACAAATTCCTTCATTTTCAAACACTGTACTGTGTGAAATAAGCTGGTTCTGTTCTCGGAATGAGTTGCTTTCTTAAGAAGAATCTTCAGTGCAGCAAGACAAACTTTCCAAGTTTGTGTAATCTAACAAGATGTACAACTTATTATATTAGCTTCATTTCTAACGTAGTGTCTTTAGAAAGCAAACACCTTCATTGCCGAACACTGTACTGTATGTAATTAGCTAGTTCTGTTCTTGGATTTAGTTGCTTTCTTAAGAAGAATCTTCAGGGAAGCAAGATCAAACTCTCCTAGATTGTGTAATCTAATAAGATGTACAACTTAATAGATTAGCTTCATTTCTAACGTAGTTTGTTTAGAAAACAAACACCGTCATTGCTAAATAATGTACTGTGTGAAATGAGCCAGTTCTCTTCTCCCAACAAGTTGGTTTCTTACGAAGAGTCTTCAGTGCAGCAAAATCAAACTTTCCTAGTTTGTGTAATCTAAAAAGATGTACAACTTAAGAGTTTAGCTCCACTTTTAACGTAGTTTCTTTAGAAAACAAACACTTCATTGCGGAACACTGTGCTGTATGTAATTAGCTAGTGCTCTTCTCGGATTGAATTGCTTTCTTAAGAAGAACCTTCAGTGAAGCAAGATCAAACTCTCCTAGTTTGTGTAATCTAATAAGATGTACAACTTACTAGATTAGCTTCATTTCTAACGTAGTTTCTTTCGAAAACAAACACCTTCATTGCCGAACACTGTATTGTGTGAAATAAGCTAGTTCTGTTCTCGGAATGAGTTGCTTTCTTAAAAGAATCTTCATTGAAGCAATATCAAAATTTCCTAGTTTGTGTAATCTAACAAGTTGTACAACTTAATAGATTAGGTTCATTTCCAACGTAGTTTCTTTAGAAAACAAACACCTTCATTACCGAACACAGTAGTGTGTGAAATAAGCTAGTACTGTTCTGGGAATGAGTTGCTTTCTTAAGAAGAATCTTAAGTGCAGCAAGATCAAACTTTCCTAGTTTGTGTAATCTAACAAGATGTACAACTTAATAATTTAGCTTCATTTCTAACGTAGTTTCTTTAGAAAACAATCACCTTCATCGCTTAACACTGTACTGTGTGAAATAAGCAAGTTCCGTTCTCGGAATGAGATGCTTTCTTATGAAGAATCTTCAGTGCAGCAAATCAAACTTTCCTAGTTTGTGAAATTTAACAAGTTGGACAACTTAGTACATTCGCCTCATTTCCAACACACTTTTTTTAGAAAACAAACACCTTCATTGCCAAACACTGTACTGTGTGAAATAAGCTGGTTCTGTTCTTGCAATGAATTGCTTTCTTAAGAAGAATCTTCAGTGAAGCAAGATCAAACTTTCCTAGTTTGTGTAATCTAACAAGATGTACAACTTAATAGATTAGCTTCATTTCTAACGTAGTTTCTTTAGAAAACAATCACCTTCATCGCTTAACACTGTACTGTGTGAAGTAAGCTAGTTCTGTTCTCGGAATGAGATGCTTTCTTATGAAGAATCTTCAGTGCAGCAAATCGAACTTTCCTAGTTTGTGTAATTTAACAAGTTGGACAACTTAGTACATTCGCCTCATTTCCAACATACTTTGTTTAGAAAACAAACACCTTCTTTGCCAAACACTGTACTGTGTGAAATAAGCTAGTTCTTTTCTCGGCATGAGTAGCTTTTATAAGAAGATTCTTCAGTAAACAAAGAAAAAACTTTCCTAGTTTGTGTAATCTAACAAGACGTACAACTTAATAGATTAGCTTCATTTCCAACGTAGTTTTCTTAGAAAACAAACACCTTTAATGTCGAACACTGTACTGTGTTAAATAAGCTTGTTCTGTTCTCGGATTGAATTGCTTTCTTAAGAAGAATCTTCAGTGAAGCAAGATCAAACACTCCTAGTTTGTGTAATCTAATAAGATGTACAACTTAATAGATTAGCTTCATTTCTAACGTAGTTTCTTTCGAAAACAAAAACCTTCGTTGCCGAAAACTGTACTGTGTGAAATAAACTAGTTCTGTTCTCGGAATGAGTTGCTTTCTTACGAAGAGTCTTCAGTGCAGCAAGATCAAACTTTCTTAGTTTGTGTAATTTAACAAGGTGGACAACTTAGTACATTCGCCTCATTTCCAACACACTTTGTTTACAAAACAAACACCTTCATTGCCAAACACTGTACTGTGTGAAATAAGCTGGTTCTGTTGTCGGAATGAGTTGCTTTCTTAAGAAGAATCTTCAGTGAAGCAAGATCAAACTTTCCTAGTTTGTGTAATCTAACAAGATGTACAACTTAATAGATTAGCTTCATTTCTAACGTAGTTTCTTTAGAAAACAAACACCTTCCTCGCTGAACACTGTACTGTGTGAAATAAGCTAGTTCTGTTCTCGGAATGAGATGCTTTCTTACGAAGAATCTTCAGTGCAACAAGATCAAACTTTCCTAGTTTGTGTGATTAAACAAGTTGGAAAACGTAGTACATACGCCTCATTATCAACATACTTTGTTTAGAAAACAAATGCCTTCATTGCAGAAAACTGTACTGTGTGAAATAAGCTAGTTCTGTTCTCGGAATGAGTTGCTTTCTTACGAACAATCTTCAGTGCAGCAAGATCAAACTTTCCTAGTTTGTGTCATTTAACAAGTTGGACAACTTAGTACATTTGACTCATTTCCAACATACTTTGTTTAGAAAACAAACACCTTCATTGCCCAACACTGTACTCTGTGAAATAAGCTAGTTCTTTTCTCGGAATTTGTTGCTTTCTTAAGAAGAATCTTCAATGAACCAAGAACAAACTTTATTAGTTTGTGTAATCTAACAAGATGTACAACTTAATAGATTAGCTTCATTTCCAACGTAGTTTCTTCAGAAAACAAACACCTTCATTGCCGAATACTGTACTGTGTGAAGTAAGCTATTTCTGTATCGGAATGAGTTGCTTTCTTAAGAAGAATCTTCAGTGAAGCAAGATCAAACTTTCCTAGTTTGTGTAATCTAACAAAATGTACAACTTAATAGATTCGCTTCATTTCTAATGCAGTTTATTTAGAAAACAAACACCTTCATTGCAGAACACTGCACTGTTTGAAAAAACCTAGTTCTGTTCTCGGAAGGAGTTGCTTTCTTAAGAAGAATCTTCAGTGAAGCAAGATCAAACTTTCCTAGTTTGTGTAATCTAACAAAATGTACAACTTAATAGATTCGCTTCATTTCTAATGTAGTTTCTTTAGAAAACAAACACCTTCATTGCCGAACACTGTACTGTGTCAAATAAGCTAGTTCTGTTCTCGAATGAGTTGCTTTCTTATGAAGAATCTTCAGTGCAGCAAGATCAAACTTTCCGAGTTTGTGTAATTTAACAAGATGGACAACTTACTACATTCGCCTCATTTCCAACATACTTTTCTGAGAAAACAAACACCTTCATTGCTGAACACTGTACTGTGTGAAATAAGCTAGTTCTCTTCTCGGAATGAGTTGCTTTCTTACGAAGAATCTTCAGGGCATGAAGATCAAACGTTCCTAGTTTGTGTAATTTAACAACCGGACAACTTAGAACATTTGCCTCATTTCCAACATACTTTCTTTAGAAAAAAAACACCTTCATTGTCGAACACTGTACTGTATGAAATAAGCTAGTTCTTTTCTCGGCATGAGTTGCTTTCTTTAAGAAGAATCTTCAGTGAAGCAAGATCAAAATTTCCTAGTTTTTGTAATCTAACAAGATGTACAACTTAATAGATTAGCTTCATTTTCCACGTAGTTTCTTTAGAAAACAAATTCCTTCATTTTCGAACACTGCACTGTGTGAAATAAGCTAGTTCTGTTCTCGGAATGAGTTGATTTCTTACGAAGGATCTTCAGTGCAGCAAGATCAAACTTTCCTAGTTTGTGTAATCTAACAAGATGTACAACTTAATAGATTAGCTTCATTTCCAGCGTAGTTTCTTTAGAAAACAAACACCTTCATTGTCGAACACTGTACTGTGTGAAATAAGCTAGTTCTGTTCTCAGAATGAGTTGCTTTCTTACGAAGAATGTTCAGTGAAGCAAGATCAAACTCTCCTAGATTGTGTAATCTAATAAGATGGACAACTTAATAGATTAGCTTCATTTCGAACGTAGTTTCTTTAGAAATTAAACACCTTCATTGTCGAACACTGTACAGTGAGAAATAAGCTTGTTCTATTCTCGGAATGAGTTGCTTTCTTACGAAGGATCTTCAGTGCAGCAAGATCAAACTTCCCTAGTTTGTGTAAATTAACAAGTTGGACAACTTAGTACATTCACCTCATTTAAAACATACTTTGTTTAGAAAACAAACAACTTCATTGCTGAACACTGTACTGTTTGAAATAAGCTAGTTCTGTTCTGAGAATGACTTGCTTTCTTAAAAGAATCTTCATTGAAGCAATATCAAAATTTCCTAGTTTGTGTAATCTAACAAGTTATACAACTTAATAGATTAGCTTCATTTCCAACGTAGTTTCTTTAGAAAACAAACACCTTCATTACCGAACACAGTAGTGTGTGAAATAAGCTAGTACTGTTCTCGGAATGAGTTGCTTTCTTAAGAAGAATGTTAAGTGCAGCAACATCAAACTCTCCTAGTTTGTGTAATTTAACAGATTGGACAACTTAGTACATTCGCTCATTTCCAACATACTTTGTTTAGAAAACAAACACCTTCATTGTCGAACACTGTACTGGATGAAATAAGCTAATTCTTTGCTCGGCATGAGTTGCTTTCTTAAGAAGAATCTTCAGTGAAACAAGATCAAAATTTCCTAGTTTTTTTAATCTAACAAGATGTACAACTTAGTAGATTAGCTTCTTTTTCTATGTAGTTTCTTTAGAAAACAAACACCTTCATTATCGTACACTGCACAGTGTGAAATAAGCTAGTTCTGTTCTCGGAATGAGTTGCTATCTTTCGAAGAATCTTCAGTGCAGCCAGATCAAACTTTCCTAGTTTGTGTAATTTAACAAGTTGGACAACTTAATAGATTAGCTTCATTTCCAACGTAGTTTCTATAGAAAAGAAACACCTTCATTGCCGAATAATGTACTGTGTGAAATAAGCTAATTCTGTTCTCGGAATGAGTTGCTTTCTTAAGAAGAATCTTCAGTGAAGCAATCGAAATTTCCTAATTTGTGTAATCTAACAAGATGTACAACATAATAGATTATCTTCTTTTCCAACGTAGTTTCTTTAGAAAACAAACACTTTCATTGCCGAACACTGTACTGTATGAAATAAGCTAGTTCTGTTCTCGGAATGAGTTGCTTTCTTACGAAGAATCTTCAGTGCAGCAAGATCAAACTTTCCTAGTTTGTGTAACTTAACAGTTTGGACAACTTAGTACATTTGCCTCATTTCCAACATACTTTGTTTAGGAAACAAACACCTTCTTTGCCAAACACTGTACTGTGTGAAAAAAGTTGGTTCTGTTCTGGGAATGAGTTGCTTTCTTCAGAAGAATCTTCAGTGAAGAAAGATCAAATGTTCCTAGTTTGCTTAATCTAACAAGATGTACAACTTAATAGATTAGCTTCATTTCTAACGTAGTTTGTTTAGAAAACAAACACCATCATTGCCAAATACTGTACTGTGTGAAAAAAGCCAGTTCTCTTCTCTGAACGAGTTGGTTTCTTACGAAGAGTCTTCAGTGCAGCAAGATCAAACTTTCCTAGTTTGTGTAATCTAACAAGATGTACGACGTAGTAGATTAGCTTCATTTCTAACATAGTTTCTTTCGAAAACAAACACCTTCATTGCCTAACACAGTAGTGTGTGAAATAAGCTAGTTTTGTTCTCAAAAGGAGTTGCTTTCTTAGGAAGAGTCTTCAGTGCAGCAAGATAAAACTTTTGGTTTGTGTAATATAACAAGATGTACAACTTAATAGGTTAGCATCATTTCTAACCTTGTTTGTTTAGAAAACAAACACCTTCATTGCCGAACACTGTACTGTGTGAAGTAAGCTATTTCTGTTATCGGAATGAATGGCTTTCTTAAGAAGAATCTTCAGTGAAGCAAGATAAAACTTTCCTAGTTTGTGTAATCTAACAAGTTATGCAACTTAATAGATTAGCTTCATTTCTGACGTAGTTTCTTTACAAAACAAACACCTTCATTGCCGAACACTGTACTGTGTGAAATGAGCTAGTTCTGTTCTCGGAATGAGCTGGTTTCTTACGAAGAATCTTCAGTGCAGCAATATCAAACTTTCCTAGTTTGTGTAATCTAACAAGACGTACAAGTTAATAGATTAGCTTCATTTCCAACGTAGTTTCTTTAGAAAACAAAGACCTTCATTTCCGAAACTGTACTGTGAGAAATAAGCTAGTTCTGTTCTCGGAATGAGTTGCTTTCTTACCTAGAATCTTCAGTTCAGCAAGATCAAACTTTACTAGTTTGTGTAATTTAACAAGTTGGACAACTTAGTACAATCGCCTCATTTCCAACATACTTTGTTTAGAACACAAACACGTTCATTGCCGAACACTGTACTGTGTGAAATAAGCTAGATCTGTTCTCGTAATGAGTTGCTTTCTTAAGAAGAATCTTCAGTGAATCAAGATCAAACTTTCCTAGTTTGTGTAATCTAACAAGATGTACAACTTAATAGATTAGTTTCATTTCTAACGTAGTTTGTTTAGAAAACAAACACCATCATTGCCCAATACTGTACTGTGTGAAATAAGCCAGTTCTCTTCTAAGAACGAGTTGGTTTCTTACCAAAATTCTTCAATGCAGCAAGATCAAACGTTCCTAGTTTCTGTAATCTAACAAGATGTACAACTTAGTACATTATCTTCATTTCTAACATAGTTTCTTTCGAAAACAAACAGCTTCATTGCCGAACACTGTACTGTGTGTAATAAGCTAGTTTTGTTCTCGGAATGAGTTGCTTTCTTAAGAAGAATCTTCAGTGAAGTAAGATCAAACTTTCCCAGTGTGTGTAATCTAACAAGATGTACAAATTAATAGATTAGTTTCATTTGCAACATACTTTGCTTAGAAACTAAACACCTTCATTGCCCAACACTGTACTCTGTGAAATAAGCTAGTTCTTTTTGCGGCATGAGTTGCTTTCTTAAGAAGAATCTTCAGTGAATCAAGATCAAACTTTTGTAGTTTGTGTAATCTAACAAGATGTACACCTTAAGAGATTAGCTTCATTTCTAACGTAGTTTCTTCAGAAAACAAACAACTTCATTTTTGAACACTGTACAGAGTGAAATAAGCTAGTTCTATTCTCAGAATGAGTTGCTGTCTTACGAAGTCTTCAGGGCAGCAAGATCAAAATTTCCTAGTTTGTGTAATTTAACCAGTTGGACAACTTAGTACATTTGCCTCATTTCCAACATACTTTGTTTAGAAAACAAACACCTTCATTGTCAAACACTGTAGTGTGTGAAATAAGCTAGTTCTTTTCTCGGCATGTGTTGCTTTCTTAAGAAGAATCTTTAGTGAAGCAAGATCAAAATTTCCTAGTTTGTGTAATCTAACAACATGTACAACTTAATAGATTAGATTCATTTCTAACGTAGTTTGTTTAGAAAACAAACACCATCATTGCCAAATACTATACTGTGTGAAATAAGCCAGTTTTCTTCTCAGAACGAGTTGGTTTCTTACAAAAAGTCTTCAGTGCAGCAAGATCAAACTTTCCTAGTTTGTGTAATCTAACAAGATGTACAACTTAGTAGATTATCTTCATTTCTAACGTAGTTTCTTTCGAAAACAAACACCTTCATTGCCGAACACTGTACTGTGCGTAATAAGCTAGTTTTGTTCTCAGAATGAGTTGCTTTCTTAAGAAGAATCTTCAGTGAAGCAAGATCCAACTTTCCCAGTTTGTGTAATCTAACAAGATGTACAAATTAATAGATTAGTTTCATTTCAACATACTTTGTTAGAAAACAAACACGTTCATTGCCCAACACTGTACTCTGTGAAATAAGCTAGTTCTTTTTATGGCATGAGTTGCTTTCTTAAAAAGAATCTTCAGTGAATCAAGATCAAACTTTTGTAGTTTGTGTAATCTAACAAGATGTACACCTTAAGAGATTAGCTTCATTTCTAACGTAGTTTCTTCAGAAAACAAACAACTTCATTTTCGAACACTGTACAGAGTGAAATAAGCTAGTTCTATTCTCGAATGAGTTGCTGTCTTAGCAGGGCAGCAAGATCAAAATTTCCTAGTTTGTGTAATTTAACCAGTTGGACAACTTAGTTTTGCCTCATTTCCAACATACTTTGTTTAGAAAACAAACACCTTCATTGTCAAACACTGTAGTGTGTGAAATAAGCTAGTTCTTTTCTCGGCATGTGTTGCTTTCTTAAGAAGAATCTTTAGTGAAGCAAGATCAAAATTTCCTAGTTTGTGTAATCTAACAACATGTACAACTTAATAGATTAGATTCATTTCTAACGTAGTTTGTTTAGAAAACAAACACCATCATTGCCAAATACTATACTGTGTGAAATAAGCCAGTTTTCTTCTCAGAACGAGTTGGTTTCTTACAAAAAGTCTTCAGTGCAGCAAGATCAAACATTCCTAGTTTGTGTAATCTAACAAGATGTACAACTTAGTAGATTATCTTCATTTCTAACGTAGTTTCTTTCGAAAACAAACACCTTCATTGCCGAACACTGTACTGTGCGTAATAAGCTAGTTTTGTTCTCAGAATGAGTTGCTTTCTTAAGAAGAATCTTCAGTGAAGCAAGATCCAACTTTCCCAGTTTGTGTAATCTAACAAGATGTACAAATTAATAGATTAGTTTCATTTCCAACATACTTTGCTTAGAAAACAAACACGTTCATTGCCCAACACTGTACTCTGTGAAATAAGCTAGTTCTTTTTGCGGCATGAGTTGCTTTCTTAAAAAGAATCTTCAGTGAATCAAGATCAACCTTTCCTATTTTGTGTAATCTAACAAGATGTACACCTTAAGAGATTAGCTTCATTTCTAACGTAGTTTCTTCAGAAAACAAACACCTTCATTTTCGAACACTGTACTGTGTGAAATAAGCATGTTCTATTCTCGGAATGAGTTGCTTTCTTACGAAGAATCTTCAGTGCATCAAGATCAAACTTTCCTAGGTTGTGTAATTTAACTAGTTGGACAATTTAGTACATTCGCCTCATTTCCAACATACTTTGTTTAGAAAACAAACACCTTCATTGCCAAACACTGTACTGTGTGAAATAAGCAAGGTCTGTTCTCGGAATGAGTTGCTTTCTTAAGAAGAATCCTGAGTGAAGGAAGATCAAACTTTCTAGTTTGTGTAAGCTGAAAAGATGTACAACTTAATAAATTAGCTTCATTTCTAACGTAGTTTCTTTAGAAAAGAAACACCTTCATTGCCGAACACTGTACTGTGTGAAATAAGCTAGTTCTGTTCTCGGAATGAGTTGCTTTCTTAAGAAGAATCTTCAGTGAAGCAAGATCAAACTTACCTAGTTTGTGTAATCTAACAAGATGTACAACTTAATAGATTAGCATCATTTCCAACATACTTTGTTTAGAAAACAAACACCTTCATTGCCGAACACTGTAGTGTGTGAAATAAGCTGGTTCTGTTCTCGGAAGGAGTTGCTTTCTCAAGAAGAATCTTCAGTGAAGCAAGATCAAAATTTCCTGGTTTGTGTAATCTAACAAGATGTACAACTTAATAGATTAGCTTCCTTTCCAACGTAGTTTCCTTAGAAAACAAACACCTTCTTTTCAAACACAAGGTAAGTGAAATATGCTAGTTCTGTACTCGGAATGAGTTGCTTTCTAACGAAGAGTCTTCAGTGCAGAGAGATCAAACTTTAATGGTTTGTGTAATCTAACAAGATGTACAACTTAATAGATTAGCTTCATTTCCAACGTAGTTTGTTTAGAAAACAAACACCATCATTGCCAAATACTGTACTGTGTGAAATAAGCCAGTTCTCTTCTCCGAAGGATTTGGTGTCATATGAACAGCCTTCTGTGCAGCAAGATCAAACTTTCCTAGTTTGTGTAATCTAACAAGTTGGACAACTTAGTACATTTGCCTCATTTCCAACATACTTTGTTTAGAAAACAAGCACCTTAATGCCGAACACGGTACTGTGTGAAATAAGCTAGTTCTGTTATCGGAATGAGTTGCTTTCTTAAGAAGAATCTTCAGTGCATCAAGATCAAACTTTCCTAGTTTGTGTAATTTAACCAGTTGGACAACTTAGTACATTTGCCTCATTTCCAACATACTTTGTGTAGAAAACAAACACCTTCATTGCCTAACACTGTACTGTGTGAAATAAGCTAGTTCTGTTCTCGGAATGAGTTGCTTTCTTAAGAAGAATCTTCAGTGCAGCAAGATCAAACTTTCCTAGTTTGTGTAGTCTAACAAGATGTACAACTTAATAGATTAGCTTCATTTCCAACGTAGTTTTTTATAAAACAAACACCTTCAATGCCGAACACTGTACTGTGTGAAATAAGCTAGTTCTGTTCTCGGAATGAGTTGCTTTCTTAAGAAGAATCTTCAGTGCAGCAAGATCAAACTTTCCTAGTTTGTTTAATTTAACAAGCTGGACAACTGCGTACATTCAACTCATTTCCAACATAATTCGTTTAGAAAACAAACACCTTCATTGCCGAACACTGTACTGTGTGTAATAAGCTAGTTCTGTTCTCGGAATGAGTTGCTTTCTTAAGAAGAATCTTCAATGCAGCAAGATCAAACTTTCCTAGTTTGTGTAATCTAAGAAGATGTACAACTTATTAGATTAGCTTCATTTCCAACGTAGTTTCTTTAGAAAACAAACACCTTCATTGCCCAGCAATGTACTGTGTGGAATAAGCTAGTTCTGTTCTCGGAATGAGTTGCTTTCTTACGAAGAATCTTCAGTGAAGCAAGATCAAACGTTCCTAGTTTCTGTAATCTAACAAGATGTAACAATTAATAGATTAGCTTCATTTCTAACGTAGTTTCTTTAGAAAACAATCACCTTCATTGCCAAACACTGTACTGTGTGAAATAAGCTAGTTCTCTTCCCTAATGAGTTCCTTTCTTACGAAGAGTCTTCAGTGCATCAAGATCAAATTTTACTGGTTTATGTAATCTAACAAGATGTACATCTTAATAGATTAGCCTAATTTCTAACCTTGTTTGTTTAGAAAACAAACACCTTTATTGTCGAACACTATACTGTGTGAAATAAGCTAGTTCTCTTTTCGAAATGAGTTGCTTTCTTACGAAGAGTCTTCAGTGCAGCAAAATCAAACTTTCCTGATTTGTGTAATCTAAGAAGATGTACATCTTAATAGATTCGCCTCATTTCTATCTTGTTTGTTTAGAAAACAAACACCTTCATTGTCGAACACTGTAGTGTGTGCAATAAGCTGGTTCTGTTCTTCGAATGACTTCCTGTCTTAAGAAGAATCTTCCGTGAAGCAAGATCAATCTTTCCTAGTTTGTGTAATCTAAAAATATTTGCAACTTAATAGATTAGCTTCATTTCTAATGTAGTTTCTTTAGAAAACAACCACCTTCATTGTTGAGCAGTGTACTGTGTGAAATAAGCTAGTTCTGATCTCTGAATGAGTTGCTTTCTTAAGAAGAATCTTCAGTGAAGCAAGATCAAACTTTCCTAGTTTGTGTAATCTAACAAGATGTAGAACTTAATAGATTAGCTTCATTTTCAACGTAGTTTCTTTAGAAAACAAACACCTTCATTGTCGAACACTGTTCTGTGTGAAATAAGCTAGTTCTGTTCTCGGAATGAGGTGCTTTCTTACGAAGAATCTTCAGTGCAGCAAGAACAAACTTTCCTAGTTTGTGCAATTTAACAAGTTGGACAACTTAGTACATTCGCCTTATTTCCGACATACTTTGTTTAGAAAACAAACACCTTCATTGCCAAACACTGTACTGTGTGAAATAAGCTAGTTCTGTTCTCGGCATGAGTTGCTTTCTTAAGAAGAATCTTCAGTGAATCAAGATCAACCTTTCCTAGTTTGTGTAATCTAAAAAGATGTGCAACTTAATAGATTAGCTTCATTTGTAATGTAGTTTCTTTAGAAAACAACCACCTTCATTGTCGAACACTGTACTGTGTGAAATAAGCTAGTTCTGTTCTCGGAATGAGTTGCTTTCTTAAGAAGAATCTTCATGAATCAAGATCAAACTTTCCTAGTTTGTGTAATCTAACAAGATGTACAACTTAATAGATTAGCTTCATTTCTAACGTAGTTTGTTTAGAAAACAAACACCGTCATTGCCAAATACTGTACTTGTGAAATACGCCAGTTCTCTTATCCAAACGAGTTGGTTTCTTATGAAGCTTCTTCAGTGTAGCAAGATAAAACTTTCCTAGTTTGTGTAATCTAACAAGATATACAACTCTGTAGATTAGCTTCATTTCTAATGTAGTTTCTTTAGAAAACTGACACCTTCATTGCCAAACACTGTACTCTGTGTAGTAAGCTAGTTCTGTTCTCGGAATGAGTTGCTTTCTTAAGAAGAATCTTCAGTGAAGAAAGATCAAACTTTCCTAGTTTGTGTATTCTAACAAGATGTACAACTTAATAGATTCGCTTCATTTCCAACGTAGTTTCTTTAGAAAACAAACAACTTCATTTTCGAGCACTGAACTGTGTGAAATAAGCTAGTTCTGTTCTCAGAATGAGTTGCTTTCCTACGAAGAATCTTCAGTGCAGCAAGATCACACTTTCCTAGTTTGTGTAATTTAACAAGTTGGACAACGTAGTACATTGGCCTCATTTCCAACATACTTTGTTTAGGAAACAAACACCTTCATTGCCGAACATTGTACTGTGTGAAATAAGCTAGTTCTCTTCTCAGAATGAGTTGCTTTCTTAAGAAGAATCTTCAGTGAATCAAGATCAAACGTTCCGAGTTTGTGTAATCTAACAAGATGTACAACTTAATAGATTACCTTCATTTCTAATGTAGTTTGTTTAGAAAACAAACACCGTCATTTCCAAATACTGTAGTGTGTGAAATAAGCCAGTTCTCTTCTCCGAACGAGTTGGTTTCTTACGAAGAGTCTTCAGTGCAGCAAGATCAAACTTTCCTAGTTTGTGTAATCGAACAAGATGTACAACTTAGTAGATTAGCTTCATTTCTAACGTAGTTTCTTTAGAAAACAAACACCATCATTGCCGAACACTGTACTGTGTTTAATAAGCTATTTCTGTTCTCGGAATGAGTTGCTTTCTTAAGAAGAATCTTCAGTGAAGCAAGATCAAACTTTCCTAGTTTGTCTAGTCTAACAAGATGTACAACTTAATAGATTAGCTTCATTACTAACGTAGTTTCTTTAGAAAACAAACACCTTCATTGCCAAACTCTGTACTGTGTGAAATAATCTACTTCTGTTCTCGGAATGAGTTGCTTTCTTACGAAGGATCTTTATTGCAGCAAGATCAATCTTTCCTAGTCTGTGTAATTTAACAAGGTGGACAACTTAGTACATTCGCCTCATTTCCAACATACTTTGTTTAGAAAACAAACACCTTCATTGCCAAACACTGTACTGTGTGAAATAAGTTGTTTCTGTTGTCGGAATGAGTTGCTTTCTTAAGAAGAATCTTCAGTGAAGCAAGCTCAAACTTTCCTAGTTTATGTAATCTCACAAGATGTACAACTTAATAGATTAGCTTCATTTCTAACGTAATTTCTTTAGAAAAGAAACATCTTCATTGCCGAACACTGTACTGTGTAAAATAAGCTAGTTCTGTTCTCAGAATGAGTTGCTTTCTTAAGAAGAATCTTCAGTGAATCAAGAAAAAACTTTCCTAGTTTGTGTAATCAAACAAGATGTACAGCTTAATAGATTAGCTTCATTTCCAACATAGTTTCTTTAGAAAACAAATACCTTCATTGTCGAACACTGTAATGTGTGAAATAAGGTAGTTCTGTTCTCGTAATGAGTTGCTTTCTTACGAAGAATCTTCAGTGCAGCAAGATCAACCTTTCCTAGTTTGTGTAATTTAACAAATTGGACAACATAGTACATTCGACTCATTTCCAACATACTTTGTTTAGAAAAAAAACACCCTCATTTTCAAACCCTGTACTGTGTAAATAATCTTGTTCTGTTCTCGGAATTAGATGCTTTCTTACGAAGAAACTTCAGTGAAGCAAGATCAAACTTTCCTAGTTTGTGGCATCTAACAAGATGTACAACTTAATAGATTAGCTTCATTTCTGACGTAGTTTCTTCAGAAAACAAACACCTTCATTGCCGAACACTGTACTGTGTGAAATAAGCTACTTCTATTCTCGGAATGAGTTGCTTTTTTAAGGAGAATCTTCAGAGAGGAAGATCAAACATTCCTAGTTTGTGTAATTTAACAAGTTGGACAACTTAGCACCTTCGCCTCATTTCCAACATACTTTGTTTAGAAAACAAACACCTTCATTGCCGAACATAGTAGTGTGTGAAATAAGCTAGTTCTGTTCTCGGAATGAGTTGCTTTCTTATGAAGAGTCTTCAGTGCAGCAAGATCAAACTTTCCTGGTTTGTGTAATCTAACAAGATGTACAACTTAATAGGATAGCTTCACTTCTATCCTTGTTTTTTAGAAAACAAAGTACATCATTGCCAATTACTGAACTGTGGGAAATAAGCTAGTTCTGTCCTCAGAATGAGTTGCTTTCTTAAGAAGAATCTTCAGTGCAACAAGATCAAACTTTCCTAGTTTGTGTAATTTAACAAGTTGGACAACTTAGCACATTTGCCTCATTTCCAACATACTTTTTTTAGAAAACGAACACCTTCATTGCCAAACACTGTACTGTGTGAAATAAGCTAGTTCTGTTCTCGGCATGATTTGCTTCCTTTAGAAGAATCGTCAGTGAATCAAGATCAAACTTTCCTAGTTTGTGTAATCTAACACGATGTACAACTTAATAGATTAGCTTCATTTCTAAAATAGTTTGTTTAGAAAACAAACACCGTCATTGCCAAATACTGTACTGTGTGAAATAAGCCAGTTCTGTATCCGAACGAGTTGGTTTCTTACGAACAGTCTTCAGTGCAGGAAGATCAAACTTTTGTAGTTTGTGTAATCTAACAAGATGTACAACTTAGTAGATTACCTTCATTTCTAATGTAGTTTCTTCAGAATACAAACACCTTCATTGCCGAACACAGTACTGTGTGTAATAAGCAAGTTCTGTTCTCGAAATGAGTTGCTTTCTTAAGAAGAATCTTCATTGCAGCAAGATCGAACTTTCCTAGTTTGTGTAATTTAACAAGTTGGACAACTTAGTACATTCGCCTCATTTCCAACATACTTTGTTTAGAAAACAAACACCTTCATTGTCGAACACGGTATTGTGTGAAATAAGCAAGTTCTGTTCTCGGAATAAGTTGCTTTCTTAAGAAGAATCTTCAGTGCAGCAAGATCAAACTTTCCTAGTTTGTGTCATCTAACAAGATGTACAATTTAATGGATTAGCTTCATTTCCAGCATGGTTTCTTAAGAAAACAAACACCTTCATTGCCGAAAACTGTACTGTGTGAAATAAGCCAGTTCTGTTCTCGGAATGAGTTGCTTTCTTACGAAGAGTCTTCAGTGAAGCAAGACCAAACTTTCCTAGTTTGTGTAATCTAAAAAGATGTACAACTTAATAGATTAGCTTCATTTCTAACGTACTTTCTTTAGAAAACAAACACCTTCATTGCCGAACACTGTACTGTGTGAAATAAGCTAGGTCTTTTCTCGGCATGAGATGCTTTCTTAAGAAGAATCTTCAGTGAATCAAGATCAAACTTTCCTAGTTTGTGTAATCTAAAAAGATGTACAACTTAATAGATTAGCTTCATTTCTAACGTAGTTTCTTTAGAAAACAAACACCGTCATTGACAAATACTGTAAAATAAGCCAATTATCTTCTCAGAACGAGTTGGTTTCTTACGAAGAGACTTCAGTGCAGCAAGATCAAACTTTCCTAGTTTGTGTAATCTAACAAGATATACCATTTAGTAGATTAGCTTCATTTCTAACATAGTTTCTTTCGAAAACAAACACCTTCATTGCCGAACACTCTACTGTGTGTAATAAGCTACTTCTGTTCTCAGAATGAGATGCTTTCTTCAGAAGAATCTTCAGTGAAGCAAGATCAAACTTTCCTAGTTTGATATTCTAACAAGATGTACAACTTAATAGATTAGCTTCATTTCCAATGTAGTTTCTTTAGAAAACAGACACCTTCATTGTTGAACACTGTACTGTGTGAAATAAGCTAGTTCTGTTCTCGGAATGAGTTGCTTTCTTACGAAGAATCGTCAGTGCAGCAAGATCAAACTGTCCTAGTTTGTGTAATTTAACAAGTTGGACAACTTAGTACATTCCCCTCATTTCCAACATACTTTGTTTAGAAAACAAACACCTTCATTGCCAAACACTGTACTGTGTGAAATAAGCTAGTTCTGTTCACGGAATGAGTTGCTTTCTTAAGAAAAATCTTGAGTGCAGCCAGATAAAACTTTCCTAGTTTGTGTAATCTAACAAGATGTACAACTTAATAGATTAGCTTCATTTCTAATGTAGTTTTTTAGAAAACAAACACCTTCATTGCTGAACACTGTACTGTGTGAAATGAGCTAGTTCTGTTCTCGGAATGAGTTGCTTTCTTACGAAGAATCTTCAGTGCAGCAAGATCAATATTTCCTAGATTGTGAAATTTAACAAGTTGGACAACTTAGTACATTCGCCTCATTTCCAACATACTTTGTTTAGAAAACAAACACCTTCATTGCCAAACACTTTACTGTGTGAAATAAGCTAGTTCTGTTCTCGGAATGAGTTGCTTTCTTACGAAGAATCTTCAGTGAAGCAAGATCAAACTTTCCTAGTTTGTGAAATTTAACAAGATATACAAGTTAGTAGATTAGTTTCATTTCTAACGTAGTTTCTTTCGAAAACAAACACCTTCATTGCCGAACACTGTACTGTGTGTAATAAGCTACTTCTGTTCTCGGAATGAGTTGCTTTCTTCAGAAGATTCTTCAGTGAAGCAAGATCAAACTTTCCTGGTTTGTGTAATCTAACAAGATGTTCAACATAATAGGTTAGCTTCATTTCTAACCTTGTTTGTTTAGAAAACAAACACCGTCATTGCCAAATACTGTACTGTGTGAAATAAGCTAGTTCTGTTCTCGGAATGAGTTGCTTTCTTAAGAAGAATCTTCAGTGAACCAAGATCAAACTTTCCTAGTTTGTGTAATCTAACAAGATGTACAACTTAATAGATTAGCTTCATTTCTAATGTAGTTTGTTTAGAAAACAAACACCATCATTTCCAACTGTACTCTGTGAAATAAGCCAATTCTCTTCTCCGAACTAGTTGGATTCTTACGAAGAGTCTTCAGTGCAGCAAGATCAAACTTTCCTAGTTTTTGTAATCTAACAAGATGTACAACTTAGTAGATTAGCTTCATTTCCAACGTAGTTTCTTTAGAAAACAAACACCTTCATTGCCGAACACTGTACTGTGTTTAATAAGCTAGTTCTGTTCTCGGAATGAGTTGCTTTCTTAAGAAGAATCTTGAGTGAAGCAAGATCAAACTTACCTCGTTTGTGTAATCTAACAAGATATACAACTTATTAGATTAGCTTCATTTCAAACGTGGTTTCTTTAGAAAACAAACACCTTCATTGTCGAACACTGTACTGTGTGAAATAAGCTAGTTCGGTTCTCGGAATGAGTTGCTTTCTTACGAAGAATCTTCAGTGCAGCAAGATCAAACTTTCCTAGTTTGTGTAATTTAACAAGTTGGACAACTTAGGACATTCAACTCATTTCCAACATACTTTGTTTAGAAAACAAACACCTTCTTTGCCTTACACTGTACTGTGTGAAATAAGCTAGTTCTGTTCTCGGAATGATTTGGTTTCTTAAAAAGAATATTCAGTGAAGCAAGATCAAAATTTCCTAGTTTGTGTAATCTAACAAGATGTACAACTTAATAGATTAGCTTCATTTCCAAAGTAGTTTCTTTATAAAAGAAACACCTTCAATCCCGAACACTGTACTGTGTGACATAAGCTAGTTCTGTTCTCGGAATGAGTTGCTTTCTTAAGAAGAATCTTCAGTGAAGCAAGATCAAACTTTCCTAGTTTGTGTAATCTAACAAGATGTACAACTTAAGACATTGGCTTCATTTCTAACGTAGTTTCTTTAGAAAACAAACACCTTCATTGCCGAACACTGTACTGTGTGAAAGGAGCTAGTTCTGTTCTCGGAATGAGTTGCGTTCTTACGAAGAATCTTCAGTGAAGTCAGATCAAACTTTCCTAGTTTGTGTAATCAAACAAGATGTACAGCTTAATAGATTAGCTTCATTTCTAACGTAGTTTCTTTAGAAAACAAACACCTTCATTGTCAAACACTGTACTGTGTGAAATAAGCTAGTTCTGTTCTCGGAATGAGTTGCTTTCTTAAGAAGAATCTTCAGTGAAGCAAGATCAAACTTTCCTAGTTTGTGTAATCTAACAACATGTTCAATTTATAGATTAGCTTTATTTCCAACGTACTTTCTTTAGAAAACAAACACCTTCATTGCCGAACACAGTAGTGTGTGAAATAAGGTAGTTTTGTTCTCGGATTGAGTTGCTTTCTTAGGAAGATTTTCAGTGCAGCAAGATCTAACTTTCCTAGTTTTTGTAATCTAACAAGATGTACAACTTCGTAGATTAGCTTCATTTCTAATGCAGTTTATTTAGAAAACAAAACCTTCATTGCCGAACACTGTACTGTGTGTAATAAACTAGTTCTGATCTCCGAATGAGTTGCTTTCTTACGAAGTATCTTCAGTGAAGCAAGGTCAAACTTTCCTAATTTGTGTAATGTAAAAAGATGTACAACTTAATAGATTAGCTTCATTTCTAATGTAGTTTCATTAGAAAACAACCACCTTGAAGAAGAATCTTCAGTGCAGCAAGATCAAAATTTCATAGTTTGTGTAATTTAACAAGTTGGACAACTTAGTACATTCGCCTCATTTCCAACATCCTTTTTTAGAAAACAAACAGCTTCATTGCCAAACACTGTACTGTTTGAAATAAGCTAGTTCTCTTTCCGAATGAGTTGCTTTCTTAAGAAGAATCTTAAGTGAAGCAAGATAAAAATTTCCTAGTTTGTGTAGTGTAACAAGATGTACAACTTAATACATTAGCTTCATTTCTAACGTAGTTTGTTTGGAAAACAAACACCGTCATTGCCAAATACTGTACTGTGTGAAATAAACCAGTTCTGTTCTCCGAAAGCGTGGCTTTCTTACGAAGAGTCTTCAGTGTAGCCAGATCAAACTTTCCTAGTTTGTGTAGTCTAACAAGAAGTACAACTTAGTACATTAGGTTCATTTCTAACGTAGTTTCTTTCGAAAACAAACACCTTCATTGCCGAACACTATACTGTGTGAAATAAGGTAGTTCTCTTTTCAAATGAGTTGCTTTCTTAAGAACAGTCTTCAGTGAAGCAAGATCAAACTTTCCTTGTTTGTGTAATCTAACAAGATGTACAACGTAATAGATTAGCTTCATTTCTAACGTAGTTTGTTTAGAAAACAAACACCATCATTGACAAATACTGTACTGTGTGAAATAACCCAGGTCTCTTCTCGGAACGAGTTGGTTTCTTACGACGAGTCTTTAATGCAGCAAGATCAAACTTTCATAGTTTGTGTAATCTAACAAAATGTACAACTTAATAGATTAGCTTCATTTCAAACTTAATTTCTTCAGAAAACAAACACCTTCATTGCCAAACACTGTACTGTGTGAAATAACCTAGTTCTGTTCTCAGAATGAGTTGCTTTCTTAAGAAGAATCTTCAGTGCAGCAAGATCAAACTTTCCAGGTTTGTGTAATCTAACAAGAAGAAAAACTTAATAGATTAGCTTAATTTCTAACACAGTTTCTTTAGAAAACAAAAACCTTCATTGTCGAACACTGTACTGTGTGAAATAAGCTAGATCTGTTCTCGGAATGAGTTGCTTTCTTAAGAAGAATCTTCAGTGAAGCAAGATCAAACTTTCCTACTTTGTGTAATCTATAAAGATATACAACTTAATAGATTAGCTTCATTTCCAACGTAGTTTCTTTAGAAAACAAACACCTTCATTGCCGAACACTGTACTGTGTGAAATAAGCTTCTTCTGTTCTCGGAATGAGTTCCTTTTTTAAGAAGAATCTTCAGATAAGGAAGATCAAACTTTCCTAGTTTGTGTAACTTAACAAGTTGGACAACTTAGTACATTCGCCTCATTTCCAACATACTTTGTTTAGAAAACAAACACCTTCATTGCCGAACACAGTAGTGTGTGAAATAAGGTAGTTCTGTTCTAGGAAAGAGTTGCTTTCTCACAAAGAGTCTTCAGTGGCGCAAGATCAAACTTTCCTGGTTTGTGTAATCTAACAAGATGTACAACTTAATAGGTTAGCGTCATTTCTAACCTTGTTTGTTTAGAAAACAAACACCGTCACTGCCAAATACTGTACTGTGTGAACTAAGCTAGTTCTGTTCTCAGAATGAGTTCCTTTCTTAAGAAGAATCTTCAGTGCAGCAAGATCAAACTTTCATAGTTTGTGTAATTTAACAAGTTGGACAACTTAGTACATTTGCCTCATTTCCAACATACTTTGTTTAGAAAACAAACACCTTCATTTCCGAACACTGTACTGTGTGAAATAACCTGTTTCTTTTCTCCAAATGACTGGCTTTCTTAAGAAGAATCTTCAGTGAAGCAAGATCAAACTTTCCTAGTTTGTGTAATCTAACAAGATGTACAATGTAATAGATTAGCTTCATTTCTAACGTAGTTTGTTTAGAAAACAAACACCTTGATTTTTGAACACTGTCCTGTGTGAAATAAGCTAGTTCTGTTATCGGAATGAGTTGCTTTCTTATGAAGAATCTTCAGTGCAGCAAGATCAAACTTTCCAAGTTTGTGTAATTTAACAAGTTGGACAACTTAGTACATACGCCTCAGTTCCAACATACTTTGTTTAGAAAACAAACACCTTCATTGCCGAACACTGTACTGTGTGAAATAAGCTAGTTCTGTTCTCGGAATGAGTTGCTTGCTTAAGAAGAATCTTCAGTGAAGCAAGATCAAACTTTCCTAGTTTGTGTTATCTAACAAGATGTAGAATGTAATAGATTAGCTTCATTTCTAATGTAGTTTCTTTAGAAAACAAACACCTTCATTGTGGAACATTGTACTGTGTGAAATAAGCTAGGTCTGTTCTCGGAATGATTTGCTTTCTTAAGAAGAATCTTCAGTGAAGCAAGATCAAACTTTCCTAGTTTGTGTAATCTAACAAGATGTACAACTTAATAAATTAGCTTCATTTCCAACGTAGTTTCTTTACAAAAAAACACCTTCACTGTCGAACACTGTACTGTGTGAAATGAGCTAGTTATGTTCTCGGAATGAGTTCCTTTCTTAAGAAGAATCTTCAGTGAAGCAAGATCAAACTTTCCTAGTTTGTGTAATCTAACAAGATGTACTACTTAATAGATTACCTTCATTTCTAACGTAGTTTCTTTAGAACAAAAACACCTTCATTGCCGATCACTGTACTGTGTGAAATAAGCTAGTTCTTTTCTTGGCATGAGTTGCTTTCTTAAGAAGAATCTTCAGTGAATCAAGATGAAACTTTACTAGTTTGTGTAATCTAACAAGATGTACAACTTTATAGATTAGCGTCATTTCCAGCGTACTTTCTTCAGAAAACAAACACCTTCATTGTCGAACACTGTACCGTGTGAAATAAGCTAGTTCTGTTCTCGGAATGAGTTGCTCTCTTACGAAGAATCTTCAGTGCAGCAAGATCAAACTTTCTTAGTTTGTGTAATTTAACAAGTTGGACAACTTAGTACATTCGCCTCATTTCCAAAATACTTTGTTTAGAAAACAAACACTTTCATTGCTAAACACTGTACTGTGTGAAAAAACCTTGTTCTATTGTTGGAATGAGTTGCTTTCTTAAGAAGATTCTTCAGTGAAGCAAGATCAAACTTTCCTTGTTTGTGTAATCTAACAAGATGTACAACTTAATACATTAGCTTCATTTCTTACGTAGTTTCTGTAGAAAACTAACACCTTCATTGCCGAAAACTGTACTCTGTGAAATAAGCTAGTTCTGTTTTCGGAATGAGGTGCTTTCTTACGACGAATCCTCAGTGCAGCAAGATCAAACTTTCCTTGTTTGTGTAATTTAACAAGGTGGACAACTATTATATTTGTCTCATTTCCAACATACTTTGTTTAGAAAACAAACACCTTCATTTCCGAACAGTATTCTGTGAAAAAAGCTAGTTCTATTGTTGGAATGAGTTGCTTTCTTAAGAAGAATCTTCAGTGAACCAAGATCAAACTTTCGTAGTTTGTGTAATCTAACAAGATGTACAAGTTAATGGATTAGCTTCAATTCCAACGTAGATTTTTAAGAAAACAAAGACCTTAATTGCCGAACACAGTAATGTGTGAAATAAGCTAGTTCTGTTATCAGAAGGAGTTGCTTTCTTACGAAGAGTCTTCAGTGCAGCAAGATCAAAGTTTCCTGGTTTCTGTAATCTAACAAGATGTCCAACTTAATAGGTTAGCTTCATTTCTAACCTTGTTTGTTTAGAAAACAAACACCGTTATTTCCAAATACTGTACTGTGTGAAATAAGCTAGTTCTGTTCTTGCAATGAATTGCTTTCTTACGAAGAATCTTCAGTGCAGCATGATCAAACTTTCCTATTCTGTGTAATTTAACAATGTGACAACTTAGTACATTCGCCTCATTTCCAACATGCTTTGTTTAGAAAACAAACACGTGCATTGCCAAACGCTGTACTGTGTGAAATAAGCTAGTTCTGTTCTCGGAATGAGTTGCTTTCTTAAGAAGAATCTTCAGTGAAGCAAGATCAAACGTTCCTAGTTTGTGTAATTTAACAAGTGGGACAGCTTAGTACTTTCGCCTCATTTCCAACATACTTTGTTTAGAAAACAAACACCTTCATTGCCAAACACTGTACTGTGTGAAATAAGCTAGTTCTGTTCTCGGACTGAGTTGCTTTGTCAAGACGAATCTTCAGTGAAGAAAGATCAAACTTTCCTAGTTTGTGTAATCTAACAAGATGTACAACTTAATAGATTAGCTTCATTTCTAATGTAGTTTCTTTCGAAAACAAACACCTTCATTGCCGAACACTGTACTGTGTGAAATAAGCTAGTTGTGTTCTCGTAATGAGTTGCTTTCTTAAGAAGACTCTTCAGTGAAGCAAGATCAAACTTTCAGAGTTTGTGTAATCTAACAAGACGTACAACTTAATAGATTAGCTTCATTTGCAACGTAGTTTGTTTAGAAAACAAATACCTTCATTATCGAACACTGTACTGTGTGAAATAAGCTAGTTCTGTTCTCGGAATGAGTTGCTTTCTAACGAAGGATCTTTAGTGCAGCAAGGTCAAACTTTCCTAGTTTGTGTAATTTAACAAGTTGGACAACTTAGTACATTTGCCTCATTTCCAACATACTTTGTTTAGAAAACAAACACCTTCTTTGCCGAACACTGTACTGTGTGAAATAAGCTAGTCTGTTCTCGGAATGAGTTGCTTTCTTAAGAAGAATCTTCAGTGAAGCAAGATCAAACTTTCCTAGTTTGTGTAATCCAACAAGATGTACAACTTAACAGATTAGCTTCATTTCTAACGTACTTTGTTTAGGAAACAAACACCGTCATTGCCAAATACTGTACTGTGTGAAATAAGCCAGTTCTCTTCTCCGAACCAGTTGCTTTCTTACGAAGAGTCTTCAGTGCAGCAAGATCAAACTTTCCTAGTTTGTGTAATCTAACAAGATGTACAAGTTACTAGATTAGCTTCATTTCCAACGTAGTTTCTTTAGAAAACAAACACCTTCATTGCCGAACACAGTAGTGTGTGAAATAAGCTAGTTCTGTTCTCGGAATGAGTTGCTTTCTTACCAAGAGTCTTTAGTGCAGCAAGATCAAACTTTCCTGGTTTGTGTAATCTAACACGATGTACAACTTAATAGGTTAGTTTCATTTCTAACCTTGTTTGTTTAGAAAAGAAACACCTTCATTGCCGAACACAGTAGTGTGTGAAATAAGCTAGTTCTGTTCTCATAATGAGTTGCTTTCTTAAGAAGAATCTTCAGTGAAGCAAGATCAAACTTACCTAGTTTGTGTAATCTAACAAGATGTGCAACTTAATAGATTAGCTTCATTTCCAACGTAATTTCTTTAGAAAACAAACACCTTAATTGCCGAACACAGTAGTGTGTGAAATAAGCTAGTTCTGTTATCGGGAGGAGTTGCTTTCTTACGAAGAGTCTTCAGTGCAGCAAGATCAAACTTTCCTGGTTTCTGTAATCTAACAAGATGTGCAACTTAATAGGTTAGCTTCATTTCTAACCTTGTTTGTTTAGAAAACAAACACCATCATTGCCAAATACTGTACTTTGTGAAATAAGCTAGTTCTGTTCTTTGAATGAGTTGCTTTCTTAAGAAGATTCTTCAGTGCAGCAAGATCAAACTTTCCTTGTTTGTGTAATTTAACAAGTTGGGCAACTTACTCCATTTGCCTCATTTCCAACATACTTTGTTTAGAAAACAAACACCTTCATTGCCAAACACTGTACTGTGTGAAATAAGCTAGTTCTGTTCTCGGAATGAGTTGCTTTATTTTATTTTATTTTTTTTTTTTGGTTTTGCAAGGTAGGGTCTCACTGTGGTCCAGGCTGACCTGGAATTAACTATGTAGTCTCAGGGTGGCCTCGAACTCTCGGCAATCCTCCTACCTCTGCCTCCCGAGTGCTGAGATTAAAGGCGTGCGCCACCACGCCCGGCCAAGTTGCTTTTTTAAGAAGAATCTTCAGTGAAGCACGATCAAACTTTCCTAGTTGGTGTAATCTAAGAAGATGTACAACTTAATAGATTAACTTCATTTCTAACTTAGTTTGTTTGGAAAACAAACACCATCATTGCCAAATACTGCACTGTGTGTAATAAGCTAGTTCTGTTCTCGGAATGAGTTGCATTCTTTCGAAGAATCTTCAGTGCAGCAAGATCAAACTTTCCTAGTTTGTGTAATCTAACAAGATGTACAACTTAATGGATTAGCTTCATTTCCAACGTAGTTTCTTTAGAAAACAAGTACCTTAATTGCCGAATACAGTAGTGAGTGAAATAAGCTAGTTCTGTTATCAGAAGGAGTTGCTTTCTTACGAAGAGTCTTCAGTGCAGCAAGATCAAAGTTTCCTGGTTTCTGTAATCTAACAAGATGTGCAACTTAATAGGTTAGCTTCATTTCTAACCTTGTATGATTAGAAAACAAACACCGTTATTGCCAAATACTGTACTGTGTAAAATAAGCTAGTTCTGTTCTCGCAATGAGTTGCTTTCTTACGAAGAATTTTCAGTGCAGCATGATCAAACTTTCCTAGTTTGTGTAATTTAACAACTTGGACAACTTAGTACATTCGCCTCATTTCCAACATACTTTGCTTAGAAAACAAACACGTTCATTGCCAAACCCTGTACTGTGTGAAATAAGCTAGTTCTGTTCTCGGAATGAGTTGCTTTCTTAAGAAGAATCATCAGTGAAGCTAGATCAAACTTTCATAGTTTGTGTAATCTAACAAGATGTACAACTTAATGGATTAGCTTCATTTCCAACGTAGTTTCTTCAGAAAACAAACACCTTCATTGCCGAACACAGTAGTGTGTGAAATAACCGAGTTCTGTTCTCGGAGTTAGTTGCTTTCTTACGAAGAGTCTTAATTGCAGCAAGATCAAACGTTCCTGGTTTGTGTAATCTAACAAGATGTACAACTTAATAGGTTAGCTTCATTTCTAACATTGTTTGTTTAGAAAACAAACACTGTCATTGGCAAATACTGTACTGAGTGAATTAAGCTAGTTCTGCTCACAGAATGAGTTGCTTTCTTAAGAAGAATCTTCACTGCAGCAAGATCAAACTTTCCTAGTTTGTGTAATCTACCAAGATGTACAACTTAATAGATAAGCTTCATTTCCAACGTAGTTTCTTTAGAAAACAAACACCTTCATTTTTGAACACTCTAGTGTGTGAAATAAGCTACTTCTGTTCTCAGAATGAGTTGCTTTCTTACCAAGAATCTTCAGTGCAGCAAGATCAAACTTTCCTAGTTTGTGTAATTTAACATGTTGGACAACTTAGTACATTTGCATCATTTCCAACATACTTTGTTTAGAAAAGAAACGCCTTCATTGCCGAACACTGTACTGTGTGAAATAAGCTAGTTCTGTTCTCGGAATGAGTTGCTTTCTTACGAAGAATCTTCAGTGCAGCAAGATCAAACTTTCCTAGTTTGTGTAATTTCACAAGTTGGACAACTCTGTACATTCGACTCATTTCCAACATACTTTGTTAAGAAATCAAACACCTTCATGGCTGAACACTTTACTATGAAATAAGCTAGTTCTGTTCTCGGAATGAGTTGCTTTCTTAAGAAGAATCTTCAGGGAATCAAGATCAAACTCTCCTAGGTTGTGTAATCTAACAAGATGTACAACTTAATAGATTAGCTTCATTTCTAACGTAGGTTGTTTAGAAAACAAACACCGTCATTGCCAAATACGGTACTGTGTGAAATAAGACAGATCTCTTCTCCGAACGAGTTGGTTTCTTACGAAGAGTCTACAGTGCAGCAAGATCAAACTTTCCTAGTTTTTTTAATCTAACAAGATGTACAACTTAGTAGATTAGCTTCATTTCTAACGTAGTTTCTTTCAAAAACAAACACCTTCATTGCCGAACACTGTACTGTGTGTAATAAGCAAGTTCTGTTCTAGGAATGAGTTGCTTTCTTAAGAAGAATCTTAAGTGAAGCAAGATCAAAATTTCCTAGTTTGTGTAATCTAACAAGATGTACAACTTAATAGATTAGCTTCATTTATCATGTAGTTCCTCTAGAAAACAAACACCTTCATTGTCGAACACTGTATTGTGTGAAATAAGCTAGTTTTGTTCTCGGAATGAGTTGCTTTCTTAAGAAGAATCTTCAGTGAAGCAAGAACAAACTTTCCTAGTTTGTGTAATCTAACAAGATGTACAACTTAATGGATTAGCTTCATTTCCAACGTAGTTTCTTTAGAAAACAAACACCTTCATTGCCGAACACAGTAGTGTGTGAAATAAGCTAGTTCTGTTCTCGTCATGAGTTGCTTTCTTACGAGGATTCTTTAGTGCAGCAAGATCAAACTTTCCTCGTTTGTGTAATTTAACAACGTGGACAACTTAGTACATTCGCCTCATTTCCAACATACTTTGTTTAGAAAACAAAGACCTTCATTGCTGAAAACTGTACTGTGTGAAATAAGCTAGTTCTGTTCTTGGAATGAGTTGCTTCATTAAGAAGAATCTTCAGTGCAGCAAGATCAAACTTTCCTGGTTGTGTAATCTAACAAGATGTACAACTGAATAGATTAGCTTTATTTCTAACGTAGTTTCTTGGGAAAACAAACGCCTTCATTTCGGAATACTGTACTGTGTGAAATATGCTAGTTCTGTTCTCAGAATGAGTTGCTTTCTTAGGAAGGATCTTTAGTGCAGCAAGATCAAACTTTCGTACGTTTGTGTAATTTAACAAGTTGGACAACTTAGTACATTCACCTCATTTCCATCATACTTTATTTAGAAAACAAACACCTTCATTTCCGATCACTGTACTGTGTGAAATAAGCTAGTTCTGTTCTCGGAATGAGTTGCTTTCTTAAGAAGAATCTTCAGTGAAGCAAGATCAAAATTTCCTAGTTTGTGTAATCTTACAAGATGTATAACTTAATAGATTAGCTTCATTTCCAACGTAGTTTCTTTAGAAAACAAACACCTTCATTGCTGAATACTGTACTGTGTGAAATAAGCTAGTTCTTTTCTCGGAATGAGTTGCTTCCTTAAGAAGAATTTCAGTGAAGCAAGATCTCACTTTCCAAGTTTGTGTAATCTAATAAGATGTACAACTTAAAAGATTAGCTTCATTTCTAATGTAGTTTCTTTAGAAAACAAACACCTTCATTGCCTAACACTGTACTGTGTGAAGTAAGCTAGTTGTGTTCTCGGAATGAGTTGCTTTCTTAAGAAGAATCTTCAGTGAAGCAAGACCAAACTTTCCTAGTTTGTGTAATCTAACAAGATGTACAACTTAATAGATTAGCTTCATTTCCAACGTAGTTTCTTTAGAAAAAAAACACCTTCATTGTCGAACACTCTACTGTGTGAAATAAGCTAGTTCTGTTCTTGGAATTAGTTGCTTTCTTAGGAAGCATCTTTAGTGCAGCAAGATCAAAGTTTCCTCGTTTGTGTAATTTAACAAGTTGGACAACTTAGTACATTCGCCTCTTTTCCAACATACTTTGTTTAGAAAACAAACACCTTCATTGCCAAACAATGCACTGTGTGTAATAAGATAGTTCTGTTCTTGGAATGAGTTGCTTTCTTAAGAAGAATCTTCAGTGAATCAAGATCAAACTTTCCTAGTTTGTGGAATCTAACAAATGTACAACTTAATAGATTAGCTTCATTTCTAACATAGATTTTAGAAAACAAACACCTTCATTGCCATACACTATACTGTGTGAAATAAGCTAGTTCTGCTCACAGAATGAGTTGCTTTCTTAAGAAGAATCTTCAGTGCAGCAAGATCAAACTTTCCTAGTTTGTGTAATCTACCAAGATGTACAACTTAATAGATAAGCTTCATTTCCAACGTAGTTTCTTTAGAAAACAAACACCTTCATTTTTGAACACTCTAGTGTTTGAAATAAGCTACTTCTGTTCTCAGAATGAGTTGCTTTCTTACCAAGAATCTTCAGTGCAGCAAGATCAAACTTTCCTAGTTTGTGTAATTTAACATGTTGGACAACTTAGTACATTTGCATCATTTCCAACATACTTTGTTTAGAAAAGAAATGCCTTCATTGCCGAACACTGTACTGTGTGAAATAAGCTAGTTCTGTTCTCGGAATGAGTTGCTTTCTTACGAAGAATCTTCAGTGCAGCAAGATCAAACTTTCCTAGTTTGTGTAATTTCACAAGTTGGACAACTCTGTACATTCGACTCATTTCCAACATACTTTGTTAAGAAATCAAACACCTTCATGGCTGAACACTTTATTATGTGAAATAAGCTAGTTCTGTTCTCGGAATGAGTTGCTTTCTTAAGAAGAATCTTCAGGGAATCAAGGTCAAACTTTCCTAGGTTGTGTAATCTAACAAGATGTACAACTTAATAGATTAGCTTCATTTCTAACGTAGGTTGTTTAGAAAACAAACACCGTCATTGCCAAATACGGTACTGTGTGAAATAAGCCAGATCTCTTCTCCGAACGAGTTGGTTTCTTACGAAGAGTCTACAGTGCAGCAAGATCAAACTTTCCTAGTTTGTGTAATCTAACAAGATGTACAACTTAGTAGATTAGCTTCATTTCTAAAGTAGTTTCTTTCAAAAACAAACACCTTCATTGCCGAACACTGTACTGTGTGTAATAAGCAAGTTCTGTTCTAGGAATGAGTTGCTTTATAAGAATAATCTTAAGTGAAGCAAGATCAAACTTTCCTAGTTTGTGTAATCTAACAAGATGTACAACTTAATAGATTAGCTTCATTTATCATGTAGTTTCTCTAGAAAACAAACACCTTCATTGTCGAACACTGTATTGTGTGAAATAAGCTAGTTTTGTTCTCGGAAGGAGTTGCTTTCTTAAGAAGAATCTTCAGTGAAGCAAGAACAAACTTTCCTAGTTTGTGTAATCTAACAAGATGTACAACTTAATGGATTAGCTTCATTTCCAACGTAGTTTCTTTAGAAAACAAACACCTTCATTGCCGAACACAGTAGTGTGTGAAATAAGCTAGTTCTGTTCTCGTCATGAGTTGCTTTCTTACGAGGAATCTTTAGTGCAGCAAGATCAAACTTTCCTCGTTTGTGTAATTTAACACCGTGGACAACTTAGTACATTCGCCTCATTTCCAAATACTTTGTTTAGAAAACAAAGACCTTCATTGCCGAAAACTGTACTGTGTGATATAACCTAGTTTTGTTCTTGGAATGAGTTGCTTCATTAAGAAGAATCTTCAGTGCAGCAAGATCAAACTTACCTGGTTGTGTAATCTAACAAGATGTACAACTGAATAGATTAGCTTTATTTCTAACTTAGTTTCTTGGGAAAACAAACGCCTTCATTTCGGAATACTGTACTGTGTGAAATACGCTAGTTCTGTTCTCAGAATGAGTTGCTTTCTTAGGAAGGATCTTTAGTGCAGCAAGATCAAACTTTCCTAAGTTTGTGTAATTTAACAAGTTGGACAACTTAGTACATTCACCTCATTTCCATCATACTTTATTTAGAAAACAAACACCTTCATTGCCAAACACTGCACTGTGTGTAATAAGCTAGTTCTGTTCTTGGAATGAGTTGCTTTCTTAAGAAGAATCTTCAGTGAATCAAGATCAAACTTTCCTAGTTTGTGGAATCTAACAAATGTACAACTTAATAGATTAGCTTCATTTCTAACGTAGATTTTAGAAAACAAACACCTTCATTGCCATACACTATACTGTGTGAAATAAGCTAGTTCCATTCGCAGAATTAGTTGCTTTCTTATGAAGAATCTTCAGTGCAGCAAGATCAAACTTTCCTACATTGTGTAATTTAACAAGTTGGACAACTTAGTACATTTGCCTCATTTCCAGCATACTTTGTTTAGAAAACAAACACCTTCATTGCCGAACACTGTACTGTGTGAAATAAGCTAGTTCTGTTCTCGGAATGAGTTGCTTTCTTAAGAAGAATCTTCAGTGAAGCAAGATCAAATTTTCCTAGTTTGTGTAATCGAACAACATGTACAACTTAATAGATTAGCTTCATTTCTAATGTAGTTTCTTTAGAAAACAAACACCTTCATTGTCGAACACTGTACTGTGTGAAATGAGCTAGTTCTGTTCTCGGAATGAGTTGCTTTCTTAAGAAGAATCTTCAGTGAAGGAAGATTAAACTTTCCTAGTTTGTGTAATCTAACAAGATGTACAATTGAATAGATTAGCTTCATTTTAAACGTAGTTTCTTTAGAAAACAAACACCTTCATTGTCGAACACTGTGCTGTGTGAAATAAGCTAGTTCTCTTCTCGTAATGAGTTGCTTTCTTTCGAAGAATCTTCAGTGCAGAAAGATCAAACTTTCCTAGTTTCTGTAATTTAACAAGTTGGACAACTTAGTACATTCGCCTCATTTCCAACATACTTTTTTAAAAAAACAAACACCTTCATTGCCGAACACGGTACTGTGTGAAATAAGCTTGTTCTGTTCTCAGCATGAGTTGCTTTCTTAAGAAAAGTCTTCATTGAAGCAAGATCAAACGTTCCTAGTTTGTGTAATCGAACAAGATGTACAACTTAATAGATTAGCTTCATTACTAACGTAGTTTCTTTAGAAAACAAACACCTTCATTGCCGAACACTGTACTGTGTGTAATAAGCTAGTTCTGTTCTCGGAATGAGTTGCTTCCTTGAGAAGAATCTTCAGTGAAGCATGATCAAACTTTCCTAGTTTGTTTAATCTAACAAGATGTACAACTTAATTGATTAGCTTCATTTCCAACGTAGTTTCTACAGAAAACAAACACCTTCATTTTTGAACACTGTACTGTGTGAAATAAGCTAGTTCTGTTCTCGGAATGAGGTGCTTTCTTACGAAGAATCTTCCATGCAGGAAGATCAAACTTTCCTAGTTTGTGTAATTTAACAAGTTGGACAACTTAGTACATTCGCCTCATTTCCAACATACTTTGTTTAGATAACAAACACCATCATTGCCGATCACTGTTCTGTGTGAAATAAGCTAGTTCTGTTCTAGGAATGAGTTGCTTTCTTAAGAAGAATCTTCAGTGAAGCAAGATCAAACTTTCCTAGTTTGTGTAATCTAACAAGATGTACAACTTAATAGATTAGCTTCATTTATCATGTAGTTTCTCTAGAAAACAAACACCTTCATTGTCGAACACTGTACTGTGTGAAATAAGCTAGTTTTGTTCTCAGAATGAGTTGCTTTCTTAAGAAGAATCTTCAGTGAACCAAGAACAAACTTTCCTAGTTTGTGTAATCTAACAAGATGTACAACTTAATGGATTATCTTCATTTCCAACGTAGTTTCTTTAGAAAACAAACACCTTCAGTGCCGAACACAGTAGTGTGTGAAATAAGCTAGTTCTGTTCTCGTCATGAGTTGCTTTCTTACGAGGAATCTTTAGTGCAGCAAGATCAAACTTTCCTCGTTTGTGTAATTTAACAACGTGGACAACTTAGTACATTCGCCTCATTTCCAATATACTTTGTTTAGAAAACAAAGACCTTCATTGCCGAAAACTGTACTGTGTGAAATAAGCTAGTTTTGTTCTTGGAATGAGTTGCTTCATTAAGAAGAATCTTCAGTGCAGCAAGATCAAACTTACCTGGTTGTGTAATCTAACAAGATGTACAACTGAATAGATTAGCTTTATTTCTAACGTAGTTTCTTGGGAAAACAAACGCCTTCATTTCGGAATACTGTACTGTGTGAAATACGCTAGTTCTGTTCTCAGAATGAGTTGCTTTCTTAGGAAGGATCTTTAGTGCAGCAAGATCAAACTTTCCTAAGTTTGTGTAATTTAACAAGTTGGACAACTTAGTACATTCACCTCATTTCCATCATACTTTATTTAGAAAAAAAAACACCTTCATTTCCGAACACTGTACTGTGTGAAATAAGCTAGTTCTGTTCTCGGAATGAGTTGCTTTTTTAAGAAGAATCTTCAGTGAAGCAAGATCAAAATTTCCTAGTTTGTGTAATCTTACAAGATGTATAACTTAATAGATTAGCTTCATTTCCAACGTAGTTTCTTTAGAAAACAAACACCTTCATTGCCGAACACTGTAGTGTGTGAAATAAGCTAGTTCTGTTCTCAGAATGAATTGCTTTCTTGAGAAGAATCTTCAGTGAAGCAAGATCTCACTTTCCAAGTTTGTGTAATCTAATAAGATGTACAACTTAATAGATTAGCTTCATTTCTAATGTAGTTTCTTTGGCAAACAAACACCTTCATTGCCTAACACTGTACTGTGTGAAGTAAGCTAGTTGTGTTCTCGGAATGAGTTGCTTTCTTATGAAGAATCTTCAGTGAAGCAAGATCAAACTTTCCTAGTTTGTGTAATCTAACAAGATGTACAACTTAATAGATTAGCTTCATTTCCAACGTAGTTTCTTTAGAAAAAAAAACACCTTCATTGTCGAACACTCCACTGTGTGAAATAAGCTAGTTCTGGTCTTGGAATGAGTTGCTTTCTTAGGAAGCATCTTTAGTGCATCAAGATCAAAGTTTCCTCGTTTGTGTAATTTAACAAGTTGGACAACTTAGTACTTTCGCCTCATTTCCAACATACTTTGTTTAGAAAACAAACACCTTCATTGCCAAACACTGCACTGTGTGTAATAAGCTAGTTCTGTTCTTGGAATGAGTTGCTTTCTTAAGAAGAATCTTCAGTGAATCAAGATTAAACTTTCCTAGTTTGTGGAATGTAACAAATGTACAACTTAATAGATTAGCTTCATTTCTAACGTAGATTTTAGAAAACAACACCTTCATTGCCATACACTATACTGTGTGAAATAAGCTAGTTCCGTTCGCAGAATTAGTTGCTTTCTTATGAAGAATCTTCAGTGCAGAAAGATCAAACTTTCCTACATTGTGTAATTTAGAAAGTTGGACAACTTAGTACATTTGCCTCATTTCCAACATACTATGTTTAGAAAACAAACACCTTCATTGCCGAACACTGTACTGTGTGAAATAAGCTAGTTCTGTTCTCGGAATGAGTTGCTTTCTTAAGAAGAATCTTCAGTGAAGCAAGATCAAATTTTCCTAGTTTGTGTAATCGAACAACATGTACAACTTAATAGATTAGCTTCATTTCTAATGTAGTTTCTTTAGAAAACAAACACCTTCATTGTCGAACACTGTACTGTGTGAAATGAGCTAGTTCTGTTCACGGAATGAGTTGCTTTCTTAAGAAGAATCTTCAGTGAAGCAAGATCAAACTTTCCTAGTTTGTGTAATCTAACAAGATGTACAATTGAATAGATTAGCTTCATTTTCAACGTAGTTTCTTTAGAAAACAAACACCTTCATTGTCGAACACTGTGCTGTGTGAAATAAGCTAGTTCTCTTCTCGTAATGAGTTGCTTTCTTTCGAAGAATCTTCAGTGCAGAAAGATCAAACTTTCCTAGTTTCTGTAATTTAACAAGTTGGACAACTTAGTACATTCGCCTCATTTCCATCATACTTTGTTTAGAAAATGAATACCTTTATTTCCGAACACTGTACTGTGTGAAATAAGCTAGTTCTGTTCTCGGAATGAGTTGCTTTCTTAAGAAGAATCATCAGTGAAGAAAGATCAAACTTTCCTAGTTTGTGTAATGTAACAAGATGTAAAACTTAATAGATTAGCTTCATTTCTACGTAGTTTCTTTAGAAAACAAACACCTTCATTGACGAACACTGTACTGTGTGAAATAAGATAGTTCTGTTCTTGGAATGAGTTGCTTTCTTAAGAAGAATATTCAGTGCAGCAAGATCAAACTTTCCTAGTTTCTGTAATTTAACAAGTTGGACAACTTAATACATTCGGGTGATTTCCAACATACTTTGTTTAGAAAACAAACACCTTCATTGCTGAACACTGTACTGTGTGAATTTAGCTAGTTTTGTTCTCGTAATGAGTTGCTATCTTAAGAAGAATCTTCAGTGAAGCCAGATCAAAATTTCCTAGTTTGTGTAATCTTAGAATATGTACAACTTAATAGATTAGCTTCGTTTCCAACGTAGTTTCTTTAGAAAACAAAGACCTTCATTCCCGAACACTGTTCGGTGTGAAATAAGCTAGTTCTCTTCTCGGAATGAGTTGCTTTCTTAAGAAGAATCATCAGTGAAGCAAGATCAAACTTTCCTAGTTTGTGTAATCTAACAAGATGTACAACTTAATAGATTAGCTTCATTTCTAACGTAGTTTCTTTAGAAAACAACCACCTTCATTGCCGAACACTGTACTGTGTGAAATAAGCTAGTTCTGTTCTCGGAATGAGTTGCTTTCTTACGAAGAATATTCAGTGAAGCAAGATCAAACCTTCCTAATTTGTGTAATCTAGAAAGATGTACAACTTAATAGCTTAGCTTAATTTCTAATGTACTTTCTTTAGAAAAAAAAAACACCTTCATTTACGAATACTGTACTGTGTGAAATAAGCTAGTTCTGTTGTCGGAATGAGTGGCTTTCTTACGAAGGATCTTTAGTGCAGCAAGATCAAACTTTCCTAGTTTGTGTAATTTAACAAGTTGGACAACTTAGTACATTCGCCTCATTTCCAACATACTTTGTTTAGAAAACAAACACCTTCATTGCCGAACACTGTACTGTGTGAAATAAGCTAGTTCTGTTCCTTGAATGAGTTGCTTTCTTAAGAAGGATCTTTAATGCAGCAAGATCAAACTTTCCTAGTTTGTGAAATTTAACAAGTAGGACAACTTAGTACATTCGCCTCATTTCAAACATACTTTGTTTAGAAAACAAACACCTTTATTGCCTAACACTGTACTGTGTGTAATAAGCTAGTTCTGTTCTCAGAATGAGTTGCTTTCTTAAGTAGAATCTTCAGTGAGGTAAGATCAAACTTTCCTAGTTTGTGTAATCTAACAAGATGTACAACTTAATAGATTAGATTCATTTGTATTGTAGTTTTTTTAGAAAACAAACTTCTTCATTGCCAGAACACTGTACTATGTGAAATAAGCTAGTTCTGTTCTCAGAATGAGTTGCTTTCTTAAGAAGAATCTTCAGTGCAGCAAGATCAAACGTTTCTAGTTTGTGAAATTTAACAAGTTGGACAACTTAGTACATTCGCCTCATTTCCAACATACTTTGTTTAGAAAACAAACACCTTCATTGCGGAACACTGTACTGTGTGTAATAAGCTAGTTCTGTTCTCGGAATGAGTTGCTTTCTTAAGTAGAATCTTCAGTGAAGCAAGATCAAACTTTCCTAGTTTGTGTAATCTAACAAGATGTACAACTTAATAGATTAGCTTCATTTGTATTGTAGTTTTTATTGAAAACAAACATCTTCATTGCCGAACACTGTACTATGTGAAATAAGCTAGTTCTGTTCTCAGAATTAGTTGCTTTCTTAAGAAGAATCTTAAGTGAAGCAAGATCAAACTTTCCTAGTTTGTGTAATCTAACAAGATGTACAACTTAATAGATTAGCTTCATTTATCATGTAGTTTCTTTAGAAAACAAACACCTTCATTGTCGAACACTTTACTGTGTGAAATAAGCTAGTTTTGTTCTCGGAATGAGTGGCTTTCTTAAGAAGAATCTTCAGTGAAGCAAGAACAAACTTTAATAGTTTGTGTAATCTAACAAGATGTACAACTTAATGGATTAGCTTCATTTCCAACGTACTTTCTTTAGAAAACAAACACCTTCATTGCCGAACACAGTAGTGTGTGAAATAAGCTAGTTCTCTTCTCGTCATGAATTGCTTTCTTTCGAAGAATCTTCAGTGCAGAAAGATCAAACTTTCCTACTTTCTGTAATTTAACAAGTTGGACAACTTAGTACATTCGGCTCATTTCCAACATAGTTTTTTAAAAAATCAAACACCTTCATTGCCGAACACGGTACTGTGTGAAATAAGCTTGTTCTGTTCTCAGCATGAGTTGCTTTCTTAAGAAGAGTCTTCATTGAAGCAAGATCAAACTTTCCTTGTTTGTGTAATCTAACAAGATGTACAACTTAATAGATTAGCTTCATTTCCCGCGCAGTTTCTTTAGAAAACAAACACCTTCATTGTCGAACACTGTACTGTGTGAAATAAGCTAGTTCTGTTCTCAGAATGAGTTGCTTTCTTTTTTTTTTTTTTTTTTTTTTTTTTTCAAACTTTTAAATTTTTATTGATTTTTAATCTTACATACCAAAAACCCCACCTGATATTTCCTCCCCTCCCCATTCCACTTTTAGAACTCCAGTCTCCATCATATCCTCCCTTTCTCCATTAGTCTCTCTCCTAATTTGATGACATCATCTTTCTCTTCTATTTTGAGGGTCTTGCAAAGGTATTGCTAGGCACTGCAAGATCATGGATATCGAGGCCAATTTCTGTCTGGGCAGCTGCATAGTAAGAGGTCATATCCTTCCTTTGGCTCTTCCATTCTATCCGCCCCTCTTCCGCAGTTTCAATGGTCCCTGAGCCACTGGAGGATGTGACAGAGGTGTTTCAGTGCTGGGCACTCCTCCATCCCTTCTTCTCAGCACTATGTTGCCTTTTTTGTGTCATCCCAGTGGTCATCACCATCTGAAAAGAGAAGCTTCTCTAGCCAGAAGTGAGAATAGCGTTAATATGTGGACATGAACATTTAGTGTAGTGTTCCCAGGGCAGCTTGGTGGGAATAATATATACATTTAGTCAGCCATGAGCAGGCTTATACCCCCAAGGCTCATGACCTCACCTACCATAGACTTTTACTTAGGTTTTTTTAGAGTACTGGGTATGTATTCCCTCCCGTAGAGAGGGCCTTCAGTCCAATTATGGAGCAGTTGGTTACCCCAAGAGTAGACACGCCACTATTGCACCCGTTCAGTCATTGGGCCTGTCTGGCCAATTTTGAATATTCAGCATCCACTATTTTCACTGTTGATGGCTTCTGTCTCCCATACGCTGCACCTTCAGTGCAGCTTTTTCCAGCTTTCAGTTGGCTGGTCTGTTCAGGGAGAAGGTTTTCTGCTCAGCACCAGCTTGCTTTCTCAGTGTCCTTGCCTCTCAGGCATGAGATGTCTTCAACAATAGGGTCTTACTATCTATTTCTCTAGGGAAACCAAACACTTTGGCAAAAACCTTAATGTTTTGGAGGCTACTGGGACCTCCTTGGCCAACATCTCACTGGAAAGAGTTCCATCCCAGGTACTGAAAATTTTCTAGTAACAGTCTACATCTTCTAGACGTGACCTTAATCAAAAAAGTAGTTTTACATATGTCTTATTGATAATATCTTGAGTTTAGATTGTCCCTCCCCCTGCCCTTTTTGTATGCATTCTCTTCCCATGGCCTCAAGATGTACAACTTAGGCCATTCCCCCTGTACTCAGTTCTTCTACTTACATATGTGTATTACCATACACTTAAGTCCTTCCCTTTCTTCCCTCCCTTATAGCCTTTTACCCGCTTACTGGTTTCTGGTACCTCTTTTTGGTTCCAGTTCATACACAAGTCCATACATTGGTAGCTAGGATCCACATATGAGAGAGAACATGTGACGTTTGGCTTTCTGAGCCTGGGTTACCTCATCACTAAGTATAATCCTTTCCAGATCCATCCATTTCCCTGCAAATTTCATAATTTCATTTTTCTTTACTGCTGAATAGAACTCCATTGTGTAAATGTACCACAACTTTATTATCCACTCATCTGTGGAACACATCTAGGCTGCTTCCATTTCTTAGCTATTGTGAATAGAGCAGCAATAAACATGGTTTTGCAAGTATCTCTAAGGAAGTGAGAAGAGTCCTCTGGTTTATATGCCTAGGGAGTGCTATAGCTGGATCATATGGTAAATCTATTTCTAGCTGTCTCAAGAACCTCCACACTGCTTTCCACAGTGGCTGGACCAGCTTACATTCCCACCAACAGTGTAGAAGTTCTGTTCTCGGAATGAGTTGCTTTCTTAAGAAGAATCTTCAGTGAAGCAAGATCAAACTTTCCTAGATTGTGTAATCTAACAAGATGTACAACTTAATAGGTTAGTTTCATTTCCAACGTAGTTTCGTAAGAAAAAAATTCCTTCATTGCAGAACACTGTACTGTGTGAAATAAGCTAGTTCTGTTCTCGGAATGAGTTGCTTTCTTATGAAGAATCTTCAGTGCAGCAAGATCAAACTTTCCTAGTTTGTGTAATTTAACAAGTTAGACAACTTAGTACATTCGCCTCATTTCCAACATACTTTGTTTAGAAAACAAATGCCTTCATTGCTGGACACTGTACTATGTGAAATAATCTAGTTCTGTTCTCGGAATGAGTTGCTTTCTTAAGAAGAATCTTCAGTGAAGCAAGATCAAACGTTCCTAGTTTGTGTAATTTAACAAGTTGAACACCTTAGTACTTTTGCCTCATTTCCAACATACTTTGTTTAGAAAACAAACACCTTCATTGCCAAACACTGTACGGTGTGAAATGAGCTAGTTCTGTTCACGGAATGAGTTGCTTTCTTAAGAAGAATCTTCAGTGAAGCAAGATCAAATTTTCCTAGATTGTGTAATCGAACAACATGTACAACTTAATAGATTAGCTTCATTTCTAATGTAGTTTCTTTAGAAAACAAACACCTTCTTTGTCCAACACTGTACTGTGTGAAATGAGCTAGTTCTGTTCACGGAATGAGTTGCTTTCTTAAGAAGAATCTTCAGTGAAGCAAGATCAAACTTTCCTAGTTTGTGTAATCTAACAAGATGTACAATTGAATAGATTAGCTTCATTTTCAACATACTTTTTTTTTAAAAAACAAACACCTTCATTGCCGAACATGGTACTGTGAGAAATAAGCTTGTTCTGTTCTCAGCATGAGTTGCTTTCTTAAGAAGAGTCTTCATTGAAGCAACATCAAACGTTCCTAGTTTGTGGAATCTAACAAGATGTACAACTTAATAGATTAGCTTCATTACTAACGTAGTTTCTTTAGAAAACAAACACCTTCATTGCCGAACACTGTACTGTGTGTAATAAGCTAGTTCTGTTCTCAGAATGAGTTGCTTCCTTGACAAGAATCTTCAGTGAAGCAAGATCAAACTTTCCTAGTTTGTGTAATCTAACAAGATGTACAACTTAATAGATTAGCTTCATTTCCAACGTAGTTTCTTCAGAAAACAAACACCTTCATTTTTGAACACTGTACTGTGTGAAATAAGCTAGTTCTGTTCTCGGAATGAGGTGCTTTCTTTCCGTGCAGCAAGATCAAACTTTCCTAGTTTGTGTAATTTAACAAGTTGGACAACTTAGTACATTCGCCTCATTTCCAACATACTTTGTTTAGAAAACAAACACCTTCATTGCCGAACACAGTAGTATGTGAAATAAGCTAGTTCTGTTCTCGGAAGGATTTGCTTTCTTACGAAGAGTCTTCAGTGCAGCAAGATCAAACTTTCCTAGTTTGTGTAATCTAACAATATGTACAACTTAATGGATTATCTTCATTTCCAAGTTAGTTTCTTTAGAAAACAAACACCTTAATTGTCGAACACAGTAGTGTGTGAAATAAGCTAGTTCTGTTATCGGAAGGAGTTGCTTTCTTACGAAGATTCTTCAGTGCAGCAAGTTCAAACTTTCCTGGTTTCTGTAATCTAACAAGATGTGCAACTTCATAGGTTAGCTTCATTTCTAACCTTGTTTATTTAGAAAACAAACACCGTCATTGCCAAATACTGTACTGTGTGAAATAAGCGAGTTCTGTTCTCGGAATGAGGTGCTTTCTTAAGAAGATTCTTCAGTGCAGCAAGATCAAACTTTCCTAGTTTGTGTAATTTAACAAGTTGGACAACTTAGTACATTTGCCTCATTTCCAACATACTTTGTTTAGAAAACAAACACCGTCATTGCCGAAGACTGTACTGTGTGAAATAAGCGAGTTCTGTTCTGGGAATGAGTTGCTTTCTTAAGAAGAATCTTCAGTGAAGCAAGATCATACTTTCCTTGTTTGTGTAATCTAACAAGATGTACAACTTAATAGATTAGCTTCATTTCCCACGCAGTTTCTTTAGAAAACAAACACCTTCATTGTCGAACACTGTACTGTGTGAAATAAGCTAGTTCTGTTCTCGGAATGAGTTGCTTTCTTAAGTATAATCTTCAGTGAAGCAAGATCAAACTTTCCTAGTTTGTGTAATCTAACAAGATGTACAAATTAATAGACTAGCTTCATTTGTTTTGTAGTTTTTTTAGAAAACAAACTTCTTCATTCCCGAACACTGTACTATGTGAAATAAGCTAGTTCTGTTCTCAGAATGAGTTGCTTTCTTAAGAAGATTCTTCAGGGCAGCAAGATCAATCTTTCCTAGTGTGTGAAATTTAACAAGTTGGACAACTTAGTACATTCGCCTCATTTCCAACATACTTTGTTTAGAAAACAAACACCTTCATTGCCTAACACTGTACTGTGTGTAATAAGCTAGTTCTGTTCTCGGAATGAGTTGCTTTCTTAAGTACAATCTTCAGTTAAGCAAGATCAAACTTTCCTAGTTTGTGTAATCTAACAAAATGTACAACTTAATAGATTAGCTTCATTTCTAATGTAGTTTCTTTAGAAAACAAACACCTTCATTGTCGAACACTGTACTGTGTGAAATAAGCTAGTTTTGTTCTCGGAATGAGTTGCTTTCTTAAGAAGAATCTTCAGTGAAGCAAGAACAAACTTTCCTAGTTTGTGTAATCTAACAAATGTACAACTTAATAGATTAGCTTCATTTCTAACGTAGATTTTAGAAAACAAACACCTTCATTGCCATACACTATACTGTGTGAAATAAGCTAGTTCCGTTCTCGGAATTAGTTGCTTTCTTATGAGGAATCTTCAGTGCAGCAAGATCAAACTTTCCTAGTTTGTGTAATTTAACAAGTTGGACAACTTAGGATATTCGCCTCATTTCCAACATACTTTGTTTAGAAAACAAACACCTTTATTGCCGAACACTGTACTGTGTGAAATAAGCTAGTTCTGTTTTCGGAATGAGTTGCTTTCTTAAGAAGAATCTTCAGTGAAGCAAGATCAAACTTTCCTAGTTTGTGTAATCTACCAAGATGTACAACTTAATAGATAAGCTTCATTTCCAATGTAGTTTCTTTAGAAAACAAACTCCTTCATTTTTGAACACTGTAGTGTGTGAAATAAGCTACTTCTGTTCTCAGAATGAGTTGCTTTCTTACCAAGAATCTTCAGTGCAGCAAGATCAAACTTTCCTAGTTTGTGTAATTTAACATGTTGGACAACTTAGTACATTCGCCTCATTTCCAACATACTTTGTTTAGAAAACAAACACCTTCATTGCCAAACACTGTACTGTATGAAAAAAGCTAGTTCTGTTCTCGGAATGAGTTGCTTTCTTAAGAAGAATCTTCAGTGAAGCAAGATGAAACTTTCCTAGTTTGTGTAATCTAACAAGATGTACTACTTAATAGATTAGCTTCATTTCTAACGTACTTTCTTTAGAAAACAAACACCTTCATTGCCGAACACTGTACTGTGTGAAATAAGCTAGTTCTGTTTTCGGAATGAGTTGATTTCTTACGAAGAATCTTCAGTGCAGCAACATCAAACTTTCCTAGTTTGTGTAATTTAACAAGTTGGACAACTTAGTACATTTGCCTCCTTTCCAACATACTTTGTTTAGAAAACAAACACCTTCATTGCCGAACACTGTACTGTGTGAAATAAGCTAGTTTTTTTCTCGGCATGAGTTGCTTTCTTAAGAAGAATCTTCAGTGAACCAATATCAAACTTTCATAGTTTGTGTAATCTAACAAGATGTACAACTTAGTAGATTAGCTTCATTTCTAACGTAGTTTCTTTCGAAAACAAACACCTTCATTGCCTAACACTGTACTGTGTGTAATAAGCTAGTTCTGTTCTTGGAATGAGTTGCTTTCTTCAGAAGAATCTTCAGTGCAGCAAGATCAAACTTTCCTAGTTTGTGTAATCTAACAAGATGAACAACTTAACAGGTGAGCTTCATTTCTAACCTTGTTTGTTTAGAAAACAAACACCTTCATTGTCGAACACTGTACTGTGTGAAATAAGATAGTTCTGTTCTCGGAATGAGTTGCTTTCTTACGAAGGATCTTTAGTGCAGCAAGATCAAACTTGCCTAGTTTGTGTAATTTAACAAGTTGGACTACTTAGTACATTCGCCTCATTTCCAACATACTTTGTTTCGAAAACAAACACCTTCATTGTCGAACAGTGTACTGTGTGAAATAAGCTAGTTCTGTTTTCGGAATGAGTTGCTTTCTTACGAACAATATTCAGTGCAGCAAGATCAAACTTTCCTAATTTGTGTAATTTAACCAGTTGGACTACTTCGTACATTCACCTCATTTCCAACAGACTTTGTTTAGAAAACAAACACCTTCATTGCCAAACCTGTACTGTGCGAAATAAGCTGGTTCTGTTCTCGGAATGAGTTGCTTTCTTATGAAGAATCTTCAGTGAAGCAAGATCAAACTTTCCTAGTATGTGTAATCTAACAAGATGTACAACTTAATAGATTAGCTTCATTTCTAACGTTGTTTCTTTAGAAAACAAACACCTTCATTGCCGAACACTGTACTGTTTGAAATAAGCTAGTTCTGTTTTCGGAATGAGTTGCTTTCTGAAGAAGAATCTTCAGTGAAGCAAGATCAAACATTCTTAGTTTGTGTAATCTTACAACATGTACAACTTAATAGATTAGCTTCTTTTCTAATATAGTTTCTTTAGGAAATGAACAACTTCATTGCCAAACACTGTACTGTGCGAAATAAGCTAGTTCTGTTCTCGGAATGAGTTGCTTTCTTAAGGAGAATCTTCAGTGAAGCAAGATCAAACTTTCCTAGTTTGTGTAATCTAAAAAGATGTACAACTTAATAGATTACAGTCATTTCCAACGTAGTTTCTTTAGAAAAAAAACACCTTCATTGTCGAACACTGTACTGTGTGAAATAAGCTAGTTCTGTACTCGGAATGAGTTGCTTTCTTACGAAGAATCTTCAGTGCAGCAAGATCAAACTTTCCTAATTTGAGTAATTTAACAAGTTGGACTACTTAGTACATTAGCCTCATTTCCAACATACTTTGTTTAGAAATCAAACGCCTTCATTGCCGAACACTGTACCGTGTGAAATAAGCTAGTTCTGTTGTCAGAATGAGTTGCTTTCTTAATTAGAATCTTCAGTGAAGCAAGATCAAACTTTCCTAGTTTGTGTAATCTATCATGATGTACAACTTAACAGGTTAGCTTCATTTCTAACCTTGTTTGTTTAGAAAACAAACACCATCATTGTTGAACACTGTACTGTGTGAAATGAACTAGTTCTCTTCTCAGAATGAGTTGCTATCTTAAGTAGAATATTCAGTGAAGCAAGATCAAACTTTCCTAGTTTGTGTAATCTAACAAGATCTACAACTTAGTAGATTAGCTTCATTTCCAACGTAGTTTCTTTAGAAAACAAACACCTTCGTTGCCGAAAACTGTACTGTGTGAAATAAGCTAGTTCTGTTCTCGGAAGGACTTGCTTTCTTACAAAGAGTCTTAAGTGCAGCAAGAGCAAACTTTCATAGTTTGTGTAATCTATCAAGATATACAACTTAATTGATTAGCTTCATTTACAATGTAGTTTCTTTAGAAAACAAACACCTTCATTGACGAACACACAAGTGTGTGAAATAAGCTAGTTCTGTTCTCGGAAGGAGTTGCTTTCTTACGAAGAGTCTTCAGTGCAGCAAGATCAAACTTTCCTGGTTTGTGTAATCGAACAAGATGTACAACTTAACAGGTTAGCTTCATTTCTAACCTTGTTTGTTTAGAAAACAAACACCATCATTGCCAAATACTGTACTGTGTGAAATAAGCTAGTTCTGTTCTCGGAATGATTTGCTTTCTTAAGAAGAATCCTCAGTGCAGCAAGATAAAAATTTCCTAGTTTGTGTAATTTACGAAGTTGGACAACTTAGTACATTTGACTCATTTTCAACATACTTTGTTTAGAAAACAAACAACTTCATTGCCGAACACTGAACTGTGTGAAATAAGCTAGTTCTTTTCTCGGCATGAGTTGCTTTCTTAAGAAGAATCTTCAGTGAATCAAGATCAAACTTTCCTAGTTTGTGTAATCTACCAAGATGTACAACTTAATAGATTAGCTTCATTTCCAACGTAGTTTCTTTAGAAAACAAACACCTTCATTTTTGAACACTGTAGTGTGTGAAATGAGCTACTTCTTTTCTCAGAATGAGTTGCTTTCTTACCAAGAATCTTCAGTGCAGCAAGATCAAACTTTCCTAGTTTGTGTAATTTAACATGTTGGACAACTTAGTACATTAGCTTCATTTCCAATGTAGTTTCTTTAGAAAACAAACACCTTCATTGCCGGAAACAGAAATAAGCTAGTTCTGTTCTCGGAAAGAGTCTTCAGTGCAGCAAGATCAAACTTTCCTACTTTGTGTAATTTAACAAGTTGGACAACTTAGTACATTCGCATTTTTTCCAAAATACTTTGTTTGGAAAAAAAACACCTTCATTGCCGAACACTGTACTGTGTGAAATAAGCTAGTTCTGTTCTCAGAAGGAGTTGCTTTCTTACGAAGATTCTTCAGTGCAGCAAGATCAAACATTCCTGGTTTGTGTAATCTAACAAGATGTACAACTTAATAGGTAAGCTTCATTTCTAACATTGTTTGTTTAGAAAACAAACACTATCATTGCCAATTACTGTACTGTGTGAAATAAGCTAGTTCTGTTTTCAAAATGAGTTGCTTTCTTATGAAGAATCTTCAGTGAAGCAAGATCAAACTTTCCTAGTCTGTGTAATTTAACAAGTTGGACAACTTAGCACATTCGCCTCATTTCCAACATACTTTGTTTAGAAAAAAAACACCTTCATTGCCGAACACTTTACTGTGTGAAATGGGTTAGTTCTATTCTCAGAATGTGTTGCTTGCTTCAGAAGAATATTAAGTGAAGCAAGATCAAACTTTCCTAGTTTGTGTAGTCTAACAAGATGTACAACTTAATAGATTAGCTTCATTTCTAATGTAGTTTCTTTAAAAAACAAACACCTTCATTGTCGAACACGGTACTGTGTGAAATAAGCTCGTTTTGTTCTGGGAATGAGTTGCTTTCTTAAGAAGAATCTTCAGTGAAGCAAGATCAAACTTTCCGAGTTTGTGTAATCTAACTAGATAAAGAACTTAATAGATTAGCTTCATTTCCAACGTAGTTTCTTCAGAAAACAAACACCTTCAATGTCGAATACTGTACTGTGTGAAATAAGCTAGTTCTGTTCTCCAGATGAGTTGCTTTCTTACGAAGAATCTTCAATGCAGCAAGATCAAACTTTCCTAGTTTGTGTAATCTAAAAAGATGTACAACTTAACAGATTAGCTTCCTTTCCAACATAGTTTCTCTAGAAAACAAACACCTTTATTGTCGAACACTGTACTGTGTGAAATAAGCTAGTTCTGGTCTCGGAATGAGTTGCTTTCTTACTAAGAATCTTCAGTGCAGCAAGAGCAAACTGTCCTAGTTTGTGTAATTTAACAAGTTGGACAACTTAGTACATTCGCCTGATTTCCAACATACTTTGTTTAGAAAACAAACACCTTCATTGCTGAACACTGTACTGTGTGTAAAAAGCTAGTTCTGTTCTTGGAATGAGTTGTTTTCTTAAGAAGAATCTTCAGTGAAGCAAGATCAAACTTTCCTAGTTTGTGTATTCTAACAAGATGTACAACTTAATAGATTAGCTTCATTTCTAAAGTAGTTTCTTTAGAAAACAAACACCTTCATTGCCGAACACTGTACTGTGTGAAATAAGCTAGTTCTGTTCTCGGAATGAGTTGCTTTCTTAAGAAGAATCTTCAGTTAAGCAAGATCAAAGTTTCCTAGTTTTTGTAATCTAACAAGATGTACAACTTAATAGATTACATTCATTTCTTATGTAGTTTCTTTAGAAAACAAACACATTCATTTTCGAATACTGTACTGTGTGAAATAAGCTAGTTATGTTCTCGGAATGAGTTGCTTTCTTACGAAGGTTCTTTAGTGCAGCAAGATCAAACTTTCCTAGTTTGTGTAATTTAACAAGTTGGACATCTTAGTACATTCGCCTCATTTCCAACATACTTTGTTTAGAAAACAAATAACTTCATTGCCGAACACTGTACCGTGTGAAGTAAGCTAGTTCTGTTCTCAGAATGAGTTGCTTTCTTATGAAGAGTCTTTAGTGCAGCAAGATCAAACTTTCATGGTTTGTGTAATCTAACAAGATGTACAACTTAAAAGGTTAGCTTCATTTCTAACCTTGTTTGTATAAAAAACAAACACCATAATTTCGAAATACTGTACTGTGTGAAATAAGCTAGTTTTGTTCTCGGAATGAGTTGCTTTCCTAAGAAGAATCTTCAGTGCAGCAAGATCAAACTTTCCTAGTTTGTGTAATTTAACAAGTTGGACAATTTAGTACATTTGCCTCATTTCTATCCTACTTTTTTTAGAAAACAAACATCTTCATTGCGGAACACTGTACTGTGTGAAATAAGCTACTTCTTATCTCGGCATGAGTTGCTCTCTTAAGGAGAATCTTCAGTGAATCAAGATCAAACTTTCCTAGTTTGTGTAATCTAAGAAGATGTACAACTTAATAGATTAGCTTCATTTCTACCATAGTGTGCTTAGAAAACAAACACCGTCATTGCCAAATAATGTATTGTGTGAAATGAGCCAGTTCTCTTCTTCGAAAGAGTTGGTTTCTTACGAAGAGTATTCAGTGCAGCAAGATCAAACTTTCCTAGTTTGTGTAATCTAACAAGATGTACAACTTAATAGATTAGCTCCATTTTGAACTTAGTTTCTTTAGAAAAAAACACCTTCATTGCCGAACACTGTACTGTATGTAATTAGCTAGTTCTGTTCTCGGATTGAGTTGCTTTTTTAAGAAGAATCTTCAGTGAAGCAAGATCAAACTCTCCTAGATTGTGTAATCTAATAAGATGTACAACTTAATAGATTAGCTTCATTTCGAACGTAGTTTCTTTAGAAATTAAACACATTCATTGTCGAACACTGTACTGTGTGAAATAAGCTTGTTCTGTTCTCGGAATGAGTTGCTTTCTTACAAAGGATCTTCAGTGCAGCAAGATCAAACTTTCCTAGTTTGTGTAATTTAACAAGTTGGACAAATTAGTACATTCGCCTCATTTAAAACATACTTTGTTTAAAAAACAAACAACTTCATTGCCGAACCCAGTACTGTGTGAAATGAGCTAGTTCTGTTCTCGGAATGAGTTGCTTTCTCAAGAAGAATCTTCAGTGAAGCAATATCAAATTTTCCTAGTTTGTGTAATCTAACAAGATGTACAACTTAATAGATTAGCTTCATTTCCAACGTAGTTTCTACAGAAAACAAACACCTTCAGTTTTGAACACTGTACTATGTGAAATATGCTAGTACTGTTCTCGGAATGAGTTGCTTTCTTAAGAAGAATCTTCAGTGCAGCAAGATCAAACTTTCCTAGTTTGTGTAATTTAACAGGTTGGACAACTTAGTACATTCGCCTCATTTCCAACAAACTTTGTATAGAAAACAAACACCTTCATTGCCGAACACTGTACTGTGTGAAATAAGCTAGTTCTGTTCTCGGAATGAGTTGTTTTCTTAAGAAGAATCTTCAGTGAACCAATATCAAACTTTCATAGTTTGTGTATTCTAAGAAGATGTACAACTTAATAGATTACTTTCATTTCCAACGTAGATTCTTTAGAAAACAAACACCTTCATTGTGGAACACTGCACTGTGTGATATAAGCTAGTTCTGTTCTCAGAATTAGTTGCTTTGTTACGAAGAATCTTCAGTGCAGCAAGATAAAACGCTCATTGTTTATGTAATTTAACAAGTTGGACAACTTAGTACATTCGCCTCATTTCCAACATACTTTATTTAGATAACAAACACCATCATTGCCGATCACTGTTCTGTGTTAAATAAGCTAGTTCTGTTCTTGGAATGAGTTGCTTTCTTAAGAAGAATCTTCAGTGAAGCAAGATCAAACTTTCCTAGTTTGTGTAATCTAACAAGATGTACAACTTCATAGATTAGCTTCATTTCTAATGTAGTTTCTTTAGAAAACAAACACCTTCATTGTCGAACCCTGTACTGTGTGAAATAAGCTAGTTCTGTTCTCGGAATTAGTTGCTTTCATAAGAAGAATCTTCAGTGAAGCTAGATCAAACTTTCCTAGTTTGTGTAATCTAACAAGATGTACAACTTAATAGATTAGATTCATTTCTAACGTAGTTTCTTTAGAAAACAAACACCTTCATTGTCGAACACTGTACTGGGTGAAATAAGTTAGTTCTGTTCTCGGAATGAGTTGCTTTCTTAAGAAGAATCTTCAGTGAAGCAAGATCAAACTTTCCTAGTTTGTGTAATCTAACAAGATGTACAATTTAATAGATTAGCTTCATTTCCAATGCAGTTTCTTTAGAAAACAAACACCTTCATTGCCGAACACAGTAGTGTGTGAAATAAGCTAGTTCTGTTCTCGGAATGAGTTGCTTTCTTACAAAGAGTCTTCAGTGCAGCAAGGTCAAACTCCTAGTTTGTGTAATTTAAAAAGTTGGAGAACTTAGTACATTCACCTTTTTTCCAACATACTTTGTTTAGAAAAAAAACACCTTCATTGCCGAACACAATACAGTGTCAAATAAGCTAGTTCTGTTCTCGGAAGGAGTTGCTTTCTTAAGAAGAATCTTCAGTGCAGGAAGATCAAACTTTCCTAGTTCGTGTAATTTAACAAGTTGGACAACTTAGTACATTTGCCTCATTTCCTACATACTTTGTTCAGAAAACAAACACCTTCATTGTCGAACCCTGTACCTTGTGAAATAAGCTAGTTCTGTTCTCGGAATGAGTTGCTTTCATAAGAAGAATCTTCAGTGAAGCTAGATCAAACTTTCCTAGTTTGTGTAATCTAACAAGATGTACAACTTAATAGATTAGATTCATTTCTAACGTAGTTTCTTTAGAAAACAAACACCTTCATTGTCGAACACTGTACTGGGTGAAATAAGTTAGTTCTGTTCTCGGAATGAGTTGCTTTCTTAAGAAGAATCTTCAGTGAAGCAAGATCAAACTTTCCTAGTTTGTGTAATCTAACAAGATGTACAATTTAATAGATTAGCTTCATTTCCAATGTAGTTTCTTTAGAAAACAAACACCTTCATTGCCGAACACAGTAGTGTGTGAAATAAGCTAGTTCTGTTCTCGGAATGAGTTGCTTTCTTACAAAGAGTCTTCAGTGCAGCAAGGTCAAACTCCTAGTTTGTGTAATTTAAAAAGTTGGAGAACTTAGTACATTCACCTTTTTTCCAACATACTTTGTTTGGAAAAAAAACACCTTCATTGCCGAACACAATACAGTGTCAAATAAGCTAGTTCTGTTCTCGGAAGGAGTTGCTTTCTTAAGAAGAATCTTCAGTGCAGGAAGATCAAACTTTCCTAGTTTGTGTAATCTAACAAGATGTACAACTTAATAGATTAGCTTCATTTCTAATGTAATTTCTTTAGAAAACAAACACCTTCATTGCCGAACACTGTACTGTGTGAATTAAGCTAGTTCTGTTCTCGGAATGAGTTGCTTTCTTAAGAAGAATCTTCCGTGCAGCAAGATCAAACTTTCCTAGTTTGTGTAATCTAACAAGATGTACAACTTAATAGATTAGCTTCATTTCTAATGTAGTTTCTTTAGAAAACAAGCACCGTCATTGCAAAATACTGTAGTGTGTGAAATAACGCAGTTCTATACTCCGAAAGTGTTGGCGTCTTACGAAGAGTCTTCAGGTGCAGCAAGATTAAAGTTTCCTAGTTTGTGTAATCCAACAAGATGTACAACGTAATTCATTAGCTTCATTTCTAATGCAGTTTCTTTAGAAAACAAACACCTTCATTGCCAAACACTGTACTGTGTGAAAGAAGCTAGTTCTCTTTTCCAAATGAATTGCTTTCTTACGAAGAGTCTTCAATGCAGCAAGATCAAACTTTCCTAGTTTGTGTAATCTAAGAAGATGTACAACTTAGTAGATTAGCTTCATTTCCAACGTAGTTTCTTTAGAAAACAAACACCTTAGTTGCCCAACAATGTACTGTGTGGAATAAGCTCGTTGTGTTCTCGGAATGAGTTGCTTTCTTAAGAAGAATCTTCAGTGAAGCAAGATCAAACTTTCCTAGTTTCTGTAATCTAACAATATGTAACACTTAATAGATTAGCTTCATTTCTAACGTAGTTTTTTAGAAAACAATCACCTTCATTGCCGAACACTGTACTGTGTGAAATAAGCTAGTTCTCTTTCCGAAGGAGTTGCTTTCTTATGAAGTGTCTTCAGTGCAGCAAGATCAAACTTTCCTGTTTGTGTAATCTAACAAGACGTACAACTTAATAGATTAGCTTCATTTCTAACGTAGTTTCTTTAGAAAACAAACACCTTCATTGCCGAACACTGTACTGTGTGAAATATGCTAGTTCTGTTCTCGGAATGAGTGGCTTTCTTACGAAGAATCTTCAGTGCAGAAAGATCAAACTTTCCTAGTTTGTGTAATTTAACAAGTTGGACAACTTAGTACATTCGCCTCATTTCCAACATAATTTGCTTACAAAACAAACACCTTCATTGCCGAACACTCTACTGTGTGAAATAAGCTAATTCTGTTCTTGGAATGAGTTGCTTTCTTAAGAAGAATCTTCAGTGCAGCAAGATAAAACGTTCCTAGTAGGTGTAATCTAACAAGATGTTCAACGTAATAGTTTAGCTTCATTTCTAATGTAGTTATTTTAGAAAACAAACACCTTCATTTTCGAACACTGTACTATGTGAAATAAGCTAGTTCTGTTCTCAGAATGAGTTGCTTTATTAAGAAGAGTCTTCAGTGAAGCAAGATTAAACTTTCCTAGTTTGTCTAATCTAACAAGATGTACAACTTAATAGATTAGGTTCATTTCCAACGTAGTTTCTTTAGTAAACAAAGACCTTCATAGCCGAATACTGCCCTGTGTGAAATAAGCTAGTTCTTTTCTCAGAATGAGTTGCTTTCTTACGGAGAGTTGTCAGTGCAGCAAGATCAAACTTTCCTGGTTTGTGCAATCTAACAAGATACACAACTTAGTAGGTTAGCTTCATTTCTAAGGTAGATTCTTTAGAAAACAAACGCCTTCATTGCCGAACATTGTAATGTGTGTTATAAGCTAGTTCTGTTCTCGGAATGAGTTGTTTTTAAGAAGAATCTTCAATGAAGCAAGATCAAACTTTCCTAGTTTCTGTAAGCTAACAAGATATACAACTTAGTAGATTACTTTCATTTCCAACGTAGTTCCTTAAGAAAACAAACACCTTCATTGCCGAACACTGTACTGTGTGAAATAAGCTAGTTCTGTTCTCAGAATGAGTTGGTTTCTTAAGAAGAATCGTCAGTGAAGCAAGATCAAAACTTCCTAGTTTCTGTAATCTAACAAGATGTACAACTTAATAGATTAGCTTCATTTCCCACATAGTTTCTTCAGAAAACAAACACCTTCTTTGCCGACACTGTACTGTGTGAAATAAGCTAGTTCATTTCTCGGCCCGAGTTGCTTTCTTAAGAAGAATCAAGATCAAACTTTCCTAGTTTGTGTAATCTAACAAGATATACAACTTAATAGATTAGCTTCATTTCTAACGTAGTTTGTTTAGAAAACATACACCGTCATTGCCAAATACTGTACTGTGTGAAATAAGCCAGCCCTCTTCTCCGAACGAGTTGGTTTCTTACGAAGAGTCTTCAGTGCAGCAAGATCAAACTTTCCTAGTTTGTGTAATCTAACAAGATGTACAACTGAGTAGATTAGCTTCATTTCTAACATATTTTCTTTAGAAAACAAACACCTTCATTGCCGAACACTGTACTGTGTGTAATAAGCTATTTCTGTTCTCGGAATGAGTTGCTTTCTTAAGAAAAATCTTCAGAGAAGCAAGATCAAACTTTCCTAGTTTGTGTAATCAACAAGATGTACAACTCAATACATTAGCTTCATTTCCAACGTAGTTTCTTTAGAAAACAAACACCTTCATTGCCGAACACTGTACTGTGTGAAATAAGCTAGTTCTGTTCTCGGAATGAGTTGGTTTCTTAAGAAGAATCTTCCGTGAAACAAGATCAAACTTTCCTACTTTGTGTAATATAAGAAGATGTACAACTTAAAGATTAGCTTCATTTCCAACGTAGTTTCTTGAGAAAACAGACACCTTCATTGTCGAACACTGTACTGTGTGAAATAAGGTAGTTCTGTTCTCGGAATGAGTTGGTTTCTTACGAAACATCTTTAGTGCAGCAAGATCAAACTTTCCTAGTTTGTGTAATTTAACAAGTTGGACAACTTAGTACATTCGCCTCATTTACAACATACTTTGTTTAGAAAACAAACACCTTCATTGCCGAACACTGTAATGTGTGAAATAAACTAGTTCTGTTCTCGGAATGAGTTGGTTTCTTACGAAACATCTTCAGTGCAGCAAGATCAAACTTTCCTAGTTGGTGTAATTTAACAAGATGTACAACTTAATTTATTAGATTAATTTCTAACGTAGTTTGTTTAGAAAACAACACCTTCATTGCCGAACACTGTACTGTGTGAAAAAAGCTAGTTCTGTTCTCGGAATGAGTTGCTTTCTTAAGGAGAATCTTCAGTGCAGCAAGATCAAACTTTCCTAGTTTGTGTAATCTAACAAGATGTACAACTTAATAGATTACCTTCATTTCCAACTTAGTTTATTTAGAAAACAAACACCTTCACTGGCAAACACTGCACTGTGTGAAATACGCTAGTTCTGTTCTCGGAATGAGTTTCTTTCTTACGAAGCATCTTTAGTGAATCAAGATCAAACTTTCCTAGTTTGTGTAATCTATCAAGATGTACAACTTCATAGATTAGCTTCATTTCTAACGTAGTTTGTTTAGAAAACAAACACCGTCATTTCCAAATACTGTATTGTGTGAAATAAGCCAGTCCTCTTCTCCGAACGAGTTAGTTTCTTACGACGAGTCTTCAGTGCAGCAAGATCAAACTTTCCTAGTTTGTGTAATCTAACAAGGTGTACAACTTAGTAGAGTAGCTTCATTTCTATCGTAGTTTCTTTAGAAAACAAACACCTTCATTGCCGAACACTGTACTGTGGGAAATAATCTAGTTCTGTTCTCGGATTGCGTTGCTTTCTTAGGAAGAATCTTCAGTGCAGCAAGAACAAACTTTCTTAGTTTATGTAATTTAACAAGTTGGACCACTTAGTACATTCGCCTCATTTCCAACATACTTTGTTTAGAAAACCAACACCTTCATTGCTGAACACAGTACTTTGTGAAATAAGCTAGTTCTGTTCTCGGAATGAGTTGCTTCCTTAAGAAGAATCTTCAGTGAAGCAAGATCAAACTTTCCTAGTTTGTGTAATCTAACAAGATGTACAACTTAATAGATCAGCTTCATTTCTAACGTAGTTTCTTTAGAAAACAAACACCTTCATTGCCGAACACTGTATTGTGTGGAAAAAGCTAGTTCTGTTCTCGGAATGAGTTGCTTTCTTATGAAGAATCTTCAGTGCAGCAAGATCAAACTTTCCTAGTTTGTGTAATTTAACAAGTTGGACAACTTAGTACACTTGCCTCATTTCCAACATACTTTGTTTAGAAAACAAACACATTCATTGCCGAACACAGTACTGTGTGAAATAAGCTACTTTTGTTCTCGGAATGAGTTGCTTTCTTAAGAAGAATCTTCAGTGAAACAAGATCAAACTTTCCTAGTTTGTGTATTCTAACAAGATGTACAACTTAATAGATTAGCTTCATTCCAATGTAGTTTCTTTAGAAACAAACACCTTCATTGCCGAACACTGTACTGTGTGAAATAAGCTAGTTCTGTTCTCGGAATGAGTTGGTTTCTTAAGAAGAATCTTCCGTGAAACAAGATCAATCTTTCCTACTTTGTGTATTATAAGAAGATGTACAACTTAAAGATTAGCTTCATTTCCAACGTAGTTTCTTGAGAAAACAGACACCTTCATTGTCGAACACTGTACTGTGTGAAATAAGGTAGTTCTGTTCTCGGAATGAGTTGGTTTCTTACGAAACATCTTTAGTGCAGCAAGATCAAACTTTCCTAGTTTGTGTAATTTAACAAGTTGGACAACTTAGTACATTCGCCTCATTTACAACATACTTTGTTTAGAAAACAAACACCTTCATTGCTGAACACTGTAATGTGTGAAATAAGGTAGTTCTGTTCTCAGAATGAGTTGGTTTCTTACGAAACATCTTCAGTGCAGCAAGATCAAACTTTCCTAGTTTGTGTAATTTAACAAGTTGGACAACTTAGTACATTCGCCTCATTTCCAACATACTTTGTTTAGAAAACCAACACCTTCATTGCCGAACACAGTACTTTGTGAAATAAGCTAGTTCTGTTCTCGGAATGAGTTGCTTTCTTAAGAAGAATCTTCAGTGAAGCAAGATCAAACTTTCCTAGTTTGTGTAATCTAACAAGATGTACAACTTAATACATTAGCTTCATTTCCAACGTAGTTTGTTTAGGAAACAAACACCATCATTGCCAAATACTGTACTGTGTGAAATAAGCCAGTTCTCTTCTCCGAAGGAGTTGGTGTCATATGAACAGCCTTCTGTGCAGCAAGATCAAACTTTCCTAGTTTGTGTAATCTAACAAGTTGGACAACTTAGTACATTTGCCTCATTTCCAACATACTTTGTTTAGAAAACAAGCACCTTAATGCCGAACACGGTACTGTGTGAAATAAGCTAGTTCTTTTTTCGGCATGAGTTGCTTTCTTAAGAAGAATCTTCAGTGAATCAAGATCAAACTTTTCTAGTTTGTGTAATCTAACAAGATGTACAACTTATTGGATTAGCTTCATTTCCAACGTAGTTTCTTTAGAAAACAAACACCTTCATTGCCGAACACTGTACTGTGTGAAATAAGCTAGTTCTGTTCTTGGAATGGGTTGCTTGCTTGAGAAGAATCTTCAGTGAAGCAAGATCAAACTTTCCTAGTTAGTGTAATCTAACACGTTGGACAACTTAGTACATTTGCCTCATTTGCAACATACTTTGTTTAGAAAACAAGCACCGTAATGCCAAACACTGTACTTTGTGAAATAAGCTAGTTCTTTTTTCGGCATTAGTTGCTTTCTTACGAAGTATCTTCAGTGAATCAAGATCAAACTTTTATAGTTTGTGTAATCTAACAAGATGTACAACTTAATGGATTAGCTTCAATTCCAACGTAGTTTCTTTAGAAAACAAACACCTTCATTGCCGAAGACAGTAGTGTGTGTAATAAGCTTGTTCTGTTCTAGGAATGAGTTGCTTTCTTAGGAAGAATCTTGAGTGCAGCAAGATCAAACTTTCCTAGTTTGTGTAATCTAAAAAGATGTACAACTTCATAGGTTAGCTTCATTTTTAACCTTGTTTGTTTAGAAAACAAACACCGTCATATCCAAATACTATACTGTGTGAAATAAGCTAGTTATGTTCTCGGAATGAGTAGCTTTCTTAAGAAGAATCTTCAGTGCAGCAAGATAAAACTTTCCTAGTTTGTGTAATTTAACAAGATGGACAGCTTAGTACATTCGCCTCATTTCCAACATACTTTGTTTAGAAAACAAACAACTTCATTGCCACGCAATGTACTGTGTGAAATAAGCTAGTTCTGTTCTCGCAATGAGTTGCTTTCTTAAGAAGAATCCTCAGTGAATCAAGATCAAACTTTCCTAGTTTGTGTAATCTAACATGATGTACAACTTAATAGATTAGCTTCATTTCTAACGTAGTTTCTTTAGAAAACAAACACCTTCATTGCCAAACACTGTACTGTGTGAAATAAGGTAGTTCTGTTCTCGGAATGAGTTGCCTTCTTATGAAGAATCTTCCGTGCAGCAAGATCAAACTTTCCTAGTTTTGTAATTTAACAAGTTGGACAACTTAGTACATTTGCCTCATTTCCAACATACTTTGTTTAGAAAACAAACACCTTCATTGCAACACTGTACTGCATGAAATAAGCTAGTTCTTTTTCTCGGCATGAGTTGCTTTCTTAAGAAGAATCTTCAGTGAACGGAGATCAAACTTTCCTAGTTTGTGTAATCTAACAAGATGTACAACTTAATAGATTAGCTTCATTTCCAACATAGTTTCTTTAGAAAACAAACACCATCATTGCACTGTACTGTGTGAAATAAGCTAGTTCTGTTCTCGAATGAGTTGCTTTCTTAAGAAGAATCTTCAGTGAAGCAAGATCAAACTTTCCTAGTTTGTGTAATCTAACAAGATGTACAACTTAATAGATTAGCTTCATTTCCAACAAAGTTTGTTTTAGAAAACAAACACCATCATTGCAAACACTGTACTGTGTGAAATAAGCTAGTTCTGTTCTCGGAATGAGTTGCTTTCTTAAGAAGAATCTTCAGTGAAGCAAGATCAAACTTTCCTAGTTTGTGTAATCTAACAAGATGTACAACTTAATAGATTAGCTTCATTTCCAACGTAGTTTCTTTTTGAAAACAAACACCTTCATTGTCGAACACTGTACTGTGTGAAATAAGCTAGTTCTGTTCTCGGAATGAGTTGCTTTCTTATCTTCAGTGAAGCAAGATCAAACTTTCCTAGTTTGTGTAATTTAACAAGTTGGACAACTTAATACATTAGCCTCATTTCAACATAGTTTGTTTAGAAAACAAACACCTTCATTGCTGTACTGTGTGAAATAAGCTAGTTCTGTTCTCGGAATTAGTTGCTTTCTTAAGAAGAATCTTCAGTGAATCAAGATCAAACTTTCCTAGTTTGTGTAATCTAACAAGATGTACAACTTAATAGATTAGCTTCATTTCTAACGTAGTTTGTTTAGAAAACAAACACCTTCATTGCAAAACACTGTACTGTGTGAAATAAGCTTTCTGTTCTCTGTTCTCTCAAAGATCAAACGTTCCTAGTTTGTGTAATCTAACAAGTTGTTTCTTATTTCTAATGCCGTTTGTTTAGTCTTGTGTGTACTGTGTGAAGCTGGTTCTGTTCTCAGAATGAGTTGCTTTCTTAAGAAGAATCTTCAGTGAAGCAAGATCAAACTTTCCTAGTTTGTGTAATCTAACAAGATGTACAACTTAATAGATTAGCTTCATTTCTAACGTAGTTTGTTTAGAAAACAAACACCTTCATTGCCAAATACTGTACTGTGTGAAATAAGCTAGTTCTCTTCTCGTTTCTTAAGAAGATTCTTCAGTACAGCAAGATCAAACTTTCTAGTTTGTGTAATCTAACAAGATGTACAACTGAGATTAGCTTCATTTCTTAATTTGTTTAGAAAACAAACACCTTCATTGCCAAACACTGTACTGTATGAAATAAGCTAGTTCTTTCTCGGAATGAGTTGCTTTCTTAAGAAGAATCTTCAGTGCAGCAAGATCAAACTTTCCTAGTTTGTGTAATCTAACAAGATGTACAACTTAATAGATTAGCTTCATTTCCAACGTAGTTTGTTTAGAAAACAAACACCTTCATTTGTACTGTGTGAAATAAGCTAGTTCTGTTCTCGTTTGCTTTAAGAAGAATCTTCAGTGAAGCAAGATCAAACTTTCAGTTTGTGTAATCTAACAAGATGTACAACTTAATAGTTACTTCATTTCTAACGTGAAAAACAAACACCTTCATTGCCAAACACTGTACTGTGTGAAATAAGCTAGTTCTTTCTTGGAATGAGTTGCTTTCTTACAAAGAATCTTCAGTGCAGCAAGATCAAACTTTCCTAGTTTGTGTAATTAAACTAATATGGACAACTTAGTACATTTGTCTCATTTCCAAAATACTTTGTTTAGAAAACAAACACCTTCATTGCCAAACACTGTACTGTGTGAAATAAGCTGGTTCTGTTCTCTGAATGAGTTGCTTTCTTAAGAAGAATCTTCAGTGAAGCAAGATCAAACTTTCCTAGTTTGTGTAATGTAACAAGATGTACAACTTAATAGATTAGCTTCATTTCTAAAGTATTTTCTTTAGAAAATAAACACCTTCATTGCCAAACACTGTACTGTGTGAAATAAGCTAGTTCTGTTCTCGGAATGAGTTGTTTCTTACTCTTCAGTGAAGCAAGATCAAACTTTCCTAGTTTGTGTAATTTAACAAGTTGGACAACTTAGTACATTAGCCTCATTTCTAACATACTTTGTTTAGAAAACAAACACCTTCATTGCCAAACACTGTACTGTGTGAAATAAGCTAGTTCTGTTCTCTCGAATGAGTTGCTTTCTTAAGAAGAATCTTCAGTGAAGCAAGATCAAACTTTCCTAGTTTGTGTAATCTAAAAGATGGACAACTTAGTACATTAGCTTCATTTCCAACATATTTTGTTTAGAAAACAAACACCTTCATTGCCGAACACTGTACTGTGTGACATAAGCTAGTTCTGTTCTCAGAATGATTTGCTTTCTTAAGAAGAATCTTCAGTGAAGCAAGATCAAACTTTCCTAGTTTGTGTAATCTAACAAGATGTACAACTTAATAGATTAGCTTCATTTCTAACGTAGTTTCTTTAGAAAACAAACACCTTCATTGCAAACACTGTACTTACTGAAATAAGCTAGTTCTGTTCTCGGAATGAGTTGTTTCTTAAGAAGAATCTTCAGTGAAGCAAGATCAAACTTTCCTAGTTTGTGTAATCTAACAAGATGTACAACTTAATAGATTAGCTTCATTTCTAATGTAGTTTGTTTAGAAAACAAACACCTTCATTGCCGAACACTGTACTGTGTGAAATAAGCTAGTTCTGTTCTCCAAATGAGTTGCTTTCTTATGAAGAATCTTCAGTGCAGCAAGATCAAACTTTCCTAGTTTGTGTAATTTAACAACAACTTGTACATTTCCAACATACTTTGTTTAGAAAACAAACACCTTCATTGCCGAACACTGTACTGTGTGAAATAAGCTAGTTCTGTTCTCGGAATGAGTTGCTTTCTTAAGAAGAATTTCAGTGCAGCAAGATCAAACTTTCCTAGTTTGTGTAATTTAACAAGATGTACAACTTAATAGATTAGCTTCATTTCAACATAGTTTTCTTTAGAAAACAAACACCTTCATTGCCAAATGCTGTACTGTGTGAAATAAGCTAGTTCTAGTGAGTTGCTTTTTAAGAAGAATCTTCAGTGCAGCAAGATCAAACTTTCCTAGTTTCTGAATCTAACAAGATGTACAATTAATACATTTGCCTCATTTCCAACATACTTTTTTTAGAAAACAAACACCTTCATTGCCAAACACTGTACTGTGTGAAATAAGCTAGTTCTCTTCTCAGAATGAGTTGCTTTCTTACGAAGAATCTTCAGTGAAGCAAGATCAAACTTTCCTAGTTTTTGTAATCTAACAAGATGTACAACTTAATAGATTAGCTTCATTTCTAACGTAGTTTCTTTAGAAAACAAACACCTTCATTGCCAAACACTGTACTGTGTGAAATAAGCTTCCTCTTCTCGAATGAGTTGCTTTCTTAAGAAGAATCTTCAGTGAAGCAAGATCAAACTTTCCTAGTTTGTGTAATCTAACAAGATGTACAACTTAATAGATTAGCTTCATTTCTAACCTAGTTTGTTTAGAAAACAAACACCTTCATTGTCGAACACTGTACTGTGTGAAATAAGCTAGTTCTGTTCTCCAAATGAGTTGTTTTCTTAAGAAGAATCTTCAGTGCAGCAAGATCAAACTTTCCTAGTTTGTGTAATTTAACAAGATGGACAACTTAATAGATTAGCTTCATTTCTAACCTACTTTTTTTAGAAAACAAACACCTTCATTGCCAAACACTGTACTGTGTGAAATAAGCTAGTTCTGATCTCTGAATGAGTTGCTTTCTTAAGAAGAATCTTCAGTGAAGCAAGATCAAACTTTCCTAGTTTGTGTAATCTAACAAGATGTACAACTTAATAGATTAGCTTCATTTCTAACGTAGTTTCTTTAGAAAACAAACACCTTCATTGTTGAACACTGTACTGTGTGAAATAAGCTAGTTCTGTTCTCGGAATGAGTTGCTTTCTTTGCAAAGAATCTTCAGTGCAGCAAGATCAAACTTTCCTAGTTTGTGTAATTTAACAAGTTGGACAACTTAGTACATTCACCTCATTTCAACATACTTTGTTTAGAAAACAAACACCTTCATTGCCAACACTGAACTGTTATAAGCTAGTTCTGTTCTCGGTTTGCTTTCTTAAGAAGAATCTTCAGTGAATCAAGATCAAACTTTCCTAGTTTGTGTAATCTAACAAGATGTACAACTTAATAGATTAGCTTCATTTGTAATGTAGTTTCTTTAGAAAACAAACACCTTCATTGTTGAACACTGTACTGTGTGAAATAAGCTTTGTTTTCCAGAGTTGCTTTCTTAAAAATCTTCAGTGAAGCAAGATCAAACTTCATGGTTTGTGTAATTTAACAAGATGACAACTTAATAGTTCATTTCTAACATACTTTGTTTAGAAAAAAACACCTATTGTTGAACACTGTACTATGTGTGAAATAAGCTAGTTCTGTTCTCGGAATGAGTTGCTTTCTTACTTCAACAGTCTTCAGTGCAGCAAGATCAAACTTTCCTAGTTTGTGTAATCTAACAAGATGTACAACTTCATAGATTAGCTTCATTTCTAACGTAGTTTGTTTAGAAAACAAATCCGTCATTGCCAAATACTGTACTGTGTGAAATAAGCCAGTTCTCTTCTCGGAAAGAGTTGGTTTCTTACGAAGAGTCTTCAGTGCAGCAAGATCAAACTTTCCTAGTTTGTGTAATCTAACAAGATTTACAACTTAATAGATTAGCTTCATTTCTAACGTAGTTTCTTTAGAAAACACTTTCATTGCTGAACACTGTACTGTGTGAAATAAGCTAGTTCTCTTTCCGAATGAGTTGCTTTCTTACTAAGAGTCTTCAGGTCAGCAAGATCAAACTTTCCTTGTTTGTGTAATCTAACAAGATGTACATATTAATAGATTAGCTTCATTTCTAACCTTGTTTGTTTAGAAAACAAACACCTTCATTGTCGAACACTGTAGTGTGTGAAATAAGCTGGTTCTGTTCTGCGAATGAGTTGTTTTCTTACAACGAATCTTCAGTGCAGCAAGATCAAACTTTCCTAGCTTGTGTAATTTCACACGTTGAAACTTAGTACATTCGCCTCATTTCCAACATACTTTGTTTAGAAAACAAACACCTTCATTGCCGAACACTGTACTGTGTGAAATAAGCTAGTTCTCTTTTCCGAATGAGTTGCTTTCTTACGAAAATTTCGTCAGTGCAGAAAGATCAAACTTTCAAACACCTAGTTTGTGTAATTTAACACGTTGGACAACTTAGCACATTCGCCTCATTTCCAACATATTTTGTTTAGAAAATAAACACCTTCATTGCCGAATACTGTACTGTGTGAAATAAGCTAGTTCTCATCTCAGAATGATTTGCTTTCTTACGAAGAATCTTCAGCCCAGCAAGATCAAACTTTCTTAGTTTTTGTAATCTAACAAGATGTACAACTTAATAGATTAGCTTCATTTCTAACGTAGTTTCTTTAGAAAACAAACACCTTCATTGCCGAACATTGTATTACGTGAAATAAGCTAGTTCTGTTCTCGGAATGAGTTGTTTCCTTATGAAGAATCTTCAGTGAAGCAAGATCAAACTTTCCTAGTTTTTGGAATCTAACAAGATGTACAACTTAATAGATTAGCTTCATTTCTAATGTAGTTTGTTTAGAAAACAAGCACCTTCCCTGCCGAACACTATACTATGTGAAATAAGCTAGTTTTCTTTTCCAAATGAGTTGTTTTATTGCAAAGAGTCTTCAGTGCAGCAACGTCAAACTTTTCTAGTTTGTGTAATTTTACAAGTTGGACAACTTAGTACATTCACCTCATTTCCAACATACTTTTTTTAGAAAACAAACACCTTCATTGCCAAACACTGTACTGTGTCACATAAGCTAGTTCTCTTCTAGGAATGAGTTTCTTTCTTAATAAGAATCTTCAGTGAAGCAAGATCAAACGTTCCTAGTTTCTGTAAAATAACAAGATGTACAACTTAATAGATTAGCTTCATTTCTAACGTACTTTCTTTGGAAAACAAACACCTTCATTGCCGAACACTGTAGTGTGTGAAATAAGCCAGTTCTCTTTTCCAAATGAGTTGCTTTCTTAAGAAGAGTCTTCAGTGTAGCAAGATCAAACTTTCCTGGTTTGTGTAAGCTAACAAGATGTACATCTTAATAGATTAGCTTCATTTCTAACCTTCTTTATTTAGAAAACAAACACCTTCATTGTTGAACACTGTACTGTGTGAAATAACCTGGTTCTGATCTCGGAATGACTTGCTTTCTTTCAAAGAATCTTCAGTGAAGCAAGATCAAACTTTCCTGGTTTGTGTAATTTACCAAGTTGGAACTTAGTATATTCACCTCATTTCCAGCATACTTTGTTTAGAGAAAAAACACCTTCATTGCCGAAGACTGTACTATGTGAAATAAGCTAGTTCTGTTCTCGGAATGAGTTGCTTTTTTACGAACAGTCTTCAGTGCAGCAAGATCAAACTTTCCTAGTTTGTGTAATCTAACAAGATGTACAACTTCATAGATTAGCTTCATTTCTAACGTAGTTTGTTTAGAAAACAAAAACCGTCATTGCCAAATACTGTACTGTGTGAAATAAGCCAGTTCTCTTCTCGGAAAGAGTTGGTTTCTTACGAAGAGTCTTCAGTGCAGCAAGATCAAACTTTCCTAGTTTGTGTAATCTAACAAGATTTACAACTTAATAGATTAGCTTCATTTCTAACGTAGTTTCTTTAGAAAACAAACACTTTCATTGCTGAACACTGTACTGTGTGAAATAAGCTAGTTCTCTTTCCGAATGAGTTGCTTTCTTACTAAGAGTCTTCAGGTCATCAAGATCAAACTTTCCTTGTTTGTGTAATCTAACAAGATGTACATATTAATAGATTAGCTTCATTTCTAACCTTGTTTGTTTAGAAAACAAACACCTTCATTGTCGAACACTGTAGTGTGTGAAATAAGCTGGTTCTGTTCTGCGAATGAGTTGTTTTCTTACAACGAATCTTCAGTGCAGCAAGATCAAACTTTCCTAGCTTGTGTAATTTCACACGTTGAAACTTAGTACATTCGCCTCATTTCCAACATACTTTGTTTAGAAAACAAACACCTTCATTGCCGAACACTGTACTGTGTGAAATAAGCTAGTTCTCTTTTCCGAATGAGTTGCTTTCTTACGAAAATTCGTCAGTGCAGAAAGATCAAACTTTCCTAGTTTGTGTAATTTAACACGTTGGACAACTTAGCACATTCGCCTCATTTCCAACATATTTTGCTTAGAAAAGAAACACCTTCATTGCCGAATACTGTACTGTGTGAAATAAGCTAGTTCTCATCTCAGAATGATTTGCTTTCTTACGAAGAATCTTCAGCCCAGCAAGATCAAACTTTCTTAGTTTTTGTAATCTAACAAGATGTACAACTTAATAGATTAGCTTCATTTCTAACGTAGTTTCTTTAGAAAACAAACACATTCATTGCCGAACATTGTACTACGTGAAATAAGCTAGTTCTGTTCTCGGAATGAGTTGTTTCCTTATGAAGAATCTTCAGTGAAGCAAGATCAAACTTTCCTAGTTTTTGGAATCTAACAAGATGTACAACTTAATAGATTAGCTTCATTTCTAATGTAGTTTGTTTAGAAAACAAACACCTTCCCTGCCGAACACTATACTATGTGAAATAAGCTAGTTTTCTTTTCCAAATGAGTTGTTTTATTACAAAGAGTCTTCAGTGCAGCAACGTCAAACTTTTCTAGTTTGTGTAATTTTACAAGTTGGACAACTTAGTACATTCACCTCATTTCCAACATACTTTTTTTAGAAAACAAACACCTTCATTGCCGAACACTGTACTGTGTCAAATAAGCTAGTTCTCTTCTAGGAATGAGTTTCTTTCTTAATAAGAATCTTCAGTGAAGCAAGATCAAACGTTCCTAGTTTCTGTAAAATAACAAGATGTACAACTTAATAGATGAGCTTCTTTTCCAACGTAGTTTCTTTATAAAACAAACACCTTCATTGCCGAACACTGTACTGTGTGAAATAAGCTAGTTCTCTTTTCCGAATCAGTTGCTTTCTTACGAAGAGTCTTCAGTGCAGCAAGATCAAACTTTCCTGGTTTGTGTAATCTAACAAGATGTACATCTTAATAGATTAGCTTCATTTCTAACCTTGTTTGTTTAGAAAACAAACACCTTCATTTTCGAACACTGTACTATGTGAAATAAGCTGGTTCTGTTCTCAGAATGAGTTGCTTTCTTAAAAAGAATCTTCAGTGCAGCAAGATCAAACGTTCCTAGTTTGCATAATTTCACAAGTTGGAACTGAGTACATTCGCCCCATTTCCAACATACTTTGTTTAGAAAACAAACACCTTCATTGCCGAACACTGTACTGTGTGAAATATGCTAGTTCTGTTCTCGGAATGAGTTGCTTTCTTACGAAGAATCTTCAGTGCAGGAATATCAAACTTTCCTAGTTTGTGTAATCTATCAAGATGTACAACTTAATAGATGAGCTTCATTTCTAGCATAGTTTCTTGAGAAAACAAAAAAACCTTCATTGCCAAACACTGTACTATGTGAAATAAGCTAGTTCTGTTTTCGGAATGAGTTGCTTTCTTAGAAAGAATCTTCAGTGCAGCAAGATCAAACTTTCCTGGTTTTTGTAATTTAACAAGTTGGAATTTAGTACATTCGCCTCATTTCCAAAATAGTTGTTTAGAAAACAAACACCTTCTTTGCCGAACACTGTACTATGTGAAATAAGGTAGTTCTGTTCTCGGAATGAGTTGCTTTCTTAAGAAGAATCTTCAGTGCAGGAAGATCAAACGTTCCTAGTTTGTGTAATCTAACAAGATGTACAAGCTAATAGATTTGCTTCATTTCTAACGTAGTTTGTTTAGAAAAAAGACACCTTCATTGCCGAACACTGTACTGTTTGAAATAAGTCAGTTCTCTTTCCGAATGAGTTGCTTTCTTAGGAAAAGTCTTCAGTGCAGCCAGATCAAACTTTGCTCGTTGTGTAATCTAACAAGATGTACATCTTAATAGGTTAGCTTCATTTCTAACCTTGTTTTTTTAGAAAACAAACACCCTCATTGTGGAACACTGTACTGTGTGAAATAAGCTAGTTCTGTTCTCGGAATCAGTTGCTTTCTTTACAAAGAATCTTCAGTGAAGCAAGATAACACATTCCTACATTGTGCAATTTAACAAGTTGTACAACCTAGTACTTTCGTCTCATTTCCAACATACTTTGCTTAGAAAACAAACACCTTCATTGACGAACACTGTACTGTGTGAAATAAGCTAGTTCTGTTCTCGGAATGAGTTGCTTTCTTAAGAAGAATCTTCAGTGAAGCAAGATCAAACTTTCCTACTTTGTGTAATCTAACAAGATGTACAACTTAATAGATTAGCTTCATTTCTAACGTAGTTTCTTTAGAAAACAAACACCGTCATTGCCAAATACTGTACTGTGTGAAATAAGCCAGTTCTCCTCTCGGAAAGAGGTGGTTTCTTACAAAGAGTCTTCAGTGCAGCAAGATCAAACTTTCCTGGTTTGTGTAATCAAACAAGATGTACATCTTAATAGATTAGCTTCATTTCTCACGTAGTGTCCTTAGAAAACAAACACCTTCATTGCCGAACACTGTACTGTGTGAAATAAGCTAGTTCGGTTCTAGGAATCAGTTGCTTTCCTACGAAGAAGGTTTAGTACAGCAAGTTCAAACTTTTCTGGATAGTGTAGTCTAACATGATGTACAACTTCCCTGTTTCTCTTCATATCTAAAGTAGTTTTTTTCAAAAACAAACGTCTTCATTGCCGAACACTGTACTGTGTGAAATAAGGTAGTTAGGTCCTAGGAATCAGTTGCTTTCCTACGAAAAAGGTTGAGTGCAGCAAGTTCAAACTTTTCTAGTTAGTGTAATCTAACACGATATACAACTTACCTGTTTGTCTTCATATCTAAAGTGTTCCTTCCAAAAACAAACATCTTCATTGCCGAACACTGTACTGTGTGAAATAAGCTAGTTCCTTTCGAGGAATCAGTTTCTTTCCTACGAAGAAGGTTTGGTGCAGCAAGTTCAAACTTTTCTAGTTAGTGTTATCTAACAAGATGTACAACTTAGTAGTTTAACTTCATCACTAAAGCAGTTTGTTTAGAAAACATACATGTTCATTGCTGAAAACTGTATTGTCTGAAATAAGTTGGTTCAGTTCTAGCAATCAGTTGCTTTCCAACGAAGAAGGTTTAGTACAGCAACTTCAAACATTTCTACTTAGTGTAATCTAAGAAGATGTACAAATTAGTAGGTTCGCTTCATTTGGAAAGCAGTTGGTTTAGAAAACATACATCTTCATTGGCAAAAACTGTGCTGTGTGAAATAAGCTAGTTTGGTTCTAGGAATCAGTTGCATTCCTACGAAGAAGGTTTAGTGCAGCAACTTCAAACCTTACTTGTTTGTGTACTCTAACAAGATGTACCACTTACTAGTTTCGCTTCATTTCTAAAGTAGTTTGTTTAGAAAAGAAACATCTTCATTGCCGAACACTGTACTGTGTGAAATAAGGTTGTTCGGTCCTAGGAATCAGTTGCATTCCTACGAAGAGGTTTAGTGCAGCAACTTCAAACATTTCTAGTTAGTGTAATCTAAGAAGATGTACAAATTAGTAGTTTCGCTTCATTTATAAACCAGTTGTTTTAGAAAACATACATCATCATTGGTGAACACTGTGCTGATGAAATAAGCTAGTTTGGTTCTAGGAATCAGTTCCTTTCCTACGAAGAAGGTTTAGTGCAGCAACTTCAAACCTTCCTTGTTTGTGTAGTCTAACAAGATGTACAACTTACTAGTTTCGCTTCATTTCTAAAGTAGTTTCTTTAGAAAACAAACATCTTCATTGCCGAACACTGTACTGTGTGAAATAAGCCAGTTCGGTTCTAGGAATCAGTTGCTTTCCTACGAAGAAGTTTTAGTGCAGCAAGTTCAAACTTTTCTAGTTAGTGTAGTCTAACAAGATGTACAACTTACTAGCTTCTCTTCATATCTAAAGTAGTTTTTTTCAAAAACAAACATCTTCACTGCCAAACACTGTACTGAGTGTAATAAGCTAGTTCGTTTCTAGGAATCAGGTGTTTTCCTACGAAGAAGGTTTAGTGCAGCAAGTTCAACCTTTTCTACTTAGTGTAATCTAACAAGATGTACAACTTACCAGTTTCGCTTCATTTCTAAAGTAGTTTGTTTAGAGAACAAACATCTTCATTGCAGAACACTGTAATGTGTGAAATAATCTACTTCGGTTCTAGGAATCAGTTGATTTCATACGAAGAAGTTTTGGTGCAGCAAGATCAAACTTCTCTAGTTAGTGTAATCTAACAAAATGTACAACTTATAAGTTTCACTTCATTTGTAAAGCAGTTTGTTTAGAAAACATACATCTTAATTGCCGAAAACTGTACTGTGTGGAATAAGTTAGTTCGGTTCTGGGAATCAGGTGCTTTCCTACGAAGAAGGTTTAGTGCAGCAACTTCAAACATTTCTAGTTAGTGTAATCAAAGAAGATGTACAAATTAGTAGTTTCACTTCATTTCTAAAGCAGTTGGTTTAGAAAACGTACATCTTCATTGGCGAACACTATGCTGTGTGAAATAACCTAGTTTGGTTGTAGGAATCAGTTGCTTTCCTACTAAGAAGGTTTAGTGCAGCAACTTCAAACCTTCCTTGTTTGTGTAGTCTATGAAGATGTACAACTTACTAGTTTCGCTTCATTTCTAAAGTAGTTTGTTTAGAAAACAAACATCTTCATTGCCGAACACTGTACTGTGTTAAATAAGCTAGTTCGTTTCTAGGAATCAGTTGCTTTCCTACGAAGAAGGTTTAGTGCAGCAAGTTCAAACTTTTCTAGTTAGTGTAATCTAAGAAGATGTACAAATTAGTAGTTTCGCTTCATTTCTGAAGCAGTTGGTTCAGAAAATATACATCTTCATTAGCGAACACTGTGCTGTGTGAAATAAGCTAGTTTGGTTCTAGGAATCAGTTGCTTTCATACGAAGAAGGTTTAGTGCAGCAACTTCAAACTTTTCTAGTTAGTGTAATCTAACAAGATGTACAACTTACTAGATTCGCTTCATATCTAAAGTAGTTTGTTTCAAAAACAAACATCTTCATTGCCGAACACTGTACTGTGTGAAATAAGCTAGTTTGGTTCTAGGAATCAGTTGCTTTCCTACTAAGAAGGTTTAGTGCAGCAAGTTCAAACTTTTCTAGTTAGTGTAATCTAACAAGATGAACAACTTAGTAGTTTCACTTCATTTCTAAAGCAGTTTGTTTTGAAAGCATACATCTTCATTGCCGAAAACTGTACTGTGTGAAATAACTTAGTTCGGTTCTAGGAATCAGTTGCTTTCTTACGAAGAAGGTTTAGTGCAGCAACTTCACACATTTCTAGTTAGTGTAATCTAAGAAGATATACAAATCAGTAGTTTCGCTTCATTTCTAAAGTAGTTGGTTTAGAAAACATACATCTTCATTGGCAAACACAGTGCTGTGTGAAATAAGCTAGTTTGGTTCCAGGAATCAGTTGCTTTCCTACGAAGAAGGTTTAGTGCAGCAACTTCAAACCTCCCTTGTTTGTGTAGTCTAAGAAGATGTACAACTTACTAGTTTCGCTTCATTTCTAAAGTAGTTTGTTTAGAAAACAAACATCTTCATTGACGAACACTGTACTGTGTGAAATAAGCTACCTCGTTTCTAGGAATCAGTTGCTTTCCTACAAAGAAGGTTTAGTGCAGCAAGTTCAAACTTTCTAGTTAGTGTAATCTAACAAGATGTACAACTTAGTAGTTTCACTTCATTTCTAAAGCAGTTTGTTTAGAAAACAAACATCTTCATTGATGAACTCTGTACTGTGTGAAATAAGCTAGTTCGGTTCTAGGAATCAGTTGCTTTCTTACGAAGAAGGTTTAGTGCAACAACTTCAAACATTTCTAGTTAGTGTAATCAAAGAAGATGTACAAATTAGTAGTTTCGCTTCATTTCTAAAGCAGTTGGTTTAGAAAATATACATCTTCTTTGGGGAACACTGTGCTGTGTGAAATAAACTAGTTTGGTTCTCGGAATCAGTTGCTTTCTTACGAAGAAAGTTTAGTCCAGCAACTTCAAACCTCCCTTGTTTGTGTAGTCTAAGAAGATGTACAACTTATTAGTTTCGCTTCATTTCTAATGTAGTTTGTTTAGAAAACAAACAGATTCATTGCCGAACACTGTACTGGGTGAAATAAGCTAGATCGTTTCTAGGAATCAGTTGCTTTCCTACGAAGAAGGTTTAGTGCAGCAAGTTCAAACTTTTCTAGTTAGTGTAATCTAACAAGATGTACAACTTAGTAGTTTCATTTCATTTTTAAAGCAGTTTGTTTAGAAAACATACATCTTCATTGCCGAAAACTGTACTGTGTGAAATTAGTTAGTTCGGTTCTAGGAATAGTTGTTTTCCTACGAAGAAGGTTTAGTGCAGCAACTTCAAACATTTCTAGTGAGTGTAATGTAAGAAGATGTACAAATTAGTAATTTCGCTTCATTTCTAAAGCAGTTAGTTTAGAAAACATACATCTACATTGGCGAACACTGTGCTGTGTGAAATAAGCTAGTTTGGTTCTAGGAATCAGTTGCTTTCCTACGAAGAAGGTTTGGTGCAGCAACTTCAAACCTTCCTTGTTTGTGTAGTCTAACAAGATGTACAACTTACTAGTATCGCTTCATTTCTAAAGTAGTTTGTTTAGAAAACAAACATCTTCATTGCCGAACACTGTACTGTGTGAAATAAGCTAGTTTGGTTCTAGGATTCAGTTGCTTTCCTACGAAGAAGGTTTATTGCAGCAAGTTCAAACTTTTCTAGTTAGTGTAGTGTAACAAGATGAACAACTTACTAGTTTCTCTTCATATCTAAAGTAGTTTTTTTCAAAAACAGACATCTTCATTGCCGAACACTGTAGTGTGTGAAATAAGCCAGTTCGGTTCCAGGAATCAGTTGCTTTCCTACGAAGAAGGTTTAGTGCAGCAACTTCAAACATTTCTAGTTATTTTAATCTAAGACGATGTACAAATTAGTAGTTTCGCTTCATTTGTAAAGCAGTTGGTTTAGAAAACATACATCTTTATTGGCGAACACTGTGCTGTGTGAAATAAGCAAGTTTGGTTCTAGGAATCAGTTGCTTTCCTACGAAGAAGGTTTAGTGCAGTAACTTCAAACCTTCCTTGTTTGTGTAGTCTAACAACTTACTAGTTTTGCTTCATTTCTAAAGTAGTTTGTTTAGAAAACAAACATCTTCATTGCCGAACTCTGTACTGTGTTAAATAAGCTAGTTCGTTTCTAGGAATCAGTTGCTTTCCTAGGGAGAAGGTTTAGTGCAGCAAGTTCAAACTTTTCTAGTTAGTGTAATCTAACAAGATATACAACTTAGTAGTTTCACTTCATTTCTAAAGCAGTTTGTTTAGAAAACATACATCGTCATTGCCGAAAACTGTATTGTGTGAAATTAGTTAGTTCGCTTCTAGGAATCAGTTGCTTTCTTACAAAGAAGGTTTAGTGCAGCAACTTCAAACATTTCTAGTTAGTGTAATCTAAGATGTACAAATTAGTAATTTCGCTTCATTTCTAAAGCAGTTGGTTTAGAAAACATACATCTTCATTGGCGAACATTGTGATGTGTGAAATTAGCTAGTTTGGTTCTAGGAATCAGTGGCTTTCCTACGAAGAAGGTTTAGTGCAGCAACTTTAAACCTTCCTTGTTTGTGTAGTCTAACAAGATGTACAACTTACTTAGGTTTGTTTAGAAAACAAACATCTTCATTGCCGAACACTAAATAAGCTAGTTTGGTTCTAGGAATCAGTTGCTTTCCCTACGAAGAAGGTTTAGTGCAGCAAGTTTAAACCTTCCTTGTTTGTGTAGTCTAACAAGATGTACAACTTACTAGTTTCTTTCGCTTCATTTGTGAACACTGTAGTTAGCCAGTTTCTTTAGAAGGTTTAACAAACATCTTCATTCTTTATTGGCGAACACTGTGTTAGTGTAATGAAAAGAGCTTAAACCTAGTTAACAACTTACTAGTTTTGCTTCATTTGTGAAGTAGTTTGTTTAGAAAACAAACATCTTCATTGCCTAACACTGTACTGTGTTTGAAGAGACGTTCACTGGGTCATTCGTGCTTCAAGAATGCCATTTATTGAATGCAGAGGGTGATATATATAGTCTTACAGCACTGTGGAAATGTACCAGGGTTAGAAGGTTATGTTCTCATGTCCTGTTGTTTACATCCTCCTATCCTGTTGTTTACATCCTCCTATCCTGTTGTTTACATCCTCCTATCCTGTTGTTTACATTCTCCTATCCTGTTGTTTACAGTTAAGCAAGAGCCACCTGCGGCAAACGGAACTTGTGTTTAGGCCAGGAAATGGGAGTGGAACAGGATGTTCTTAGGCAAACAATCCTTGGTCATGTCAGTCAAGCAGGGCAGCAGACTCCCCGGGAGGGAGGGTGGACCCCACAGGTCCCCCTTCCTTAAATATAAATGAGCATCTGTCTTAGGTTGCCTCGGATGTCGACATCCATCTTACCCGTCATGGAGAAGCCTGCCCAGGCCCCGCAGACTCTCTGTCTTAGGTTGATAGACATCCCCCAGGTCTTACCCGTCATTGATTACTCATTTATCTTGTAAGCTCACCATACTTGAGCAGTGGGGTTATCTGCTGCCAGACATCAGACCTGTTTGGTCTGAAATTGGCACTGGGCTTGAGTTTTTGCCATACGGCAGAGACAGACCAAGGACAAAGCCACACCACCCAGGGTGATTAGCCCTAGGGCCATAGACCCACTCCATTCCTACAAGAGACGGTCTGCAAATTGCAACCCTTTAAAGTAAATCTATTTGTCCTTACAGTAGAGCTATCTGTTGATTTGAATTTAGTATACCCAATTGTATGAGAGAATTTAAATGATTTTGAGTGTTGAGTGTAGAAGCTACTTCTCCTGAGAGCAAGTCCACAGTGCTCGCTGTAACAGCAGATTGGGAAAGGGCTATGCCAGCAACAGTAACTGCGGCAGCAATTGCAGCAACGATAGCTGCAGATACACCAAGTCTCTTTTCTGCTGGGTGAGAGTCAGCTGTGTCTGTCAAGTCTTCACTGCCAGGTGAGAATCAGCTGTGTCTGTCAAGTCTTCACTGCCAGGTGAGAATCAGCTGTGTCTGTCAAGTCTTCACTGCTGGGTGAGAATCAGCTGCTTCTGTGGCGTCAGTGGCAGGTGGCAGTCCTGTGAAGAACAATTGAGGATATCTCCCGAGGGAGTTTCATTAGTCCCAGATATGCTGTAAAGCATGTACAGAACAGTTGGTGGAATTAGGTGAAAAGTCTGCAATTGACCATGGGCTTAGGATAAGGCATCCAGTGGAATCATCAAAGGAATTGGAAGAGTTAAGTTGAGAATAGTTAAGCTTGAGAACAAAGCACATGAAATTCTTAAAATAGATAAGAGTTAAATTGGCTTTCTAGATCAAGATGCAGAGCGAAATCAAGTTTCATTTGTTCACAATCCAAAACATTAAGGCCCCCCGAAATCAAAAATCAAGGGCTTGCCTTTTGCAAAATCTTAATAAATTGGCTTTCTGGATTACTTGTTCCCAATCCAAAACATTAAGGCCCCCAAAAATCAAAAATCAAGGGCAAAATCTTAATAAATTGCTTGCCTTTTGTTCCCAAAAAACTTAATAAATTGGCTTTCTCTGGATTACTTGTTCCCAATCCAAAACATTAAGGCCCCCTGAAATCAAAAATCAAGGGCTTGCCTTTTGTAAAATCTTAATAAATTGGCTTTCTCTCTGGATCAGGAGTGCATAGCGAAATCAAGTTTTACTTGTTCCCGATCCGAAACATTAATCAAGATGCAAAGTCTTAATAAATTGTCTTGCTGTAATATGTTTAATGCCCGTTCCTTGTTTCTTTAGCAATTTCTTGTTTCCTTAGCAATTCAACTAACTGATCTACTAGCAATGAATAAGAGCTAGCGGTACCCATTTTCAATACGCTCCTCTCTTACCTTTTCTACGGCTGGCCAGCCTTCAGGAGCGATCCTTCAGCAGTTTTCCTTCTTTCCCAATCTCGGTGGAACCTCCATTTGTAGCGCCCGCGCTACCACCAAGACCCCGAGCTGGGCGAGGTGCCGAGGATTGAAGAGACGTTCACTGGGTCATTCGTGCTTCAAGAATGCCATTTATTGAATGCAGAGGGTGATATATATAGTCTTACAGCACTGTGGAAATGTACCAGGGTTAGAAGGTTATGTTCTCATGTCCTGTTGTTTACATCCTCCTATCCTGTTGTTTACATCCTCCTATCCTGTTGTTTACATCCTCCTATCCTGTTGTTTACATTCTCCTATCCTGTTGTTTACAGTTAAGCAAGAGCCACCTGCACCTGCTTGGCAAACGGAACTTGTGTTTAGGCCAGGAAATGGGAGTGGAACAGGATGTTCTTAGGCAAACAATCCTTGGTCATGTCAGTCAAGCAGGCGTTAGTGTAATCTAACAAGATGTACAACTTAGTAGTTTAACTTGATTTCTAAAGCAGTTTGTTTAGAAAACATACATCTTCATTGCCGAAAACTGTACTGTGTGAGATAAGTTAGTTCGGTATTAGGAATCAGTTGCTTTCCTACGAAGAAGGTTTAGTGCAGCAACTTCTAACATTTCTAGTTAGTGAAATCTAAGAAGAGGTACAAATTAGTAGTTTCGCTTCATTTCTAAAGCAGTTGGTTTAGAAAACATACATCTTCATTGGCAAACAGTGTGCTGTGTGAAATAAGCTGGTTCGGTTCTGGGAATCAGTTGCTTTCCTAAGAAGAAGGTTTAGTGCAGCATCTTCAAACCTTCCTTGTTTGTGTAGTCTAACAAGATGTACAACTTACTAGTTTCCCTTCATTTCTAAAGTAGTTTCTTTAGAAAACAAACATCTTCATTGCCGAACACTGTGCTGTGTGAAATAAGCTAGTTTGGTTCTAGGAATCAGTTGCTTTCCTACGAAGAAGGTTTAGTGCAGCAACTTGAAACCTTCCTTGTTTGTGTAGTCTAACAAGATGTACAACTTACTAGTTTGGCATTTTTCTAAATTACTCTGTTTAGAAAACAAACATCTTCATTTCTGAACACTGTACTGTATAAAATAAGCTAGTTCGGTTCTACGAATCAGTTGCTTTCCTATGAAGAAGGTTTAGTGCAGCAAGTTCAAACTTTTCTAGTTAGGGTAATCTAACAAAATGTACAACTTAGTAGTTTCAGTTCATTTCTAAAGCAGTTTTTTTAGAAAACATACATCTTCATTGCCGAAAACTTTACTGTGTGAAATAAGTTAGTTCGGTTTTAGGAATCAGTTGCTTTCCTACGAAGATGCTTTAGTGCAGCAACTTCAAACATTTCTAGTTAGTGTAATCAAAGAAGATGTACAAATTAGTAGTTTCGCTTCATTACTAAAGCAGCTGGTTTAGAAAACATACATCTTCATTAGCGAACACTGTGCTGTGTGAAATAAGCTAGTTTGGTTCTAGGAATCAATTGCTTTCCCACGAAGAAGGTTTAGTGCAGCAAGTTCAAACTTTTCTAGTTAGTGTAATCTAACAAGATGTACCACTTAGTAGTTTCACTTCAATTCTAAAGCAGTTTCTTTAGAAAACATACATCTTCATTGCCAAAAACTGTACTGTGTGAAATAAGTTAGTTCGTTTCTAGGAATTAGCTGCTTTCCTCCGTAGAAGGTTTAGTGCAGCAACTTCACACATTTCTAGTTAGTGTAATCTAACAAGATGTACAAATTAGTAGCTTCGCTTCATTTGTAAAGCAGTTTGTTTAGAAAACATACATCTTCATTGCGAAAACTGTGCTGTGTGAAATAAGCAAGTTTGGTTCTAGGAATCAGTTGCTTTCCTACGAAGAAGGTTTAGTGAAGAAACTTCAAACCTTCCGTGTTTGTGTAGTCTAACAAGATGTACAACTTACTAGTTTCGCTTCATTTCTAAAGTAGTTTCTTTAGAAAACAAACATCTCCATTGTCGAACACTGTACTGGGTGAAATAAGCTAGTTCGGTTCTAGGAATCACTTCCTTTCCTACAAAGATGTTTTAGTGCAGCAAGTTCAAACGTTTCAAGTTAGTGTAATCTAACAAGATGTACAACTTAGTAGTTTCAGTGCATTTCTAAAGCAGTTTGTTTAGAAAACATACATCTTCATTGCCGAAAACTGTACTGTGTGAAATAAGTTAGTTCGGTTCTAGGAATCAGTTGATTTCCTACGAAGAAGGTTTAGTGCAGCAACTTCAAACATTTCTAGTCAGTGTAATCTAAGAAGATGTACAAATTAGTAGTTTTGCTTCATTTCTAAAGCAGTTGGTTTAGAAAACATACATCTTCATTGGTGAACACTGTGCTGTGTGAAATAAGCTAGTTTGATTCTTGGAATCAGTTGCTTTCCCCTACGAAAGAAGGTTTAGTGCAGCAACTTCAAACCTTCCTTCTTGTGTAGTCTCACAAGATGTACAACTTACTAGTTTCGCTTCATTACTAAAGTAGTTTGTTTAGAAAACAAACATCTTCATTGCCGAACACGGTACTGTGTGAAAAAGCTAGTTCGGTTCTAGGAATCAGTTGCTTTCCTACTAAAAAGGTTTACTGCAGCAAGTTCAAACTTTTGGAGTTAGTGTAATCTAACAAGATGTACAACTTACTAGATTCGCTTCATATCTAAAGTAGTTTGTTTCAAAACTAACATCTTCATTGCCAACACTGTACTGTGTGATATAAGCTAGTTCGGTTTTAGGAATCAGTTGCTTTCCTCTAAGATGCTTTAGTGCAGCAACTTCAAACATTTCTAGTTAGTGTAATCAAAGAAGATGTACAAATTAGTAGTTTCGCTTCATTACTAAAGCAGCTGGTTTAGAAAACATACATCTTCATTAGCGAACACTGTGCTGTGTGAAATAAGCTAGTTTGGTTCTAGGAATCAGTTGCTTTCCTACGAAGAAGGTTTAGTGAAGAAACTTCAAACCTTCCGTGTTTGTGTAGTCTAACAAGATGTACAACTTACTAGTTTCGCTTCATTTCTAAAGTAGTTTCTTTAGAAAACAAACATCTCCATTGTCGAACACTGTACTGGGTGAAATAAGCTAGTTCGGTTCTAGGAATCACTTCCTTTCCTACAAAGATGTTTTAGTGCAGCAAGTTCAAACGTTTCAAGTTAGTGTAATCTAACAAGATGTACAACTTAGTAGTTTCAGTGCATTTCTAAAGCAGTTTGTTTAGAAAACATACATCTTCATTGCCGAAAACTGTACTGTGTGAAATAAGTTAGTTCGGTTCTAGGAATCAGTTGATTTCCTACGAAGAAGGTTTAGTGCAGCAACTTCAAACATTTCTAGTCAGTGTAATCTAAGAAGATGTACAAATTAGTAGTTTCGCTTCATTTCTAAAGCAGTTGGTTTAGAAAACATACATCTTCATTGGTGAACACTGTGCTGTGTGAAATAAGCTAGTTTGATTCTTGGAATCAGTTGCTTTCCTACGAAGAAGGTTTAGTGCAGCAACTTCAAACCTTCCTTCTTTGTGTAGTCTCACAAGATGTACAACTTACTAGTTTCGCTTCATTACTAAAGTAGTTTGTTTAGAAAACAAACATCTTCATTGCCGAACACGGTACTGTGTGAAAAAAGCTAGTTCGGTTCTAGGAATCAGTTGCTTTCCTACGAAAAAGGTTTACTGCAGCAAGTTCAAACTTTTGGAGTTAGTGTAATCTAACAAGATGTACAACTTACTAGATTCGCTTCATATCTAAAGTAGTTTGTTTCAAAAACTAACATCTTCATTGCCGAACACTGTACTGTGTGATATAAGCTAGTTCGGTTTTAGGAATCAGTTGCTTTCCTACGAAGATGCTTTAGTGCAGCAACTTCAAACATTTCTAGTTAGTGTAATCAAAGAAGATGTACAAATTAGTAGTTTCGCTTCATTACTAAAGCAGCTGGTTTAGAAAACATACATCTTCATTAGCGAACACTGTGCTGTGTGAAATAAGCTAGTTTGGTTCTAGGAATCAGTTGCTTTCCTACGAAGAAGGTTTAGTGCAGCAAGTTCAAACTTTTCTAGTTAGTGTAATCTAACAAGATGTACCACTTAGTAGTTTCACTTCACTTCTAAAGCAGTTTCTTTAGAAAACATACATCTTCATTGCCAAAAACTGTACTGTGTGAAATAAGTTAGTTCGTTTCTAGGAATTAGCTGCTTTCCTCCGTAGAAGGTTTAGTGCAGCAACTTCACACATTTCTAGTTAGTGTAATCTAACAAGATGTACAAATTAGTAGCTTCGCTTCATTTGTAAAGCAGTTTGTTTAGAAAACATACATCTTCATTGCGAAAACTGTGCTGTGTGAAATAAGCAAGTTTGGTTCTAGGAATCAGTTGCTTTCCTACGAAGAAGGTTTAGTGAAGAAACTTCAAACCTTCCGTGTTTGTGTAGTCTAACAAGATGTACAACTTACTAGTTTTGCTTCATTTCTAAAGTAGTTTCTTTAGAAAACAAACATCTCCATTGTCAGACACTGTACTGGGTGAAATAAGCTAGTTCGGTTCTAGGAATCACTTCCTTTCCTACAAAGATGTTTTAGTGCAGCAAGTTCAAACGTTTCAAGTTAGTGTAATCTAACAAGATGTACAACTTAGTAGTTTCAGTGCATTTCTAAAGCAGTTTGTTTAGAAAACATACATCTTCATTGCCGAAAACTGTACTGTGTGAAATAAGTTAGTTCGGTTCTAGGAATCAGTTGATTTCCTACGAAGAAGGTTTAGTGCAGCAACTTCAAACATTTCTAGTCAGTGTAATCTAAGAAGATGTACAAATTAGTAGTTTTGCTTCATTTCTAAAGCAGTTGGTTTAGAAAACATACATCTTCATTGGTGAACACTGTGCTGTGTGAAATAAGCTAGTTTGATTCTTGGAATCAGTTGCTTTCCTACGAAGAAGGTTTAGTGCAGCAACTTCAAACCTTCCTTCTTTGTGTAGTCTCACAAGATGTACAACTTACTAGTTTCGCTTCATTACTAAAGTAGTTTGTTTAGAAAACAAACATCTTCATTGCCGAACACGGTACTGTGTGAAAAAAGCTAGTTCGGTTCTAGGAATCAGTTGCTTTCCTACGAAAAAGGTTTACTGCAGCAAGTTCGAACTTTTGGGGTTAGTGTAATCTAACAAGATGTACAACTTACTAGATTCGCTTCATATCTAAAGTAGTTTGTTTCAAAAACTAACATCTTCATTGCCGAACACTGTACTGTGTGATATAAGCTAGTTCGGTTCTAGGAATCAGTTCCTTTCCTACGAAGAAGGTTTAGTGCAGCAAGTTCAAACGTTTCTAGTTAGTGTAATCTAACAAGATGTACAACTTTGTAGTTTCACTTCATTTCTAAAGCAGTTTGTGTAGAAAACATCATTCTTCATTGCCGAAAACTATACTGTGTGAAATAAGTTAATTCGGTTCTAGGAATCAGTTGCATTCCTATGAAGAAGGTTTAGGGCAGCAACTTCAAACATTTCTAGATACTCTAATCTAAGATGTACAAATTAGTAGTTTCGCTTCATTTCTAAAGCAGTTGGTTTAATAAACGTACATCTTCATTGGCGAACACAGTGCTGTGTGAAAAAAGCTAGTTTGGTTCTAGGATTCAGTTGCTTTCCTACGAAGAAGGTTTAGTGCAGCAATTTCAAACCTTCCTCGTTTGTGTAGTCTAACAAGATGTACAACTTACTAGTTTGGCTTCTTTTCTAAATTACTCTGTTTAGAAAACAAACATCTTCACTTCCGTACACTGTACTGTGTGAAATAAGCTAGTTCGTTTCTAGGAATCATTTGTTTTCCTACGAAGAAGGTTTAGTGCAGGAAGTTCACACTTTTCTAGTTACTGTAATCTAACAAGATGTACCACTTACTAGTTTCACTTCATTTCTAAAGCAGTTTGATTAGAAAACATACATCTTCATTGCGAAAAACTGTACTGTGTGAAATAAGTTAGTTCGGTTCTAGGAATCAGTTGCATTCCTACGAAGAAGGTTTAGAGCGGCAACTTCAAACATTTCTAGTTACTCTAATCTAAGATGTACAAATTAGTAGTTTCGCTTCATTTCTAAAGCAGTTGGTTTAGAAAACGTACATCTTCATTGGCGAACACTGTGCTGTGTGAAAAAAGCTAGTTTGATTCTAGGAATCAGTTGCTTTCCCACGAAGAAGGTCTAGTGCAGCAAGTTCAAATTTTCTAGTTAGTGTAATCTAACAAGATGGACAACTTACTAGTTTCTCTTCATATCTAAAGTAGTTTTTTTCAAAAAAAACCATCTTCATTGCCGAAAACTGTACCGTGTGAAATAAGCTATTTCGTTTCTAGGACTCAGTTGCTTTCCTACGAAGAAGGTTTAATGCAGCAAATTCAAACATTTCTAGTTAGTGTAATCTAAGAAGATGTACATATTAGTAGTTTCGCTTCATTTCTAAAGCAGTTGGTTTAGAAAACATACATCTTCATTAGCAAACACTGTGCTGTGTGAAATAAGCTAGTTCGGTTCTAGGAATCAGTTGCTTTCCTACGAAGAAGGTTTAGTGCAGCGAGTTCACACTTTTCTAGTTAGTGTAAACTAACAAGATGTACCACTTAGTAGTTTCACTTCATTTCTAAAGCAGTTTGATTAGAAAACATACATCTTCATTGCGATAAACTGCACTGTGTGAAATAAGTTAGTTCGTTTCTAGGAATCAGTTGCCTTCCTAGGAAGAAGGTTTATTGCAGCAACTTCAAACATTTCTAGTTAGTGTAATCTAAGAAGATGTACAAATTAGTAGTTTCGCTTCATTTCTAAAGCAGTTGGTTTAGAAAACATACATCTTCATTGGCGAACACTGTGCTGTGTGAAATAAGCTAGTTTGGTTCTAGGGATCAGTTGCTTTCCTACGAAGAAGGTTTAGTGAAGCAACTACAGACCTTCCTTGTTTGTGCAGTCTAAGAAGATGTACAACTTACTAGTTTCGCTTCATTTCTAAAGTAGTTTGTTTAGAAAACAAACATCTTCATTGCCAAACACTCTACTGTGTGAAATAAGCTAGTTGGGTTCTAGGAATCAGTTGCTTTCCTACGAAGAAGGTTTAGTGAAGCAACTTCAAACCTTCCTTGTTTGTGTAGTCTAACAAGTTGTACAACTAACTAGTTTCGCTTCATTTCTAAAGTAGTTCCTTTAGATAACAAACATCTTCATTGCCGAACACTGTACTGGGTGAAATAAGCTAGTTCGTTGTTAGGAATCAGTTGCTTTCCTACGAAGAAGGTTTAGTGCAGCAAGTTCAAACTTTTCTAGTTAGTGTAATCTAACAAGATGTAGAAAGTAGTAGTTTCACTTCATTTCTAAAGCGGTTGGTTTAGAAAACATATATCTTCATTGGCGAACACTGTGCTGTGTGAAATGAGCTAGTTTGGTTCTAGGAATCAGTTGCTTTCCTACGAAGAAGGTTTAGTGCAGCAAGTTCAAACTTTTCTAGTTAGCGTAGTCTAACAAGATGAACAACTTACTAGTTTCTCTTCATATCTAAAGTAGCTTTTTTCAAAAACAGACATCTTCATTGCCGAAAAATGTACTGTGTGAAATAAGATAGTTCGGTTCTAGGAATCAGTGGCTTTCCTACGAAGAAGGTTTAGTGCAGCAACTTCAAACATTTCTAGTTAGTGTAATGTAACAAGATGTACAACTTACTAGATTCGCTTCCTATCTAAAGTAGTTTGTTTCAAAAACAAACATCTTCATTGCCAAACACTGTACTGTGTGAAATAAGCAGGTTTGGTTCTAGGAATCAGTTCCTTTCCTACGAAAAGGGTTTAGTGAAGCAAGTTCAAACTTTTCTAGGAATCAGTGGCTTTCCTACGAAGAAGGTTTAGTGCAGCAACTTCAAACATTTCTAGTTAGTGTAATCTAACAAGATGTACAACTTAGTAGTTTCACTTCATTTCTAAAGCAGTTTGTTGAGAAAACATACATCTTCATTGCCGAATACTGTACTGTGTGAAATAAGTTAGTTCAGTTCTAGGAATCAGTTCCTTTCCTACGAAAAGGGTTTAGTGAAGCAAGTTCAAACTTTTCTAGTTAGTGTAATCTAACAAGATGTACAACTTACTAGATTCGCTTCCTATCTAAAGTAGTTTGTTTCAAAAACAAACATCTTCATTGCCAAACACTGTACTGTGTGAAATAAGCTAGTTTGGTTCTAGGAATCAGTTGCTTTCCTATGAAGAAGGTTTAGTGCAGAAGGTTCAAACTTTTCTAGTTAGTGTGATCTGACAAGATGTACAACTTAGTAGTTTCACTTCATTTCTAAAGCAGTTTGTTTAGAAAAAAATACATCTTCATTCCCGAAAACTGTACTGTGTGAAATAAGTTAGTTCGCTTCTAGGAATCAGTTGCTTTCCTACGAAGAAGGTTTAGTACAGCAACTTCAAACATTTGTAGTTAGTGTAATCTAACAAGATGTACAAATTAGTAGTTTCGCTTCATTTCTAAAGCAGTTTGTTTAGAAAACATACATCTTCATTGCCGAAAACTGTACTGTGTGAAATAAGTTAGTTCGGTTCTAGTAATCAGTTGCTTTCCTACGAAGAAGGTTTAGTGCAGCAATTTCAAAATTTTCTAGTTAGTGTAGTCTAACAAGATGTACAACTTACTAGTTTCGCTTCATTTTTAAAATAGTTTGTTTAGAAAGCAAATATCTTCATTGCCGAACACTGTACTGTGTGAAATAAGCTAATTCGGTTCTAGGAATCAGTTGCTTTCCTACAAAGAAGGTTTAGTGCAGCAATTTCAAAATTTTCTAGTTAGTGTAGTCTAACAAGATGTACAACTTACCTTTTTCTCTTCATAGCTAAAGTACTTTTTTAAAAAAACAAACATCTTCATTGCCGAACACTGTACTGTGTGAAATAAGCTAGTTCGGTTCTAGGAATCACTTCCATTCCTATGAAGAAGGTTTAGTGCAACAAGTTCAAACATTTCTAGTTAGTGTAATCTAAGAAGATGTACAAATTAGTAGTTTCTTTTCATTTCTAAAGCAGTTGGTTTCGAAAACATACATCTTCATTGGTGAACACTGTGCTGTTTGAAATACGCTAGTTTGGTTCTAGGAATCAGTTGCTTTCCTACGAAGAACGTTCAGTGAAGCACCTTCAAACTTTCCTTGTTTGTGTAGTCTAACAAGATGTACCACTTCCTAGTTTTGCTTCATTTCTAAAGTAGTTTCTTTAGAAAACAAACACCTTCATCGCCAAACACTGTACTGGGTGAAATAAGCTAGTTCGGTTCTAGGAATCAATTCCTTTCCTACGAAGAAGGTTTAGTGCAGCAACTTCAAACTTTTCAGTTAGTGCAATCTAACAAGATGTACAACTTAGTAGTATCGCTTCATTTCTGAAGCAGTTTGTTTAGAAAACATACATCTTCATTGCCGAAAACTGTACTGTGTGAAATAAGTTAGTTCGGTTGTAGGAATCAGTTGCTTTCCTACGAAGAAGGTTTAGTGCAGCAACTTCAAACATTTCTAGTTAGTATAATCTAAGAAGAAGTACAAAGTAGTAGTTTCGCTTTATTTCTAAAGCAGTTGGTTTAGAAAGCATACATCTTTGGCGAACACTGTGCTGTGTGAAATAAACTAGTTTGGTTCTAGGAATCAGTTGCTTTCCTACGAACAAGGTTTAGTGCGGCAAGTTCAAACTTTTCTAGTTAGTGTAATCTAAGAATATGTACAAATTAGTAGTTTCGCTTCATTTCTAAAGCAGTTTGTTTAGAAAACAAACATCTTCATTGGCGAACACTGTGCTGTGTGAAATGAGCTAGTTTGGTTCTAGGAATCAGTTGCTTTCCTACGAAGAAGGTTTAGTGCAGCAAGTTCAAACTTTTTTAGTTAGTGTAGTCTAACAAGATGAACAACTTACTAGTTTCCCTTAATATCCAAACTAGCTTTTTTCAAAAACAAACATCTTCATTGCTGAAAACTGTACTGTGTGAAATAAGTTAGTTCGGTTCTAGGAATCAGTTGCTTTCCTACGAAGAAGGTTTAGTGCAGCAACTTCAAATCTTCCTTGTTTGTGTAGTCAAACAAGATGGACAACTTACTAGTTTCGCTTCATTTCAAAAGTAGTTTGTTTAGAAAACAAACATCTTCATTGCCAAACACTGTGCTGTGTGAAATAAGCTAGTTTGGTTCTAGGAATCAGTTGCTTTCCTACGAAGAAGGTTTAGTGCAGCAATTTCAAATCTTCCTTGTTTGTGTAGTCAAACAAGATGGACAACTTACTAGTTTCGCTTCATTGCAAAAGTAGTTTGTTTAGAAAACAAACATCTTCATTGCCGCACACTGTACTGTGTGAAATAAGCTAGTTCGGTACTAGGAATCAGTTGCTTTCCTACGAAGAAGGTTTAGTGCAGCCAGTTCAAAATTTTCTAGTTAGTGTAATCTGACAAGATGTACAACTTAGTAGTTTGACTTAATTTCTAAAGAAGTTTGTTTAGAAAACATACATCTTCATTGCCGAACACTGTACTGTGTGAAATAAGTTAGTTCGGTTCTAGAAATCAGTTGCTTTCCTACGAAGAAAGTTTAGTGCAGCAACTTCAAACATTTCTAGTTAGTGTAATCTAAGAAGATGTGCAAATTAGTAGTTTTGCTTCATTTCTAAAGCAGTTGGATTAGAAAACATACATCTTCATTGGGGAACACTGTGCTGTGTGAAATAAGCTAGTTTTGTTCTAGGAACCAGTTTTTTTCCTACGAAGAAGGTTTAGTGCAGCAACTTCAAACCTTCCTTGTTTGTGTAGTCTAACAAGATGTACAACTTAGTAGTTTCGCTTCACATCTAAAATAGTTTGTTTAGAAAACAAACATCTTCATTGCCGAACACTGTACTGTGTGAAATAAGCTAGTTCGCTTCTAGGAATCAGTTGCTTTCCCACGAAGAAGGTTTAGTGCAGCAAGTTCAAACTTTTCTAGTTAGTGTAATCTAACAAGATGTACAACTTACTAGTTTCGCTTCATATCTAAAGTAGTTTGTTTCAAAAACAAACATCTTCATTGCCTAACACTGTACTGTGTGAAATAAGCTAATTCGGTTCTAGGAATCAATTGCATTCCTACAAAGAAGGTTTAGTGCAGCAAGTTCAAAATTTTCTAGTTAGTGTAGTCTAACAAGATGTACAACTTACCTGTTTCTCTTCATATCTAACGTAGTTTTTTTCAAAAACAAACATCTTCATTGCCGAACACTGTACTGTGTGAAATAAGTTAGTTCATTTCTAGGAATCACTTCCTTTCCTATGAAGAAGGTTTACTGCAGCAAGGTCAAACTTTTCAAGTTAGTGTAATCTAAGAAAATGTACAAATTATTAGTTTCTCTTCATTTCTAAACCAGTTGGTTTAGAAAACATACATCTTCATTGGCGAACACTGTGCTGTGTGAAATAAGCTAGTTTGGTTCTCGGAATCACTTGCTTTCCTACGAAGAAGGTTCAGTGAAGCAACTTCAATCTTTCCTTGTTTGTGTAGTCTAACAAGATGTACAACTTATTAGTTTCGCTTCATTCCTAAAGCAGTTTCTTTAGAAAACAAACATCTTCATTGCCAAACACTGTACTGGGTGAAATAAGATGGTTTGGTTCTAGGAATCAGTTCCTTTCCTACGATGAATGTTTAGTGCAGCAAGTTCAAACTTTTCCAGTTAGTGTAATTTAACAAGATGTAGAATGTAGTAGTTTCACTTCATTTCTAAAGCAGTTTGTTAAGAAAACATACATCTTCATTACTGTAAACTTTACTGTGTGAAATAAGTTAGTTCGGTTCTAGGAATCAGTTGCTTTCCTACGAAGAATGTTTACTGCAGCAACCTCAAACATTTCTAGTTGGTGTAATCTAAGAAGATGTACAAATTAGTAGTTTCGCTTCATTTCTAAAGAAGTTGGTTTAGAAGGCATACATCTTCTTTGGCGAACACTTTGCTGTGTGAAATAAACCAGTTTATTTCTAGGAATCAGTTGCTTTCCTACGAACAAGGTTTAATGTGGCAAGTTCAAACTTTTCTAGTTAGTGTAATCTAAGAATATGAACAAATTAGTAGTTTTGGTTCATTTCTAAAGCAGTTGGTTTAGAAAAGAAACATCTTCATTGGCGAATACTGTGCTGTGTGAAATGAGATAGTTTGGTTCTAGGAATCAGTTGCTTTCCTACGAAGAAGGTTTAGTGCAGCAAGTTCAAACTTGTCTAGTTAGTGTAGTCTAATAAGATGAACAACTTACGAGTTTCTCTTCATATCCAAAGTAGCTTTTTTCAAAAACAAACATCTTCTTTGATGAAAACTGTACTGTGTGAAATAAGTTAGTTCGGTTCTAGGAATCAGTTCCTTTCCTACGAAGAAGGTTTAGTGCAGCAACTTCAAACATTTCTAGTTAGTGTAGTCTAAGAAGATGTGCAAATTAGTAGTTTCGCTTCATTTGTAAAGCAGTTGGTTTAGAAAACATACATCTTTATTGGCGAACACTGTGCTGTGTGAAATAAGCAAGTTTGGTTCTAGGCATCAGTTGCTTTCCTATGAAGAAGATTTAGTGCAGTAACTTCAAATCTTCCTTGTTTGTGTAGTCAAACAAGATGGACAACTTAGTAGTTTCGCTTCATTTCAAAAGTAGTTTGTTTAGAAAACAAACATCTTCATTGCCAAACACTGTACTGTGTGAAATAAGCTAGTTCAGTTCTAGGAATCAGTTGCTTTCCTACAAAGAAGGTTTAGTGCAGCAAGTTCAAACTTTTCTAGTTACTGTAATCTAACAAGATGTACAACTTAGTAGTTACAGTTCATATCTAAAGTAGTTTGTTTCAAAAACAAACATGTTCATTGCTGAACACTGTACTGTGTGAAATAGGCTAGTTCGGTTCTAGGAATCAGTTGCTTTCCTACGAAGAAGGTTTAGTGCAGCAAGTTCAAACTTTTCTGGTTAGTGTAGTCTAACAAGATGTACAACTTACCTGTTTCTCTTCATATCTAAAGTAGTTTTTTTCAAAAACAAACATCTTCATTGCCGAACACTGTACTGTGTGAAATAAGCTAGTTCGGTTCTATGAATCAGTTGCTTTCCTACGAAGAAGGTTTAGTGCAGCAACTTCAAAATTTTCTGGTTTGTGTAGTCTAATAAGATGAACAACTTACGAGTTTGTCTTCATATCCAAAGTAGCTTTTTTCAAAAATGAACATCTTCATTGCTGAAAACTGTACTGTGTGAAATAAGTTAGTTCGGTTCTAGGAATCAGTTCCTTTCCTACGAAGAAGGTTTATTGCAGCAACTTCAAACATTTCTAGTTAGTGTAGTCTAAGAATATGTGCAAATTAGTAGTTTCGCTTTATTTCTAAAGCAGTTGGTTTAGAAAACATACATCTTTATTGGCGAACACTGTGCTGTGTGAAATAAGCTAGTTTGGTTCTAGGAATCAGTTGTTTTCCTACGAAGAAGGTTTAGTGCAGCAAGTTCAAACTTTTCTAGTTTCTGTAATCTAATAAGATGTACAACTTAGTAGTTACACTTCATATCTAAAGTAGTTTGTTTCAAAAACAAACATGTTCATTGCCGAACACTGTACTGTGTGAAATAGGCTAGTTCGGTTCTAGGAATCAGTTGCTTTCCTACGAAGAATGTTTAGTGCAGCAACTTCAAACCTTCCTTGTTTGTGTAATCTAACAAGATGTACAACTTACTAGTTTCGCTTCATTTCTAACTTAGTTTCTTTTGAAAACAAACACCTTCATTGTAGAACACTGTACTGTGTGAAATCAGCTTGTTCTGTTCTCGGAATGTGTTGCTTTCTTACGAAGAATCTTCACTGCAGCAAGATCAAACTTTCCTAGTTTGTATAATTTAACAAGTTGGACAACGTAGTACATTCGCCTCATTTCCAACATAGTTTGTTTAGAAAACAAACACCTTCATTGTCAAAAACTCTACTGTGTGAAATAAGCTAGTTTTGTTCTAGGAATGAGTTGCTTTCTTACGAAGAATCTTCAGTGAAGCATGATCAAACTGTCCTAGTTTGTGTAATTTAACAAGTTGGACAACTTAGTACATTCGCCTCATTTCCAACATACTTTGTTTAGAAAACATACACCTTCATTGCAGAACACTGTACTGTGTGAAATAAGCTAGATCTGTTCTGGTAAAGTGTTGGTTTCTTAAGAAGAATGTTCAGTGAAGCAAGATCAAAATTTCCTAGTTTTTGTAATCTGACAAGATGTACAACTTAATAGATTAGCTTCATTTCTAACATAGTTTCTTTAGACAACAAACACCTTCATTGAGGAACACTGTACTGTGTGAAATAAGCTAGTTCTGTTCTCGGAATGAGTTGCTTTCTTAAGAAGAATCTTCACTGAAGCAAGATAAAACTTTCCTAGTTTGTGTAGTCTAACAAGATGTACAAATTAATGGATTAGCTTCATTTCCAAAGTAGTTTCTTCAGAAAACAAAGACCTTCATTGCCGAACACAGTAGTGTGTGAAATAAGCTCGTTGTGTTCTCAGAATGAGTTGCTTTCTTACAAAGAGTCTTCAGTGCAGCACGATCAAACTTTCCTGGATTGTGTAATTTAACAAGATGTACAACTTAATAGGATAGCTTCATTTCTAAGCTTATTTGCTTAAAAAACACACACCATCTTTGCCAAATACTGTACTGTGTGAAATAAGCTAGTTCTATTCTCAGAATGAGTTGCTTTCTTAAGAATAATCTTCATTGCAGCAAGATCAAACTCTCCAAGTTCGTGTAATTTAACAAGTTGGACAACTTATTACATTTGCCTCATTTCCAACATACTTTCTTCGGAAAACAAGCACCTTCATTGCCGAACACTGTAGTGAGTGAAATAAGCTAGTTCTTTTCTCGGCATGAGTTGTTTTCTTAAGAACAATCTTCAGTGAACCAGGATCAAACTTTCCTAGTTTGTGTAATCTAACACGATGTACAACTTAATAAATTGGCTTCTTTTCCAACGTAGTTTCTTTAGAAAACAAACACCTTCATTGTCGAACACTGTACTGTGTGAAATAAGCTAGTTTCGTTCTCGGAATGAGTTGCTTTCTTACGAAGGATCTTTAGTGCAGCAAGATCAAACTTTCCTAGTTTGTGTGCTTTAACAAGTTGGACAACTTAGTACATTCGTCTCATTTCCATCATACTTTGTTTAGAAAACAAACAACTTCATTGCCGAACACTGTACTGTGTGAAATATTTTAGTTCTTTTCTCGGCATGAGTTGCTTTCTTAAGAAGAATCTTCAGTGAAGCAAGATCAAACTTTCCTAGTTTGTGTAATCTAACAAGATGTACAACTTAGTAGATTAGCTTCATTTAAGTTTAACTAGTTCTGTTCTAGGAATAGTTTCTTTGCAGCAAGATCAAACTTTCCTAGTTTGTGTAGAAAACAGTTTAGAAAACAAACACCTTCATTGCCGAACACTGTACTGTGTGAAATAAGTTCTTTTTCTGTTATCGGAATGACTTGCTTTCCTAGTTTGGAATCTTCAAGATGTACAACTTAGCAAGAAAACAGACACCTCAAACATTGTGTGAAATAAGCTAGTTTGAGTTCAGTGAAGCAAGATCACTTTCCAAGTTGGACAACTTAGTACATTCGCCTCATTTCCAACAACCTTTGTATAGAAAACAAACACCTTCATTGCCGAACACTGTACTGTGTTAAATAAGCTAGTTCTGTTCTCAGAATGAGTTGCTTTCTTAAGAAGAATCTTCAGTGAAGCAAGATCGGAGTTTCCTAGTTTGTGTAACCTAACAAGATGTACAACTTAACAGATTAGCTTCATTTCTAATGTAGTTTCTTTAGAAAACAAACACCTTCATTGCCGAACACTGTACTGTGCTAGTTCTGTTCTCGAATGAATAATAACAAGAACAACTTAGCTAGTTTTCTGTTTAGAAAACAAACACCTTCATTGCAATGAGCTGTTCTTTCTAAAGAAGAATCTCTTCAGTGAAGCAAGATCAAACTTTCCTAGTTTGTGTAATCTAACAAGGTGTACAACTTAATAGGTTAGCGTCATTTCCCACTTAGTTTCTTTACAAAACAAACACCTTCATTGTCGAACACTGTACTGTGTGAAATAAGCTAGTTCTGTTCTCAGAATGAGTTGTTTTCTTACGAAGAATCTTCAGTGCAGCAAGATCAAACTTTCCTAGTTTCTGTAATTTAAAAAGTTGGACAACTTAGTACATTGCCTCATTTCCAAAATACTTTGTTTAGATAACAAACACCTTCAATGTCGAACACTGTACTGTGTGAAATAAGCTAGTTTTGTTCTCGGAATGAGTTGCTTTCTTACGAAGGATCATTAGTGCAGCAAGATAAAACTTTAACAGTTTGTGTACTTTAACAAGTTGGACAACTTAGTACATTCGCCTCAAATCCAACATACTTTGTTTAGAAAACAAACAACTTCATTGCCGAACACTGTACTGTGTGAAATATTTTAGTTCTTTTCTCGGCATGAGTTGCTTTCTTAAAAAGAGTCTTCAGTGAATCAAGATCAAACTTTCCTAGTTTGTGTAATCTAACAAGATGTACAACTTAATAGATTAGCTTCATTTCTAATGTAGTTTCTTTAGAAAACAAACACCTTCATTGCGGAACACTGTACTGTGTGAAATAAGCTAGTTCTGTTCTCGGAATGAGTTGCTTTCTTAAGAAGAATCTTCAGTGAAGCAAGATCAAACTTTCCTAGTTTGTGTAATTTAACAAGTTGGACAACTTAATGGATTAGCTTCATTCCCAACGTAGTTTCTTTAGAAAACAAACACCTTCATTGCCGAACACAGTAGTGTGTGAAATAAGCTAGTTCTGTTCTCGGAAGGATTTGCTTTCTTACGAAGAGTCTTCAGTGCAGCAAGATCAAACTTTCCTGGTTTGTGTAATCTAACAAGATGTACAACTTAATAGGTTAGCTTTATTTCTAACCTTGTTTGTTTAGGAAACCAACACCGTCATTGCCAAATAATGTACTGTGTGAAATAAGCCAGTGCTCTTCTCCGAATGAGTTGGTTTCTTACGAAGAGTCTTCAGTAGAGCAAGATCAAATTTTCCTAGTTTGTGAAATCTAACAAAATGTACAACTTAGTAGATTAGCTTCATTTCTAACGTAGTTTCTTTCGAAAACAAACACCTTCATTGCGGAACACTGTACTGTGTGAAATAAGCTAGTTCTGTTCTCAGAATGAGTTGCTTTCTTAAGAAGAATCTTCAGTGAAGCAAGATCAATCTTTCCTAGTTTGTGTTATCTAACAAGATGTACAACTTAATAGATTAGCTTCATTTCTAACGTAGTTTCTTTAAAAACAAACACCTTCATTGCCGAACACTGTACTTGTGAATAACCTAGTTCTGTTCTCGGAATGAGCAAGTGCAAGCAAGATCAAACTTTCCTAGTTTGTGTAATCTAACAAGATGTACAACTTAATAGATTAGCTTCATTTCCAACGTAGTTTCTTTAGAAAACAAACACCTTCAACGTACTGTACTGTGTGAAATAAGCTAGTTCTGTTCTCAGAATGAGTTGTTTTTCTTACGAAGAATCTTTAGTGCAGCAAGATCAAACTTTCCTAGTTTCTGTAATTTAACAAGTTGGACAACTTAGTACATTGCCTCAAATCCAAAATACTTTGTTTAGATAACAAACAACTTCAATGTTGAACACTGTACTGTGTGAAATAAGCTAGTTCTTTTCTCGGAATGAGTTGCTTTCTTATCTTCAGTGCAGCAAGATCAAAATTTCAAGATGTACAACTTAATAGATTAGCTTCATTTCCAAAAGAAAACAAACACCTTCATTTTGCTAACACAAGATACTTTGTGTGAAAACTAAGCTAATGTTCTGTTCACTGTACTGTGAATGAGTTGCTTTCTTAAGAAGAATCTTCAGTGAAGCAAGATCAAACTTTCCTAGTTTGTGTAATTTAACAAGTTGTACAACTTAATGGATTAGCTTCATTCCCAACGTAGTTTCTTTAGAAAACAAACACCTTCATTGCCGAACACAGTAGTGTGTGAAATAAGCTAGTTCTGTTCTCGGAAGGATTTGCTTTCTTACGAAGAGTCTTCAGTGCAGCAAGATCAAACTTTCCTGGTTTGTGTAATCTAACAAGATGTACAACTTAATAGGTTAGCTTTATTTCTAACCTTGTTTGTTTAGGAAACCAACACCGTCATTGCCAAATAATGTACTGTGTGAAATAAGCCAGTGCTCTTCTCCGAATGAGTTGGTTTCTTACGAAGAGTCTTCAGTAGAGCAAGATCAAATTTTCCTAGTTTGTGAAATCTAACAAAATGTACAACTTAGTAGATTAGCTTCATTTCTAACGTAGTTTCTTTCGAAAACAAACACCTTCATTGCGGAACACTGTACTGTGTGAAATAACCTAGTTCTGTTCTCAGAATGAGTTGCTTTCTTAAGAAGAATCTTCAGTGCAGCAAGATCAATCTGTCCTAGTTTGTGTTATCTAACAAGATGTACAACTTAATAGATTAGCTTCATTTCTAACGTAGTTTCTTTAAAAAACAAACACCTTCATTGCCGAACACTGTACTGTGTGAATAACCTAGTTCTGTTATCGGAATGAGTTGCTTTCTTACGAATAATCTTCAGTGCAATAAGATCAAACTTTCCTAGTTTGTGTAATCTAACAAGATGTACAACTTAATAGATTAGCTTCATTTCTAACGTAGTTTCTTTAGAAAACAAACACCTTCATTTTCTAACACAGTACTGTGTGAAATAAACTAGTTCTGTCACTGAATGAGTTGCTTTCTTACAAAGAATCTTTACTGCAGCAAGATCAAACTTTCCTATATGTGTAATTTAACAAGTTGGACAACTTAGTACATTCGCCTCATTTCCAACATCCTTTGTTTATAAAAGAAATGCCTTCATTGCCGAAAACTGTACTGTGTGAAATAAGCTAGTTCTTATCTCGGAATGAGTTGCTTTCTTAAGAAGAATCTTCAGTGAAGCAAGATCAAACTTTCCTAGTTTGTGTAATCTAACAAGATATTCAACTTAATAGATTAGCTTCATTTCTAACGCATTTTCTTTAGAAAACAAACACCTTCATTACCGAACCCTGTACTGTGTGAAATAAGCTAGTTCTGTTCTCATAATGAGTTGCTTTCTTACGAAGAATCTTCAGTGAAGCAAGATCAAACTTTCCTAGATGGGTAATCTAACAAAGTTTACAACATAATCGATTACCTTCATTTCTAACGTACTTTCTTTAGAATACAAACGCCTTCATTGCCGAATACTGTACTGTGTGAAATAAGCTAGTTCTGTTCTCGGAATGAGTTGCTTTTCACGAAGGATCTTTAGTGCAGCAAGATCAAATTTTCGTAGTTTTTGTAATTTAACAAGTTTGACAACTTAGTACATTCGCCTCATTGCCAACATACTTTGTTTAGAAAACAAACACCTTCATTGGCGAACACTGTCCTGTGTGAAATAAGCTAGTTCTATTCTCGGAATGAGTGGCTTTCTTAAGAAGAATCTTCAGTGAAGCAAGATCAAAATTTCCTAGTTTATGTAATGTAAGAAGATGTACAACTTAATAGATTAGCTTCATTTCCAACGTAGTTTCTTTAGAAAAAAAACACGTTCATTGTCGAACACTGTAGTGTGTGAAATAAGCTAGTTCTGTTCTCTGAAGGAGTTGCTTTCTTACGAAGAGTCTTCAGTGCAGCAAGATCAAACTTTCCTGGTTTGTGTAATCTAACAAGATATACAACTTAATAGATTAGCTTCATTTCTAATGGAGTTTCTTCAGAAAACAAACACCTTCATTGCCGAACACTGTACTGTGTGAAATAAGCTAGTTCTGTTCTCGGAATGAGTTGCTTTCTTACGAAGAATCTTCAGTGCAGCAAGATCAATCTTTCCTAGTTTGTGAAATTTAACAAGTTGGACAACTTAGTACATTCGCGTCATTTCCAACATACTTTGTTTAGAAAAGAAATGCCTTCATTGCCAAACCCTGTATTGTGTGAAATAAGGTAGTTCTGTTCTCTCAATGAGTTGCTTTCTTAAGAAGAATCTTCAGTGAAGCAAGATCAAACTTTCCGAGTTTGTGTAATCTAACAAGATGTACAACTTAATAGATTAGCTTCCTTTCAAACGTAGTTTCTTTAGAAAACAAACACCTTCATTGCCGAACACTGTACTTTCTGAAATAACCTAATTCTGTTCTCGGAATGAGTTGCTTTCTGACGAAGAATCTTCAGTGAAGCAAGATCAAACTTTCCTAGTTTGTGTAACCTAACAAGGTTTACAACTTAATAGATTAGCTTCATTTCTAACGTACTTTCTTTAGAATACAAACGCCTTCATTGCCAAATACTGTACTGTGTGAAATAAGCTAGTTCTGTTCTCAGAATGAGATGCTTTTTCACGAATGATCTTTAGTGCAGCAAGATCAAATTTTCCTAGTTTTTGTATTTTAACAAGTTGGACAACTTAGTACATTCACCTCATTTCCAACATACTTTGTTTAGAAAACAAACACCTTCATTGCCGAACACTGTACTGTGTGAAATTAGCTAGTTCTGTTCTCGGAATGAGCGGCTTTCTTAAGAAGAATCTTCAGTGAAGCAAGATCAAAATTTCCTAGTTTGTGTAATCTAACAACATGTACAACCTAATAGATTAGCCTCATTTCCAACATAGTTTCTTTAGTAAACAAGAAATTCATTGCAGAACACTGTACTGTGTGAAATAAGCTAGTTCTGTTCTCGGAAAGAGTTGCTTTCTTCCGAAGAATCTTCTGTGAAGCAGGATCAAACTTTCCTAGTTTGTGTAATCTAACAAGATGTACAACTTAATGGATTAGCTTCATTTCCAACGTAGTTTCTTTAGAAAACAAACACCTTCATTGTTGAACACAGTAGTGTGTGAAATAAGCTAGTTCTGTTCTCCGAAGGAGTTGCTTTCTTATGAAGAGTCTTCACTGCAGCAAGATCATACTTTCCTGGTTTGTTTAATCTAACAAGATGTACAACTTAATAGGTTAGATTCATTTCTTACCTTGTTTGTTTAGAAAACAAACACCGTCATTCACAAATACTGTACTGTGTGAAATAAGCTAGTTCTGTTCTCAGAACGAGTTGCTTTCGTAAGAAGAATCTTCAGTGAAGCAAGATCAAACTTTTCTCGTTTGTGTAATCTAAGAAGATGTACAACTTAATAGGTTAGATTCAATTCTAACGTAGTTTGTTTAGAAAAAAAACACCTTCATTGCCGAACACTGTACTGTGTGAAATAAGCTAGTTCTATTCTCGGAATGAGTTGCTTTCTTAAGAAGAATCTTCAGTGAAGCAAGATCAAACTTTCCTAGTTTGTGTAATCTAACAAGATGTACAACTTAATAGATTAGCTTGATTTCTAATGGAGTTTCTTTAGAAAACAAACACCTTCATTGCCGAACACTGTACTGTGTGAAATAAGCTAGTTTTGTTCTCCGAATGAGTTGCTTTCTTACGAAGAATCTTCAGTGCATCAAGATTAAACTTTCCTAGTTTGTGTAATTTAACAAGTTGGACAACTTATTACATTCACCTCATTTCCAATATACGTTGTTTAGAAAACAAACACCTTCATTGGGGAACACTGTACTGTATGAAATAAGCTAGTTGTGTTCTCGGAATGAGTTGCTTTCTTAAGAAGAATCTTCAGTGAAGCAAGATCAAACTTTCCTAGTTTGTGTAATCTAACAAGATATACAACTTAGTGGATTAGCTTCATTTCCAACGTAGTTTCTTTAGAAAACAAACACCTTCATTGCCGAACACAGTAGTGTGTGAAATAAGCTAGTTCTGTTCTCAGAAGGAGTTGCTTTCTTACGAAGATTCTACAGTGCAGCAAGATCCAACATTCCTGGTTTGTGTAATCTAACAAGATGTACAACTTAATAGGTTAGATTCATTTCTTACCTTGTTTGTTTAGAAAACAAACACCGTCATTGCCAAATACTGTACTGTGTGAAATAAGCTAGTTCTGTTCTCAGAATGAGTTGCTTTCTTCAGAAGAATCTTCAGTGCAGCAAGATCAAACTTTACTAGTTCGTGAAATTTAACAAGTTGGACAACTTAGTACATTTGCATCATTTCCAACATACTTTGTTTAGAAAACAAACCCTTCATTGCCAAACACTGTACTGTGTGAAATAAGCTAGTTCTTTTCTCGGCATGAGTTGCTTTCTTAAGAAGAATCTTCAGTGAATCAAGATCAAACTTTCCTAGTTTCTCTAATCTAACAAGATGTACAACTTAATAGATTATCTTCATTTCTAATGTAGTTTCTTTAGAAAACAAACACCTTCATTGTGGATCACTGTACTGTGTCAGATAAGCTAGTTCTGTTCTTGGAATGAGTTGCTTTCTTACGAATAATCTTCAGTTTAGCAAGATCAAACTTTCCTAGTTTGTGTAATTTAACAAGTTAGACAACTTAGTACATTCACCTCATTTCCACCATACTTTGTTAAGAAAACAAACACCTTCATTGCCAAGCCCTGTATTGTGTGAAATAAGCTAGTTCTGTTCTCGGAATGAGTTGCTTTCTTAAGAAGAATCTTCAGTGAAGCAAGATCAAACTTTCCTAGTTTGTGTAATCTAACAAGATGTACAACTTAATAGATTAGCTTCCTTTCAAACGTAGTTTCTTTAGAAAACAAACACCTTTATTGCTGAACACTGTACTTTGTGAAATAAGCTAGTTCTGTTCTCGGAATGAGTTGCTTTCTTACGAATAATCTTCAGTGAATCAAGATCAAACTTTCCGAGTTTCTGTAAACTAACACGGTTTACAACTTAATAGATTAGCTTCATTTCTAACGTACTTTCTTTAGAAAACAAACACCTTCATTGCCGAACACTGTACTGTGTGAAATAAGCTAGTTCTGTTCTCAGAATGAGTTGCTTTCTTAAGGAGAATCTTCAGTGAAGCAAGATCAAAATTTCCTAGTATTTGTAATCTAACAAGATGTACAACTTAATAGATTAGCTTCATTTCCATCGTAGTTTCTTTAGTAAACAACTCCTTCATTGCAGAACACTGTACTGTGTGAAATAAGCTAGTTCTGTTCTCGGAATGAGTTGCTTTCTTACGAAGAATCTTCAGTGAAGCAGGATCAAACTTTCCTAGTTTGTGTAATCTAACAAGGTATACAACTTAATGGATTAGCTTCATTTCCAACGTAGTTTCTTTAGAAAACAAACACCTTCATTGTCGAACACAGTAGTGTGTGAAATAAGCTAGTTCTGTTCTCAAAAGGAGTTGCTTTCTTAAGAAGAATCTTCAGTGCAGCAAGATCAAACTTTCCTAGTTTGTGTAATCTAACAAGATGTACAACTTAATAGATTAGCTTCATTTCCAACGTAGTTTCTTTAGAAAACAAACACCTTCATTGTCGAACACTGTACTGCGTGAAATAAGCTAGTTCTGTTCTCGGAATGAGTTGCTTTCTTACGAAGTATCTTCAGTGAAGCAAGATCAAACTTTCCCAGTTTGTGTAATCTAAGAAGATGTACAACTTTATAAATTAGCTTCTTTTCCAACGTAGTTTCTTTAGAAAACAAACACCTTCATTGTCGAACACTGTACTGTGTGAAATAAGCTAGTTTTGTTCTCGGAATGAGTTGCTTTCTTACAAGGAATCTTCAGTGCAGCAAGATCAAACTTTCCTAATTTGTGTAATTTAACAAGTTGGACAACTTAGTACATTCACCTCTTTTTCAACATATTTTGTTTAGAAAATAAACGCCTTTATTGCCGAACACTGTACTGTGTGAAATAAGCTAGTTCTGTTCTGGGAATGAGTTGCTTTCTTAAGAAGAATCTTCAGTGAAGCAAGATCAAACTTTCCTAGTTTGTGTAATCTAACAAGATGTACAACTTTATAGATTAGCTTCATTTCCAACGTAGTTTCTTTAGAAAACAATCACCTTCATTGTCGAACACTGTACTGTGTGAAATAAGCTAGTTTTGTTCTCGGAATGAGTGTTGCTTTCTTACGAGGAATCTTCAGCGCAGCAAGATCAAACTTTCATAATTTGTGTAATTTAACAAGATGTACAACTTCGTAGGTTAGCTTCATTTCTAACCTTTTTTGTTTAGAAAACAAACACCGTCATTGCCAAATAATGTACTTGGTGAATACGCCAGTTCTCTTCTCCGAACGAGATGGTTTCTTACAGAGTGTTCAGTACAGCAAGATCAAACTTTCCAAGGTTGTGTAATCTAACAAGATGTGCATCTTAATAGATTAGCTTCATTTCTGATGTAGTTTCTTTAGAAACCAAACACCTTCATTGTTGAACACTGTACTGTGTGAAATAAGCTATTTCTGTTCTTGGAATGAGTTGCTTTCTTAAGAAGAATCTTCAGTGAAGCAAGATCAAACTTTCCTAGTTTGTGTAATCTAACAAGTTGTACAACTTAGTAGATTATCTTCATTTCTAAGGTAGTTTCTTTACAAAACAAACACCTTCCTTGCCAAACACTGTACTGTGTGAAATAAGCTACTTCTTTTTTTATCAATATATATTTTTTATTTATATTATTCTGATTTTACATTCATAGTATTGGTTCCATTGTCCTCCTCCCCTTCCTCCCACTTTCAAAGGGGCCCTCATCAATGGGGAATGTTTATCATGCATTGTGAGTTTTCTCAAGAGTTCTGGTGGATAGGCCCCAGTCTCTGTGCATAATGCCCCAACTTGTGACTCTAACAATCTTTCCGCCCCCTCTTCCGCGAGTTTCCCTGAGCCACATTGGGGTCATTTTAGTTCTGCTTCCTTGATGAGGTTTTGGGAGCCTCTGTGTCTCTGGATATCTGGCTAATGACTGGAGTTGGATGTTCTCTGTATTTATCTCCTTCAGCCTTTTTCTGGTGTTGTGATCGCCTTGAACGCTGTATTCTTACCCTTCCCCTGCGTTTTTCTATGGTTTCAGCTGGTGAGGTGTGGTTAGCTGATCCTCCCTTCAGGTTCATTGTCCACCTGAAAAGAGATAAGCAAATTCTCCAATGGAGAGAGAAGTTAGTACTAGATAGAAGGGATAACCATATATGTTTTGGAGGGAACTTTATATGCATTGGCTCTCTTCTAGCCCACATTTGGTGGCCACTAGATCTTGGAGACTGAGCTCATTTTTTGTACATGGCTTTGACTTATTTCCCAGTTCCAGCAATGAGTTCCATTCCACTGAATGGATTTATTAGCCAAATCAAGAGCAGTTCTTAACCCACCATGGCTGTTTGCCACTACTGCACTTGTATGAGCATTACATCAGATTGTTTCCTGCTGGGTATCTTAGACTGCAAGTTGTTTGGACCAATGTCAGACATTTTCCCCCAGTTGCTCATGTAGCACCCTCTGGTACTAGACTCGCTAACTGTCTGGGGACTGACCTTCTTCCAGATTCTGGCCAGGTCTCTCTGTGTTTGGTCTTACACACGTATGCTGTCTTCAACAGTAGGGTCTTACCATTAACCTCTGGTGGGTCACCAAGTACTGTGACAGAAGTCTGTCTTTTTTGGGAAACCTTGTAGGTGTTTCAGATCAACAGCTCATTGTGGAAGTTAACCCCTTGCTGGCACTGGGAGTTATAAGTCTGCACCTAGGAAGGTGAGGGAGGAAAAAGATATATAATGTAAAAGAGAAAGTGAGTATAGAGTGGAGATGGAGAGAGAGAGAGAGAGAGAGAGAGAGAGAGAGAGAGAGGAGGGAGAGAGGGAGGGAGAGAGAAGAGAAAGAGAAGCAGGACAAGATTAAAGTTGGCCTTCATCATGTTCTCTCCAGGTTCCTGTGGTTCGAGTATTCCCTCCGTAGGCCTGCTGAAGGATCACTGTTTTAGCCTGTTGTTCAGAGTAAAGGGTTTTGTATTATTTTTCCCTTTTGGGTCCCAATTTGTATCCCCCGCTTGTCCTCCCTCCCACCCTCTGATTCCCTCCCACCATTACCTTCCCTCCATCCCACCCTCCTTCTTGTCTCGTCCTCAGAGTGTTTATTAGGTTTGGGCACATGTCACGTGGAATCCGGTTAGGGGCGACAGATAAATGAGACCATGCGACGATTATCTTTTTGTGCTTGGGTGAGCTCACTGAGGAAGATCTGTTCCATGTTTGACCATTTTTTTTCAAATTTCCTTATTTCATCTTTCCTTACTGCTACGTAGAATTCCATAGTATAGATATACCACATCTTTGTTATCCATTCATCTAGTGATGGACACCTGGGTTGATTCCAGCTCTTTGCTATTATGAATTGAGCAGCTATAAACATGGTTGAGCAAATGTTTCTGATCTGAGGCTTGGGGCCTTTAGGGTAAATGCCCAATAAGGGAATAACTGGATCCACTGGTAAGTCTATGGCCAACCTTTTCAATAGTCTCCATATAGCTGTCCATAGTGGTTGAACCATTTTACATTCCCACCAACAGTGAAGACTTGTTCCTATTTCTCCACAGCCTCGCCAGCATTTGTTTTCATTGTTTTTTTTAATGTTAGCCATCCTTACTGGGGTAAGGTGGAATCTCATAGTTGTTTTAATTTGCATTTCCCTGATGATTAGGGATGTTGAACATTTTCTTAAATGTGTGTTTGCTATTTGTATTTCTTCCTCTGAGAACTCCCTGTGCAGTTCTCTGCCCCACTTTGTGAGTGGGTTGATTGGTGATTTATTGTTTAGGTTTTGGAGTTCTTTGTAGATTCTAGAAATTAGGCCTTTGTCAGTTGTATAGCTGGTGAAAATTTTCTCCCATTCTGTGGGTATTCCGCTGGCTTTGGTTATTATATTTTTGTCAGTGAAAAAGCTTTTCAGCTTCATGAGATCCCAATGGTTGAGTGATTGTTTAATTTCCTGAGCTGCTGAGGTTTTGTTCAGGAAATCTTTTCCCACTCCTATATCATGGAAGGTTCCTCCTATTTTTCTTCCAGTAGTAGCAGAGTTTCTGGTTTTATATTAAGGTCTTTTATCCATTTGGACTTAATTTTTGTGCATGGAGAGATGTGTATGTCGAGTTTCATTTTCCTACATATGGTTGTCCAGTTTGTCCAGCACCATTTGTTGAAGATGCTGTCCTTTTTCCATTCTACATTGCTAGGGCCTTTGTCAAATATCAAGTAGCTATAGTTTCTTGACCCAAAGTCTGGGTCTTCAATTCTGTTCCATTGGTCTATATTCCTGTTTTTGTGCCAGTACCAGGTTGTTTTTATTACAATGGCTTTGTAGTATAACTTTAGATCAGGTATGGTGATGCCTCCAGAGGTGTTTCTTTTGCTGAGGATGAGCTTGGATATCCGAGGCCTTCTGCCTTTCCATATGAATTTTGAGATACTTTTTTCTATCTCATTGAAGGAAGTTGGGATTTTTATCGGCATTGCATTGAATCTATAAAGTGCTTTTGGTAAAATTGCCATTTTCACAATGTTAATTCTACCAATCCAGGAGCATGGGAGGTCTTTCCATTTTTGTAGGACCTCCTCAATTTCCTTTTTGAGAGTTTTTATGTTTTCATTGTATAGGTCTTTCACTTCCTTAGTTAATGTTATTCCAAGGTATTTTATTTTCTTTGTTGCAATTGAAAATGGGACTATGTTAGTTATTTCTTTTTCTGTCTCTTTGTCCTTTGCATACAAAAAGGCTACTGATTTCTGTGCATTGATTTGTATCCTGCTACTTTGCTGAAGGCGCTAATCACCTTTAAGTGTTTTGGGATGGAAGTTCTCGGGTCACTTATGTATAGAATCATGTCATCTGCGAATAGGGCTAACTTAACTTCTTCCTTTCCAATTTGTATCCCTTTGATTTCTTTCTCCTGTCTTATTGCTTGAGCTAATACTTCTAGCACTATGTTGAAGAGCAGAGGTGAGAGTGGACACCCCTGCCTTGTTCCTGACCTCAATGGGAATTCCTTCAGCCTCTCCCCATTAAGAATTACTTGGGCTTTAGGTGCTTTATATATAGCCTTTATTATGTTGAGATAAGGGCCGTCCATACCTATTCTCTCCAATGTTTTGATCATGAAGTGATGTTGTATTTTGTCAAAGGCCTTTTCTGCATCTATCAAAATGACCATGTGGTTTTTGTGTTTCAGCTTGTTTATGTGGTGTATTACATTGACAGATTTCCGTATGTTGAACCACCCCTGTGTTCCAGGGATGAAGCCTACTTGATCAAGGTGGATAATGCTTTTGATGTACTGTTGAATTCGGTTTGCAAGAATTTTGTTCAGGATCTTTGCATCTATGTTCATCAGAGAAATGGGCCTATAATTTTCCTTTCTTGTGGCGTCCCTTCCTGGTTTTGGAATTAGGGTGATACTAGCTTCATAAAAAGAGTTAGGGATCTCTCCCTATTCTCCTATTGTGTGGCAGAGTTTGAGAAGAATTGGTTTCAGTTCTTCCATGAAGGTTTGGGAGAATTCTGCTGAGAAACCATCTGGTCCTGGATTCTTCTTTTGGGGAGGTGTTTGATGACCTCTTCGATCTCGAAGGGTGTGATGGGTTTGTTTAGGAAATTAATCTGCTCTGGGCTTAGCTTTGGTAGGTGTAATCTAACAAGATGTACAACTTAATAGGTTAGCTTCATTTCTAACCTTGTTTGTTTAGAAAACAAACACCGTCATTGCCAAATACTGTACTGTGTGAAATAAGCTAGTTCTCTTCTCAGAATAAGTTGCTTTCTTAAGAAGAGTCTTCAGTGCAGCAAGATCAAACTTTCCTAGTTTGTGTAATTTAACAAGTTGGACAACTTAGTACATTCGCCTCATTTCCAACATACTTTGTTTAGAAAACAAACACCTTCATTGCCGAACACTGTACAGTGTGAAATATGCTAGTTCTGTTCTCGGTATCAGTTGTCTCTTAAGAAGAATCTTCAGTGAAGCAAGATCAAACTTTCCTAGTTTGTGTAATCTAACAAGATGTACAACTTAATAGATTAGCTTCATTTCTAAAGTAGTTTCTTTAGAAAACAAACACCTTCATTGCCGAACACTGTACTGTATGATATAAGCTAGTTCTGTTCTCGGAATGAGTTGATTTCTTACGAAGGATCTTTAGTGCAGCAAGATCAAACTTTCCTAGTTTTGGTAATTTAACAAGTTGGACAACTTAGTACATTCGCCTCATTTCACACATACTTTGTTTAGAAAACAAACTTCTTCATTGCCGAACACTGTTCTGTGTGAAATAAGCTAGTTCTGTTCTCGGAATGAGTTGCTTTCTTAAGAAGAATCTTCAGTGAAGCAAGATCAAAATTTCCTAGTTTGTGTAATCTAACAAGATGTACAACTTAATAGGTTAGCTTCATTTCCAACGTAGTTTCTTTAGAAAACAAACACCTTCATTGCCGAACACAGTAGTGTGTGAAATAAGCTTGTTCAATTCTCGGAATGAGTTGCTTTCTGACGAAGAGTCTTCAGTGCAGCAAGATCAAACTTTCCTGGTTTCTATAATCTAACAAGATGTACAACTTAATAGGTTACCTTGATTTCTAACATTGATTGTTTAGTAAACAAACACTGTCATTGCCGAACACAGTAGTGTGTGAAATAAGCTAGTTCTGTTCTCGGAAGGAGTTGCTTTCTTACGAAGAGTCTTCAGTACAGCAAGATCAAACGTTCCTGGTTTGTGTAATCTAACAAGATGTACAACTTCATAGGTTAGATACATTTCTAACGTAGTTTCCTTAGAAAACAAACACCTTCATTGCCGAACACTATAATGTGTGAAATAAGCTAGTTCTGTTCTCGGAATGAGTTGCATTCTTAACAAGAATCTTCAGGGAAACAAGATCAAACTTTCCTAGTTTGTGTAATCTAACAAGGTGTACAAATTAATAGATTAGCTTCATTTCCAACTTAGTTTCTTTAGAAAACAAACACCTTCATTGTCGAACACTGTACTGTGTGAAATAAGCTAGTTCTGTTCTCGGAATGAGGTGCTTTCTTACAAAGAATCTTCAGTGCAGGAAGATCACAATTCCCTAGTTTGTGTAATTTAACAAGTTGGAAAACTTAGTACATTCGCCTCATTTCCAACATACTTTGTTTAAAAAACAAACACCTTCATTGCTGAACACTGTACTGTGTGATATAAGCTAGTTCTGTTCTCGGAATGAGTTGCTTTCTTAAGAAGAATCTTCAGTGATGCAAGATCAAACTTTCCTAGTTTGTGTAATCTAACATGATGTACAACGTAATAGATTAGCTTCATTTCTAACATAGTTTCTTTAGAAAACAAACACCTTCCTTGCCAAACACTGTACTGTGTGAAATAAGATAGTTCTCTTCTCGGAATGAGTTGCTTTCTTACAAAGAATCTTCAGCGCAGCAAGATCAAACTTTCCTAGTTTGTGTAATTTAACAAGTTGGACAACTTGGTACATTCGCCTCATTTCCAACATACTTTCTTGAGAAAACAAACACCTTCATTGCCGAACACTGTACTGTGTGAAATAAGCTAGTTCTGTTCTGGGAATGAGTTGCTTTCTTAAGAAGAATCTTCAGTGAAGCAGGATCAAACTTTCCCAGTTTCTGTAATCTAACAAGGTGTACAACTTAATAGATTAGCTTCATTTCTAATGTAGTTTATTTAGAAAACAAACACCTTTATTGCCGAACACTCTACTGTGTGAAATAAGCTAGTTCTGTTCTCGGAATGAGTTGCTTTCTTAAGAAGAATCTTCAGTGAAGCAAGCTCAAACTTTCCTAGTTTGTGTAATCTAACACGGTGTACAACTTAATAGATTAACTTCATTTCTAATGTAGTTTCTTTAGAAAACAAACACCTTCATTGTCGAACACTGTACTGTGTGAAATAAGATAGTTCTGTTCTCGGAATGAGTTGCTTTCTTAGAAGAATCTTGAGAGAAGCAAGATCAAACTTTCCTAGTTTCAGTAATTTAACAAGTTGGACAACTTAGTACATTAGGCTCATTTCCAACATACTTTGTTTAGAAAACAAACACCTTCATTGCCAAACACAGTAGTGTGTGAAATAAGCTAGTTCTGTTCTCGGATTGAGTTGCTTTCTTACGAAGAGTCTTCAGTGCAGCAAGATCAAACTTTCCTAGTTTGTATAGTTTCACAAGTTGGACAACTTAGTACATTCACCTCATTTCCAACATACTTTGTTTAGAAAACAAACACCTTCATTGCCGAACAATGTACTGTGTGAAATAAGCTAGTTCTGTTCTCGGCATGAGTTGCTTTCTTAAGAAGAATCTTCAGTGAATCAAGATCAAACTTTCCTAGTTTGTGTAATCTAACAAGATGTACAACTTAATAGATTAACTTCATTTGTAACGTAGTTTGTTTAGAAAAGAAACACCGTCATTGCCAAATACTGTACGGTGTGAAATAAGCCTGTTCTCTTCTCCGAAAGAGTTGGTTTCTTACGAAGATTCTTCAGTGCAGCAAGATCTAACTTTCCTAGTTTGTGTAATCTAACAAGATGTACAACTTCGTAGATTAGCTTCATTTCTAACGTAGTGTCTTTAGAAAACAAACACCTTCATTGCCGAACACTGTACTGTGTGTAGTAAACTAGTTCTGTTCTCGGAATGAGTTGCTTTCTTATGAAGAATCTTCAGTGAACCAAGATCAAACTTTCCTAGTTTATGTAATCTAATAAGATGTAGAACTTAATAGATTAGCTTCATTTCCAACGTAGTTTCTTTAGAAAAAAAAAACACCTTTATTGCCGAACACTGTACTGTGTAAAACAAGCTAGTTCTGTTCTCTGAATGAGCTGCTTTCTTAAGAAGAATCTTCAGTGAAGCAATATCGAACTTTCCTACTTTGTGTAATCTAAAAAGATGTGCAACTTAATAGATTAGCTTCATTTCTAATGTAGTTTTTTTTAGAAAACAGTCACCTTCTTTGTCAAAAACTATACTGTGTGAAATAAGCTAGTTCTGTCCTTGAGATGAGTTGCTTTCTTAAGAAGAATCTTCAGTGAAGCAAGATAAAACTTTCCTAGTTTGTGTAATCTAACAAGATGGAGAATTTAATAGATTAGTTTCATTTCCAACGTAGTTTCCTTAGAAAAAAAAAACACCTTTATTGCCGAACACTGTACTGTGTGAAATAAGCTAGTTCTCTTTTCCAAATGAGTTGCTTTCTTATTAAGAGTCTTCAGTGCAGCAAAATCAAACTTTCCTGGTTTGTGTAATCTAACAAGATGTACAACTTAATAGATTAGCTTCATTTGTAACGTAGTTTCTTTAGCAAAAAAACACCTTCATTGTCGAACACTGTACTGTGTGCAATAAGCTAGTTCTGTTCTCGGAATGAGTTGCTTTCTTACGAAGAATCTTCATTGAAGCAAGATCAAACTTTCCTAGTTTGTGTAATGTAACAAGTTGGATAACTTAGTACATTCGCCTCATTTCCAACATGCTTCGTTTAGAAAACAAACACCTTCATTGCAAGAACACTGTACTGTGTGAAATAAGCTAGTTCTGTTCTCGGAATGAGTTGCTTTCTTACAAAGAGTCTTCAGTGAAGCAAGATCAAACTTTCCTAGTTTGTGAAATCTAACAAGATGTACAACTTAATGGATTAGCTTCATTTCCAACGTAGTTTCTTTAGAAAACAAACACCTTCATTGCCGAACACTGTACTGTGTGAAATAAGCTAGTTCTGTTCTCGGAATGAGTTGCTTTCTTAAGAAAAATCTTCCGAGAAGCAAGATCAAACTTTCCTGGTTTGTGTATTCTAACAAGATGTACAACTTAATATATTAGCTTCATTTCTAACGTAGTTTGTTTAGAAAACAAGCACCGTCTTTGCCAAATACCGTACTGTGTGAAATAAGCCTATTCTCTTCTCCGAACGAGTTTGTTTCTTACGAAGAGTCTTCAGTGCAGCAAAATCAAACTTTCCTACTTTGTGCAATCTAACAAGATGTACAACTGAGTAGATTAGCTTCATTTCCAATGTAGTTTCTTTAGAACACAAACACCTTCATTGCCGAACACTGTACTGTCTGTAATAAGCTAGTTCTGTTCTCGGAATGAGTTGCTTTCTTAAGAAGAATCTTCTGTGAAGCAAGATCAAACTTTCCTAGTTTGTGTAATCTAACAAGATGTACAACTTAGTAGATTAGCTTCATTTCCAACGTAGTTTCTTTAGAAAAAAAACACCTTCATTGTCGAACACTGTACTGTGTGAAATAAGCTAGTTCTTTTCTCGGAATGAGTTGCTTTCTTAAGAAGAATCTTCAGTGAAGCAAGATCAAACTTTCCTAGTTTGTGTAATCTAACAAAATGTACAACTTAATAGATTAGCTTCATTTCCAACGTAGTTTCTTTAGAAAAAAAACACCTTCATTGTCGAACACTGTACTGTGTGAAATAAGCTAGTTCTTTTCTCGGGATGAGTTGCTTTCTTACGAAGGATCTTTAGCGCAGCAAGATCAAACTTTCCTAGTTTGTGTAATTTAACAAGTTGGACAACTTAGTATATTCGCCTCATTTCCAACATACTTTGTTTAGAAAAGAAACCCCTTCAAAGCCCAACACTGTACTGGGTGTAATAAGCTAGTTCTGTTCTCAGAATGAGTTGCCTTCTTAAGAATAATCTTCAGTGCAGCAAGATCAAACTTTCCAATTTTGTGAAATTTAACAAGTTGGACAACTGAGTACATTCGCCTCATTTCCAACATACTTCGTTTAGAAAACAAACACCTTCATTGCCGAATACTGTACTGTGTGAAATAAGGTTGTTCTGTTGCCGGATTGAGTTCCTTTCTTAAGAAGAATCTTCAGTGAAGCAAGATCAAACTTTCCTATTTTGTGTAATCTAACAAGATGTACAACTTAATAGATTAGCTTCATTTCTAATGTAGTTTCTCTAGAAAACAAACACCTTCATTGCCAAACACTGTACTGTGTGAAATAAGCTAGTTCTCTTCTCGGAATGAGTTGCTTTCTTAAGAAGAATCTTCAGTGAAGCAAGATCAAACTTTCCTAGTTTGTGTAATCTAACAAGATGTACAACTTAATAGATTAGCTTCATTTCCAACGTAGTTTCTTTAGAAAACAAACACCTTCATTGTCGAACACTGTTCTGTGTGAAATAAGCCAGTTCTGTTCTCGGAATTATTTGCTTTCTTAAGAAGAATCTTAAGTGCAGCAAGATCAAACTTTCCAAGTTTATGAAATTTAACAAGTTGGACAACTGAGTACATTCGCCTCATTTCCAACATACTTTGTTTAGAAAACAAACACCTTCATTGCCGAACACTGTACTGTGTGATATAAGCTAGCTCTGTTTTCAGAATGAGTCGCTTTCTTAAGAAGAATATTAAGTGAAGCAAGATCAAACTTTCCTAGTTTGTGTAATCTAACAAGATGTGCAGCTTAATAGATTAGCATCATTTCCAACATACTTTGTTTAGAAAACAACCACCTTCATTGTCGAACACTGTACTGTGTGAAATAAGCTAGTTCTGTTCTCGGAATGAGTTTCTTTCTTAAGAAGAATCTTCAGTGAAGCAAGATCAAACTTTCATAGTTTGTGTTATCTAACACGATGTTGAACTTAATAGATTAGCTTCATTTCCAACGTAGTTTCTTTAGAAAACAAACACCTTCATTTTCTAACACTGTTCTGTGTGAAATAAGCTACTTCTGTTCTCGGAAATAGTTGCTTTCTTTCGAAGAGTCTTCAGGGCAGAAAAATCAAACTTTCCTAGTTTGTGTAATTTAACAAGCTGGACAACTTAGTCCGTTCGCCTCATTTCCAACATACTTTGTTTAGAAAGCAAACACCTTCATTGCCAAACACTGTACTGTGTGAAATAAGCTAGTTCTCTTCTCGGAATGAGTTGCTTTCTTAAGAATAATCTTCAGTGAAGCAAGATCAAACTTTCCTACTTTGTGTAATCTAAAAAGATGTACAACTTAATAGATTAGCTTCATTTCTAATGTAGTTTCTTTAGAAAACAAACACCTTCATTACCGAACACTGTACTGTGTGAAATAAGCTAGTTCTGTGCTCGGAATGAGTTGCTTTCTTAAGAGGAATCTTCAGAGAAGCAATATCAAACTTTCCTACTTTGTGTATTCTAACAAGATGTAGAACTTAATAGATTAGCTTCATTTATAACGTACTTTCTTTAGAAAACAAACACCTTCATTGCCGAACACTGTACTGTGTGAAATAAGCTGGTCCTGTTCTCGGCATGAGTTGCTTTCTTAAGAAGAATCTTCGGTGCAGCAAAATCAAACTTTTCTGGTTTGTGTAATCTAACAAGATATACATCGTAATAGATTCGCCTCATTTCTAACATTGTTTGTTTAGAAAACAAACACCTTCATTGTCGAACACTGTACTGTGTGCAATAAGCTAGTTCTGTTCTCGGAATGAGTTGCTTTCTTACCAAGAATCTTCAGTGTAGCAAGATCAAACGTTCCTAGTTTGTGTAATTTAACAAGTTGGACAATTTTGTACATTCGCCTCATTTCCAACGTACTTTCTTTAGAAAACAAACACCTTCATTGCCGAACACTGTACTGTGTGAAATAAGCTACTACTGTTCTCGGAATGAGTTGCTTTCTTAAGAAGAATCTTCAGTGAATCAAGATCACACTTTCCTAGTTTGTGTAATCTAACAAGTTGTACAACTTAATAGATTAGCTTCATTTCTAACGTAGTTTCTTTAGAAAACAAACACCTTCATTGCCGAACACTGTACTGTGTGAAATAAGCTAGTTCTGTTCTCGGAATGAGTTGCTTTCTTACGAAGAATCTTCAGTGAACCAAGATCAAACTTTCCTAGTTTGTGTAATTTAACAAGTTGGACAACTTAGTACATTCGCCTCATTTCCAACATACTTTGTTTAGAAAACAAGCACCTTCAATGCCCAACACTGTACTGTGTCATATAGGCTAGTTCTGTTCTCGGAATGAAATGCTTTCTTACGAAGAATCTTCAGTGCAGCAAGATCACACTTTCCTAGTTTGTGTAATTTAACAAGTTGGACAACTTAGGACATTGGCCTCATTTCCACCATACTTTTTTTAGGGAACAAACACCTTCATTGCGAACACTGTACTGTGTGCAATAAGCTAGTTCTGTTCTCGGAATGAGTTGCTTTCTGAAGTAGAATCTTCAGTGAATCAAGATCAAACTTTCCGAGTTTGTGTAATCTAAGAAGATGTACAACTTAATAAATTAGCTTCATTTCTAACGTAGTTTGTTTAGAAAACAAACACCGTCATTGCCAAATACTGTACTGTGTGAAATAAGCCAGTTCTCTTCTCTCAACGAGTTGGTTTCTTACGAAGAGTCTTCAGTGCAGCAAGACCAAACTTTCCTACTTTGTGTAATCGAACAAGATATACACCTTGGTAGATTAGCTACATTTCTAACGTAGTTTCTTTAGAAAACAAACAGTGTCATTGCCGAACACTGTACTGTGTTTAATAAGCTAGTTCTGTTCTCGGAATGAGTTGCTTTCTTAAGAAGAATCTTCAGTGAAGCAAGATCAATCTTTCCTAGTTTGTGTAATCTAACACGTTGTACGACTTAATAGATTAGATTCATTTCTAACGTAGTTTCTTTAGCAAAAAAAACACCTTCATTGCCGAACACTGTACTGTGTGAAATAAGCTAGTTCTGTTATCGGAATGAGTTGCTTTCTTACGAGGAATCTTCAGTGAAGCAAGATCAAACTTTCCTAGTGTGTGTAATTTAACAAGTTGGACAACTTAGTACATTCGCCTCATTTCCAACATGCTTCGTTTAGAAAACAAACACCTTCATTGCAAGAACACTGTACTGTGTGAAATAAGTTAGTTCTGTTCTCGGAATGAGTTGCTTTCTTAAGAAGAATCTTCAGTGCAGCAAGATCAAACTTTCGTGGTTTGTGTAATTTAACAAGTTGGAACTAGTACATTCGCCTCATTTCCAACATACTTTGTTTAGAAAACAAACACCTTCATTGCCGAACACTGTACTGTGTGAAATAAGCTACTTCTGTTCTCGGAATGAGTTGCTTTCTTAAGAAGAATCTTCAGTGAAGCAAGATCAAAATTTCCTAGTTTGTGTAATCTAACAAGATGTACACCTTAATAGATTAGCTTCATTTCCAACGTAGTTTCTTTAGAAAACAAACACCTTCATTGCCGAACACTGTAGTGTGTGAAATAAGCTAGTTCTGTTCTCAGAATGAGTTGCTTTCTTAAGAAGAATCTTCAGTGAAGCAAGATCAAACTTTCCTAGTTTGTGTAATCTAACAAGATGTACAAATTAATGGATTAGCTTCATTTCCAACGTAGTTTCTTTAGAAAACAAACACCTTCATTGCCGAACACTGTACTGTGTGAAATAAGCTAGTTCTGTTCTCGGAATGAGTTGCTTTCTTACGAAGGATCTTTAGTGAAGCAAGATCAAACTTTCCTAGTTTGTGTAATTTAACAAGTTGGACAACTTAGTACATTCACCTCATTTCCAACATACTTTGTTTAGAAAACAAACACCTTCATTGCCGAACACTGTAGTGTGTGAAATAAACTAGTTCTGTTCTCGGAAGGAGTTGCTTTCTTAAGAAGAATCTTCAATGAAGCAAGATCAAAATTTCCTAGTTTGTGTAATCTAACATGATGTACAACTTAATAGATTAGCTTCATTTCCAACGTAGTTTCCTTAGAAAACAAACACCTCCTTCCCCGAAAACAGTAGTGTGTGAAATATGCTAGTTCTGTTTTCGGAATGAGTTGCTTTCTTACGAAGAGTCTTCAGTGCAGCAAGATCAAACTTTCCTGGTTTGTGTAAGCTAACAAGATGTACATCTTAATAGATTAGCTTCATTTATAACCTTCTTTGTTCAGAAAACGAACACCTTCATTGTTGAACACTGTACTATATGAAATAAGCTGGTTCTGTTCTCGGGATGAGTTGCTTTCTTTCAAAGAATCTTCAGTGAAGCAAGATCAAACTTTCCTGGTTTGTGTAATTTAACAAGTTGGAACTTAGTACATTCGCCTCATTTCCAACATACTTTGTTTAGAAAACAAACCTTCATTGCCGAACACTGTACTATGTGAAATAAGCTAGTTCTGTTCTCGGAATGAGTTGCTTTCTTACGAAGAGTCTTCAGTCCAGCAAGATCAAACTTAACTAGTTTGTGTAATCTAACAAGATGTACAACTTCATAGATTAGCTTCATTTCTAACATAGTTTGTTTAGAAAACAAAACCGTCATTGCCAAATACTGTACTGTGTGAAATAAGCTAGTTCTCTTCTCGGAAGAGTTGCTTTCTTAAGAAGAGTCTTCAGTGCAGCAAGATCAAACTTTCCTAGTTTGTGCAATCTAACAAGATGTACAACTGAATAGATTAGCTTCATTTCCAACGTAGTTTCTTTAGAAAACAAACACCTTCATTGCCGAATACTGTACTGTGTGTAAAAAGCTAGTTGTGTTCTCAGAATGAGTTGCTTTCTTAAGAAGAATCTTCAGTGAAGCAAGATCAAACTTTCCTAGTTTGTGTAATCTAACAAGATGTACAACTTAATACATTAGATTCATTTCCAACGTAGTTTCTTTAGAAAACAAACACCTTCATTGTCAAACACTGTACTGTGTGAAATAAGCTAGTTCTGTTCTCGGAATGAGTTGCTTTCTTACGAAGGATCTTTAGTGAAGCAAGATCAAACTTTCCTAGTTTGTGTAATTTAACAAGTTGGACAACTTAGTACATTCACCTCATTTCCAACATACTTTGTTTAGAAAACAAACACCTTCATTGCCGAACACTGTAGTGTGTGAAATAAACTAGTTCTGTTCTCGGAAGGAGTTGCTTTCTTAAGAAGAATCTTCAATGAAGCAAGATCAAAATTTCCTAGTTTGTGTAATCTAACATGATGTACAACTTAATAGATTAGCTTCATTTCCAACGTAGTTTCCTTAGAAAACAAACACCTCCTTCCCCGAAAACAGTAGTGTGTGAAATATGCTAGTTCTGTTCTCGGAATGAGTTGCTTTCTTACGAAGAGTCTTCAGTGCAGCAAGATCAAACTTTCCTGGTTTGTGTAAGCTAACAAGATGTACATCTTAATAGATTAGCTTCATTTATAACCTTCTTTGTTCAGAAAACAAACACCTTCATTGTTGAACACTGTACTATATGAAATAAGCTGGTTCTGTTCTCGGGATGAGTTGCTTTCTTTCAAAGAATCTTCAGTGAAGCAAGATCAAACTTTCCTGGTTTGTGTAATTTAACAAGTTGGAACTTAGTACATTCGCCTCATTTCCAACATACTTTGTTTAGAAAACAAACCTTCATTGCCGAACACTGTACTATGTGAAATAAGCTAGTTCTGTTCTCGGAATGAGTTGCTTTCTTACGAAGAGTCTTCAGTCCAGCAAGATCAAACTTTCCTAGTTTGTGTAATCTAACAAGATGTACAACTTCATAGATTAGCTTCATTTCTAACATAGTTTGTTTAGAAAACAAAAACCGTCATTGCCAAATACTGTACTGTGTGAAATAAGCCAGTTCTCTTCTCGGAAAGAGTTGCTTTCTTACGAAGAGTCTTCAGTGCAGCAAGATCAAACTTTCCTAGTTTGTGCAATCTAACAAGATGTACAACTGAATAGATTAGCTTCATTTCCAACGTAGTTTCTTTAGAAAACAAACACCTTCATTGCCGAATACTGTACTGTGTGTAAAAAGCTAGTTGTGTTCTCGGAATGAGTTGCTTTCTTAAGAAGAATCTTCAGTGAAGCAAGATCAAACTTTCCTAGTTTGTGTAATCTAACAAGATGTACAACTTAATACATTAGATTCATTTCCAACGTAGTTTCTTTAGAAAACAAACACCTTCATTGTCAAACACTGTACTGTGTGAAATAAGCTAGTTCTGTTCTCAGAATGAGTTGCTTTCATAGGAAGGATCTTTATTGCAGCAAGATCAAACTTCCCTAATTTGTATAATTTAACAAGTTGGACAATTTAGTATATTCGCCTCATTTCCAACATACTTTGTTTAGAAAACAAGCACCTTCAATGCCCAACACTGTATTGTGTCATATAGGCTAGTTCTGTTCTCGGAATGAATTGCTTTCTTACAAAGAATCTTCAGTGCAGCAAGATCACACTTTCCTAGTTTGTGTAATTTAACAAGTTGGACAACTTAGGACATTGGCCTCATTTCCACCATACTTTGTTTAGGAAACAAACACCTTCATTGCCGAACACTGTACTGTGTGCAATAAGCTAGTTCTGTTCTCGGAATGAGTTGCTTTCTTAAGTAGAATCTTCAGTGAATCAAGATCAAACTATCCGAGTTTCTGTAGTCTAACAAGATATACAACTTAATAGATTAGCTTCATTTCTAACTTAGTTTGTTTAGAAAACAAACACCGTCATTGCCAAATACTGTACTGTGTGAAATAAGCCAGTTCTCTTCTCTGAACGAGTTGGTTTCTTACGAAGAGTCTTCAGTGCAGCAAGATCAAACTTTCCTAGTTTGTGTAATCGAACAAGATATACAACTTGGTAGATTAGCTACATTTCTAACGTAGTTTCTTTAGAAAACAAACAGTGTCATTGCCGAACACTGTACTGTGTTTATAAGCTAGTTCTGTTCTCGGTATGAGTTTCTTTCTTAAGAAGAATCTTCAGTGCAGCAAGATCAAACTTTCCTAGATTGTGTAGTCTAACAAGATGTACAAATTAATAGATTAGATTAATTGCTAACGTAGTTTCTTTAGCAAAAAAACACCTTCATTGCAAGAACACTGTACTGTGTGAAATAAGCTAGTTCTGTTCTCGGAATGAGTTGCTTTCTTAAGAAGAATCTTCAGTGCAGCAAGATCAAACTTTCCTGGTTTGTGTAATTTGAACAAGTGGGAACTAGTACATTCACCTCATTTCCAACATACTTTGTTTAGAAAACAAACACCTTCATTGCGAACACTGTACTGTGTGAAATAAGCTACTTCTGTTCTCGGAATGAGTTGCTTTCTTAAGAAGAATCTTCAGTGAAGCAAGATCAAAATTTCCTAGTTTGTGTAATCTAACAAGATGTACACCTTCATAGATTAGCTTCATTTCCAACGTAGTTTCTTTAGAAAACAAACACCTTCATTGCCGAACACTGTAGTGTGTGAAATAAGCTAGTTCTGTTCTCAGAATGAGTTGCTTTCTTAAGAAGAATCTTCAGTGAAGCAAGATCAAACTTTCCTAGTTTGTGTAATCTAACAAGATGTACAACTTAATGGATTAGCTTCATTTCTAACGTAGTTTCTTTAGAAAACAAACACCTTCATTGCCGAACACTGTACTGTGTGAAATAAGCTAGTTTTGTTCTCGGAATGAGTTGCTTTCTTACGAAGGATCTTTAGTGAAGCAAGATCAAACTTTCCTAGTTTGTGTAATTTAACAAGTTGGATAACTTAGTACATTCGCCTCCTTTCCAAAATACTTTGTTTAGAAAACAGACACCTTCATTGCCGAACACTGTAGTGTGTGAAATAAACTAGTTCTGTTCTCGGACGGAGTTGCTTTCTTAAGAAAGACCTTCAATGAAGCAAGATCAAAATTTCCTAGTTGGTGTAATCTAACATGATGTACAACTTAATAGATTAGCTTCATTTCCAACGTAGTTTCCTTAGAAAACAAACACCTCCTTCTCCGAACACAGTAGTGTGTGAAATATGCTAGTTCTGTTCTCGGAATGAGTTGCTTTCTTACGAAGAGTCTTCAGTGCAGCAAGATCAAACTTTCCTGGTTTGTGTAAGCTAACAAGATGTACATCTTAATAGATTAGCTTCATTTATAACCTTCTTTGTTCAGAAAACAAACACCTTCATTGTTGAACACTGTACTATATGAAATAAGCTGGTTCTGTTCTCGGAATGAGTTGCTTTCTTTCAAAGAATCTTCAGTGAAGCAAGATCAAACTTTCCTGGTTTGTGTAATTTAACAAGTTGGGACTTAGTACATTCGCCTCATTTCCAACATACTTTGTTTAGAAAACAAACACCTTCATTGCCGAACACTGTACTATGTGAAATAAGCTAGTTCTGTTCTCGGAATGAGTTGCTTTCTTACGAAGAGTCTTCAGTCCAGCAATATCAAACATTCCTAGTTTGTGTAATCTAACAAGATGTACAACTTAATAGATTAGCTTCATTTCTAACGTAGTTTGTTTAGAAAACAAACACCCTCATTGCCAAACATTGTACTGTGTGAAATAAGCTAGTTCTGTTCTAGGAATGATTTGCTTTCTTACGAAGAGTCTTCAGTGCAGCAAGATAAAACTTTCCTAGTTTCTGTAAAATAACAAGATGTACAACTGAATAGATTAGCTTCATTTCTAACGTAGTTTCTTTAGAAAACAAACACCTTCATTGCCGAATACTGTACTGTGTGTAAATAAGCTAGTTGTGTTTTCCAAATGAGTTGCTTTCTTAAGAAGAGTCTTCAGTGAAGCAAGATCAAACTTTCCTGGTTTGTGTAATCTAACAAGATATACATCTTAATACATTAGATTCATTTCTAACCTTGTTTGTTTAGAAAACAAACACCTTCATTGTCAAACACTGTACTGTGTGAAATAAGCTGGTTCTGTTCTCAGAATGAGTTGCTTTCTTACAAAGGATCTTTAGTGCAACAAGATCAAAAATCCTAATTTGTATAATTTAACAAGTTGGACAATTTAGTATATTGGCCTCATTTCCAACATACTTTGTTTAGAAAACAAACACCTTCAATGCCCAACACTGTATTGTGTCAAATAGGCTAGTTCTGTTCTCAGAATGAATTGCTTTCTTACAAAGAATCTTCAGTGCAGCAAGATCACACTTTCCTAGTTTGTGTAATTTAACAAGATGGACAACTTAGGACATTGGCCTCATTTCCACCATACTTTGTTTAGAAAAAAACACCTTCATTGCCAAACACTGTACTGTGTGCAATAAGCTAGTTCTGTTCTCGGAATGAGTTGCTTTCTTAAGTAGAATCTTCAGTGAATCAAGATCAAACTATCCGAGTTTCTGTAGTCTAACAAGATATACAACTTAATAGATTAGCTTCATTTCTAACTTAGTTTGTTTAGAAAACAAACACCTTCATTGTTACTGTACTGTGTGAAATAAGCCAGTTCTCTTCTCTGAACGAGTTGGTTTCTTAGGAAGAGTCTTCAGTGCAGCAAGATCAAACTTTCCTAGTTTGTGTAATCGAACAAGATATACAACTTGGTAGATTAGCTACATTTCTAACGTAGTTTCTTTAGAAAACAAACAGTGTCATTGCCGAACACTGTACTGTGTTTATAAGCTAGTTCTGTTCTCGGTATGAGTTTCTTTCTTAAGAAGAATCTTCAGTGCAGCAAGATCAAACTTTCCTAGATTGTGTAGTCTAACAAGATGTACAAATTAATAGATTAGATTAATTTCTAACGTAGTTTCTTTAGCAAAAAAAAACACCTTCATTGTCGAACACTGTACTGTGTGAAATAAGCTAGTTCTGTTCTCGGAATGAGTTGCTTTCTTACGAAGAATCTTCAGTGCAGCAAGATCAAACTTTCCTGGTTTGTGTAATTTGACAAGTGGGAACTAGTACATTCGCCTCATTTCCAACATACTTTGTTTAGAAAACAAACACCTTCATTGCCGAACACTGTACTGTGTGAAATAAGCTACTTCTGTTCTCGGAATGAGTTGCTTTCTTAAGAAGAATCTTCAGTGAAGCAAGATCAAAATTTCCTAGTTTGTGTAATCTAACAAGATGTACACCTTCATAGATTAGCTTCATTTCCAACGTAGTTTCTTTAGAAAACAAACACCTTCATTGCCGAACACTGTAGTGTGTGAAATAAGCTAGTTCTGTTCTCGGAATGAATTGCTTTCTTAAGAAGAATCTTCAGTGAAGCAAGATCAAACTTTCCTAGTTTGTGTAATCTAACAAGATGTACAACTTAATGGATTAGCTTCATTTCCAACGTAGTTTCTTTAGAAAACAAACACCTTCATTGCCGAACACTGTACTGTGTGAAATAAGCTAGTTCTGTTCTCGGAATGAGTTGCTTTCTTACGAAGGATCTTTAGTGAAGCAAGATCAAACTTTCCTAGTTTGTGTAATTTAACAAGTTGGATAACTTAGTACATTCGCCTCCTTTCCAAAATACTTTGTTTAGAAAACAGACACCTTCATTGCCGAACACTGTAGTGTGTGAAATAAACTAGTTCTGTTCTCGGAATCAGTTGCTTTCTTAAGAAAGACCTTCAATGAAGCAAGATCAAAATTTCCTAGTTGGTGTAATCTAACATGATGTACAACTTAATAGATTAGCTTCATTTCCAACGTAGTTTCCTTAGAAAACAAACACCTCCTTCTCCGAACACAGTAGTGTGTGAAATATGCTAGTTCTGTTCTCGGAATGAGTTGCTTTCTTACGAAGAGTCTTCAGTGCAGCAAGATCAAACTTTCCTGGTTTGTGTAAGCTAACAAGATGTACATCTTAATAGATTAGCTTCATTTATAACGTTCTGTGTTCAGAAAACAAACACCTTCATTGTTGAACACAGTACTGTATGAAATAAGCTGGTTCTGTTCTCGGAATGAGTTGCTTTCTTTCAAAGAATCTTCAGTGAAGCAAGATCAAACTTTCCTGGTTTGTGTAATTTAACAAGTTGGGACTTAGTACATTCGCCTCATTTCCAACATACTTTGTTTAGAAAACAAACACCTTCATTGCCGAACACTGTACTATGTGAAATAAGCTAGTTCTGTTCTCGGAATGAGTTGCTTTCTTACGAAGAGTCTTCAGTCCAGCAAGATCAAACATTCCTAGTTTGTGTAATCTAACAAGATGTACAACTTAATAGATTAGCTTCATTTCTAACGTAGTTTGTTTAGAAAACAAACACCCTCATTGCCGAACATTGTACTTTGTGAAATAAGCTAGTTCTGTTCTAGGAATGATTTGCTTCCTTACGAAGAATCTTCAGTGAAGCAAGATAAAACTTTCCTAGTTTCTGTAAAATAACAAGATGTACAACTTAATAGATGAGCTTCATTTCTAACGTAGTTTCTTTAGAAAACAAACACCTTCATTGCCGAACAGTGTACTGTGTGCAATAAGCTAGTTCTCTTTTCCAAATCAGTTGCTTTCTTACGAAGAGTCTTCAGTGCAGCAAGATCAAACTTTCCTGGTTTGTGTAATCTAACAAGATATACATCTTAATAGATTAGCTTCATTTCTAACCTTGTTTGTTTAGAAAACAAACACCTTCATTGTCGAATACTGTACTGTGTGAAATAAGCTGGTTCTGTTCTCGGAATGAGTTGCTTTCTTACAAAGAATCTTCAGTGCAACAAGATCAAAAATTCCTATTTTGTGTAATTTAACAAGTTGGAACTTAGTACATTGGCCCCTTTTCCAACATACTTTGTTTAGAAAACAAACACTTTCATTGCCGAACACTGTACTGTGTAAAATATGCTAGTTCTGTTCTCAGAATGGGTTGCTTTCTTAAGAAGAATCTTCAGTGCAGGAATATCAAACTTTCCTTGTTTGTGTCATCTAAAAAGATGTACAACTTAATAGATGAGCTTCATTTCTAGCATAGTTCCTTGAGAAAAAAAAACACCTTCATTGCCAAACACTGTGCTGTGTGAAATAAGCTATTTTGGTTCTAGGAATCAGTTGCTTTCCTACTAAGAAGGTTTAGTGCAGCAACTTCAAACCTTCCTTGTTTGTGTAATCTAACAAGATGTACAAGTTACTAGTTTAGCTTCATTTCTAAAGTAGTGTGTTTAGAAAACAAACATCTTCATTGCCGAACACTGTACTGTGTGAAATAAGCTAGTTCGGTTCTAGGAATCAGTTGCTTTCCTACGAAGAAGGGTTAGCGCAGTAAGTTCAAACTTTTCTAGTTAAAGTAATCTAACAAGATGTACAACTTAGTAGTTTCACTTCATTTCTAAAGCAGTTTGTTTAGAAAACATACATCTTCATTGCCAAAAACTATACTGTGTAAAATAAGTTACTTCGATTCTAGGAATCAGTTGCGTTCCTACGAAGAAGGTTTATTGCAGCAAGTTCAAACTTTTCTACTAAGTGTAATCTAACAACATGTACAACTTACTAGTTTCGCTTCATATGTAAAGTAGTTTGTTTCAAAAACAAACATCTTCATTGCCGAACACTGTGCTGTGTGAAATAAGCTAGTTCGGTTCTAGGAATCAGTTGCTTTCCTACGAAGAAGGTTTAGTGCAGCAAGTTCAAACTTTTCTAGTTAGTGCAGTCTAACAAGATATACAACTTACCGGTTTCTCTTCATATTTAAAGTAGTTCTTTTCAAAAACAAACATCTCCATTTACGAACACTGTACTGTGTGAAATAAGCTAGTTCGGTTCTAGGAATCAGTTCTTTTCCTGCGAAGTAGGTTTAGTGCAGCAATTTCAAACTTTTCTAGTTAGTGTAATCTAACAAGGTGTACAACTTACTACTTTCACTTCATTTCTAAAGTAGTTCTTTTCAAAAACAAACATCTTCATTGCTGTAAACTGTACTGTGTGAAATAAGCTAGTTCAGTTCTAGGAATCAGTTGCTTTCATACGAAGAAGGTTTAGTGCAGCAATTTCAAACATTTCTAGTTAGTGTAATCTAACAAGATGTAAAACTTACTAGTTTCACTTCATTTCTAAAGCAGTATGTTTAAAAACATACATCTTCATTGCTGTAACACTGTGCTGTGTGAAATAAGCCAGTTCAGTTCTAGGAATCAGTTGCTTTCTAGGAAGAAGGTTTAGTGCAGCAAGTTCAAACATTTTCTGTTTGTGTAATCTAAGAAGATGTAAAACCTAGTAGTTTCACTTCATTTGTAAAGCAGTTGGTTTTAGAAAACAAACATCTTCATTGCCGAACACTGTGCTGTGTGAAATAAGCCAGTTTGGTTCTAGGAATCAGTTGCTTTTCTAGGAAGAAGGTTTAGTGCAGCAAGTTCAAACTTTTCTAGTTAGTGCAGTCTAACAAGATATACAACTTACCGGTTTCTCTTCATATTTAAAGTAGTTCTTTTCAAAAACAAACATCTCCATTTACGAACACTGTACTGTGTGAAATAAGCTAGTTCGGTTCTAGGAATCAGTTCTTTTCCTGCGAAGTAGGTTTAGTGCAGCAATTTCAAACTTTTCTAGTTAGTGTAATCTAACAAGGTGTACAACTTACTACTTTCACTTCATTTCTAAAGCAGTATGTTCAAAAAACATACATCTTCATTGCTGTAAACTGTACTGTGTGAAATAAGTTAGTTCAGTTCTAGGAATCAGTTGCTTTCATACGAAGAAGGTTTAGTGCAGCAACTTCGAACATTTCTACTTAGTGTAATCTAAGAAGATGTAAAAATTAGTAGTTTCACTTCATTTCTAAAGCAGTTGGTTTAGAAAACATACATCTTCATTGCCGAACACTGTGCTGTGTGAAATAAGCCAGTTCGGTTCTAGGAATCACTTGCTTTTCTAGGAAGAAGGTTTAGTGCAGCAAGTTCAAACCTTCCTTGTTTGTGTAGTCTAGCAAGATGTACAACCTAATAGTTTCGCTTCATTTGTAAAGTAGTTGGTTTAGAAAACAAACATCTTCATTGCCGAACACTGTACTGTGTGAAATAAGATAGTTCGGTTCTAGGAATCAGTTCTTTCCTACGAAGAAGGTTTAGTGCAGCAAGTTCAAACTTTTCTAGTTAGTGTAATCTAACAAGATGTACAACTTACTAGATTCGCTTCATATCTAAAGTAGTTTGTTTCAAAAACAAACATCTTCACTGCCGTACACTGTAGTGTGTGAAATAAGCTAGTTCGGTTCTCGGAATCAGTTGCTTTCCTACGAAGAAGGTTTAGTGCAGCAACTTCAAACTTTTCCAGTTAGTGTAATCTAACAAGACGTACAACTTAGTAGTTTCACTTCATTTCTAAAGCAGTTTGTTTAGAAAACATACATCTTCATTGCGGAAAACTGTACTGTGTGAAATAAGTTAGTTCGGTTCTAGGAATCAGTTGCTTTCCTACGAAGAAGGTTTAGTGCAGCAACTTCAGACCTTCCTTGTTTGTGTAGTCTAACAAGATGTACAACTTATTGGTTTCGCTTCAATTGTAAAGTAGTTTGTTTAGAAAACAAACATTTTCATTGCCGAACACTGTACTGTGTGAAATAAGCTAGTTCGGTGCTAGGAATCAGTTGCTTTCCTACGAAGAAGGTTTAGTGCAGCAAGTTCAAACTTTTCTAGTTAGTGTAATCTAACAACATGTACAACTTACTAGATTCGTGTCATATCTAAAGTAGTTTGTTTCAAAAACAAACATCTTCATTGCCGAACACTGTACTGTGTAAAACAAGCTAATTCGGTTCTAGGAATCAGTTGCTTTCCTACGAAGAAGGTTTAGTGCAGCAACTTCAAACCTTCCTTGTTTGTGTAGTCTAACAAGATGTACAACTTACTAGTTTCGCTTCATTTGTAAAGTAGTTTGTTTAGAAAACAAACATCTTCATTGCAAAACACTGTACAGTGTGAAAAAAGCTTGTTTGGTTCTAGGAATCAGTTGCTTTCCTACGAAGAAGGTATAGTGCAGCAAGTTCAAACTTTTCTAGTTAGTGTAGTCTAACAAGATGTACAACTTACCTGTTTCTCTTCATATCTATAGTAGTTTTTTTTTCAAAAACAAACATCTTCATTGCCGAACACTGTACTGTGTGAAGTAAGATAGTTCGGTCTAGGAATGAGTTGCTTTCCTACGAAGAAGGTTTAGTGCAGCAAGTTCAAACTTTTCTAGTTAGTGTAATCTAACAAGATGTACAACTTAGTATTTTCACTTCATTTCTTAAGCAGTTTGTTTAGAACACATACATCCTCATTGTCAAACAATGTACTGTGTGAAATAAGTTAGTTCGGTTCTAGGAAGCAGTTCCTTTCCTACGAAGAAGGTTTAGTGCAGCAACTTCAAACATTTCTAGTTAGTGTAATCTAAGAAGATGTACAAATTAGTAGTCTCGCTTCATTTCTAAAGCAGTTGGTTTAGAAAACATACATCTTCATTGGCGAACACTGTGCTGTGTGAAATAATCTAGTTTGGTTCTAGGAATCAGTTGCTTTCCTCTCTTTTTAGTGCAGCAACTTCAAACCTTCCTTGTTTGTGTAGTCTAACAAGATGTACAACTTAGTAGTTTCGCTTCATTTGTAAAGTAGTTTGTTTAGAAAAGAAACATCTTCATTGCTGAACACTGTACTGTGTGAAATAAGCTAGTTCGGTTCTAGGAATCAGTTGCTTTCCTACGAAGAAGGTTTAGTGCAGCAAGTTCAAACTTTTCTAGTTAGTGTAGTCTAACAAGATGTACAACTTACCGGTTTCTCTTCATATTAAAAGTAGTTTTTTTCAAAAACAAACATCTCCATTTCCGCACACTGTACTGTGTGAAATAAGCTAGTTCGGTTCTAGGAATCAGTTCTTTTCCTGCGAAGAAGGATTAGTGCAGCAAGTTCAAACTTTTCTAGTTAGTGTAATCTAACAAGGTGTACAACTTAGTACTTTCACTTCATTTCTAAAGCAGTTTGTTCAAAAAACATACATCTTCATTGCTGTAAACTGTACTGTGTGAAATAAGTTAGTTCAGTTCTAGGAATCAGTTGCTTTCATACGAAGAAGGTTTAGTGCAGCAACTTCAAACATTTCTACTTAGTGTAATCTAAGAAGATGTAAAAATTAGTAGTTTCACTTCATTTCTAAAGCAGTTGGTTTAGAAAACATACATCTTCATTGCTGAACACGGTGCTGTGTGAAATAAGCCAGTTTGGTTCTAGGAATCACTTGCTTTTCTAGGAAGAAGGTTTAGTGCAGCAAGTTCAAACCTTCCTTGTTTGTGTAGTCTAACAAGATGTACAACCTAATAGTTTCGCTTCATTTGTAAAGTAGTTTGTTTAGAAAACAAACATCTTCATTGCCGAAAACTGTTCTGTGTGAAATAAGCTAGTTCGGTTCTAGGAATCAGTTGCTTTCCTACGAAGAAGGTTTAGTGCAGCAACTTCAAACTTTTCCAGTTAGTGTAATCTAACAAGACGTAAAACTTAGTAGTTTCACTTCATTTCTAAAGCAGTTTGTTTAGAAGACATACATCTTCATTGCGGAAAACTGTACAGTGTGAAATAAGTTAGTTCGGTTCTAGGAATCAGTTGCTTTCCTACGAAGAAGGTTTAGTGCAGCAACTTCAGACCTTCCTTGTTTGTGTAGTCTAAGAAGATATACAACTTACTAGTTTCGCTTCAATTGTAAAGTAGTTTGTTTAGAAAACAAACATTTTCATTGCCGAACACTGTACTGTGTGAAATAAGCTAGTTCGGTTCTAGGAATCAGTTGCTTTCCTACGAAGAAGGTTTAGTACAGCAAGTTCAAACTTTTCTAGTTAGTGTAATCTAACAAGATGTACAACTTACTAGATTTGCGTCATATCTAAAGTAATTTGTTTCAAAAACATACATCTTCATTGCCGAACACTGTACTGTGTGAAATAAGCTAATTCGGTTCTAGGAATCAGTTGCTTTCCTACGAAGAAGGTTTAGTGCAGCAAGTTCAAACTTTTCTTCTTAGTGTAATCTAACAAGATGTACAACTTTGTAGATTCGCTTCATATCTAAAGTAGTTTGTTTCAGAAACAAACATCTTCATTGCTGAACACTGTACTGCATGAAATAAGCTAATTACGTTCTAGAAATCAGTTGCTTTCCTACGAAGAAGGTTTAGTGCAGCAAGTTAAACTTTTCTAGTTAGTGTAGTCTAACAAGCTGTACAACTTACCTGTTTCTCTTCATATCTATACTAGTTTTTTTCAAAAACAAACATCTTCATTGCTGAACACTGTACTGTGTGAAGTAAGATAGTTCGGTTCTAAGAATGAGTTCCTTTCCTACGAAGAAGGTTTAGTGCAGCAAGTTCAAACTTTTCTAGTTAGTGTAATCTAACAAGATGTACAACTTACTAGATTCGCTTCATATTTAAAGTAGTTTGTTGCAAAAACAAACATCTTCATTGCCGAAGACTGTACTGTGTGAAATAAGCTAGTTCGGTTCTATGAATCAGTTGCTTTCCTACGAAGAAGGTTTAGTGCCGCAAGTTAAATCTTTTCTAGTTAGTGTAATCTAACAAGATGTACAACTTAGTATTTTCACTTCATTTCTTAAGCAGTTTGTTTAGAAAACATACATCCTCATTGTCGAACAATGTACTGTTTGAAATAAGTTACTTCGGTTCTAGGAAGGAGTTCCTTTCCTACAAAGAAGGTTTAGTGCAGCAATTTCAATCTTTTCTAGTTAGTGTAATCTAAGAAGATGTACAAATTAGTAGTCTCGCTTCATTTCTAAAGCAGTTGGTTTACAAAACATACATCTTCATTGGCAAATACTGTGCTGTGTGAAATAATCTAGTTTGGTTCTAGGAATCAGTTGCTTTCCTACGAAGAAGGTTTAGTGCAGCAACTTCAAACCTTCCTTGTTTGTGTAGTCTAACAACATGAACAACTTACTACTTTCGCTTCATTTCTAAAGTAGTTTGTTTAGAAAACAAACATCTTCATTGCCGAACACTGTACTGTGTGAAATAAGCTAGTTCGGTTCTTGGAATCAGTTCCTTTCCTACGAAGAAGGTTTTGTGCAGCAAGTTCAAACTTTTCTAGTTAGTGTAATCTAACAAGACGTACAACTTAGTAGTTTCACTTCATTTCTAAAGCAGTTTGTTTAGAAAACATACATCTTCATTGCCGAAAACTGTACTGTGTGAAATAATTTAGTTCGGTTCTCGGAATCAGTTGCTTTCCTACGAAGAATGTTTAGTGCAGCAACGTCAAACCTTCCTTGTTTGTGTAGTCTAAGAAGATGTACAACTTACTAGTTTCGCTTCATTTGTAAAGTAGTTTGTTTAGAAAACAAACATCTCCATTGCCGAACACTGTACTGTGTGAAATAAGCTAGTTCGGTTCTAGGAATCAGTTCCTTTCCTACGAAGAAGGTTTATTACAGCAAGTTCAAACTTTTCTAGTTAGTGTAATCTAACAAGATATACAACTTACTAGATTCGCTTCATATCTAAAGTAGTTTGTTTCAACAACAAACATCTTCATTGCCGTACACTGTACTGTGTGAAATAAGCTGGATCGGTTCACGGAATCAGTTCCTTTCCTACGAAGAAGGTTTAGTGCAGCAAGTTCAAACTATTCTAGTTAGTGTCATCTAACAAGTCGTACAACTTAGTACTTTCACTTCATTTCTAAAGCAGTTTGTTTAGAAAACATACATATTCATTGCCGAAAACTGTACTGTGTGAAATAAGTTAGTTCAGTTCTAGGAATCAGTTGCTTTCCCACGAAGAAGGTTTAGTGCAGCAACTTCAGACCTTCCTTGTTTGTGTAGTCTAACAAGATGTACAACTTACTAGTTTCGCTTCAATTGTAAAGTAGTTTGTTTAGAAAACAAACATCTTCATTGCCAAACAGTTTACTGTGTGAAGTAAGCTGGTTCGGTTCTAGGAATGAGTTGCTTTCCTACAAAGAAGGTTTAGTGCAGCAAGTTCATACTTTTCTACTTAGTGTAATCTAACATCATGTACAACTTATTTGATTCGCTTCATATTTAAAGTAGTTTGTTTGAAAAACAAACATCTTCATTGCCGAACACTGTACTGTGTGAAATAAGCTAGTTCAGTTCTAGGAATCAGTTGCTTTCTTACGAAGAAGGATTAGTGCAGCAAGTTCAAACTTTTCTAGTAAGTGTAATCTAACAAGATGTACTACTTACTACATTCGCTTCATATCTAAGGTCGTTTGTTTCAAAAACAAACATCTTCTTTGCCGAACACTGTACTGTGTGAAATAAGCTAGTTCGGTTCTAGGAATCAGTTGCTTTCCTACGAAGAAGGTTTAGTGCAGCAAGTTCAAACTTTTCTAGTTAGTGTAGTCTAACAAGATTTACAACTTACCTGTTTCTCTTCATATTTGAAGTAGTTTTTTTCAAAAACAAACATCTCCATTGCCGAACACTGTACTGTTTCAAATAAGCTCGTGCGGTTCTAGGAATCAGTTCTTTTCCTAGGAAGAAGGTTTAGTGCAGCAAATTCAAACTTTTCTACGTAGTGTAATCTAACAAGATGTACAACTTAGTGCTTTCACTTAATTTCTAAAGCTGTTTGTTTAGAAAACATACATCTTCATTGCTGAAAACTGTACTGTGTGAAATAAGTTAGTTCGGTTCTAGGAATCAGTTGCTTTCATACGAAGAAGGTTTAGTGCAGCAACTTCAAACATTTCTACTTAGTGTAATCTAAGAAGATATACAAATTAGTTGTTTTGCTTCATTTCTAAAGCTGTTCGTTTAGAAAACATACATCTTCATTGGCGAACACTGTGCTGTGTGAAATAAGCTAGTTTGGTTGTAGGAATCAGTTGCTTTCCTACGAAGAAGGTTTAGTCCAGCAACTTCAAACCTTCCTTGTTTGTGTAGTCTAAGAAGATGTACAACTTACTAGTTTCGCTTCTTTTCTAAAGTAGTTTCTTTAGAAAACAAACATCTTCATTGCCGAACACTTTACTGTGTGAAATAAGCTAGTTCGGTTCTAGGAATCAGTTCCTTTCCTACGAAGAAGGTTTATTGCAGCCAGTTCAAACTTTTCTAGTTAGTGTAATCTAACAAGACGTACAACTTAGTAGTTTCACTTCATTTCTAAAGCAGTTTGTTTAGAAAACATACATCTTCATTGCCGAAAACTGTACTGTGTGAAATAAGTTAGTTCTGATCTAGGAATCAGTTGCTTTCCTACGAAGAAGGTTTAGTGCAGCAACTTCAAACCTTCCTTGTTTGTGTAGTCTCACAAGATGTACAACTTACTAGATTCGGTTTATATCTAAAGTAGTTTGTTCGAAAAACAAACATCTTCATTGCCAAAAACTGTACTGTGTGAAATAAGCTAATTCGGTTCTAGGAATCAGTTGCTTTCTTACAAAGAAGGTTTAGTGCAGCAAGTTCAAACTTTTCAACTTAGTGTAGTCTAACAAGATGTACAACTTACCTGTTTCTCTTCATATCTAAAGTAGTTTTTTTCAAAAACAAACATCTTCATTGCTGAACACTCTACTGTGTGATATAAGCTAGTTTGGTTCTAGGAATCAGTTCCTTTCCTACGAAGAAGGTTTAGTCCAGCAACTTCAAACCTTCCTTGTTTGTGAAGTCTAACAAGATGTACAACTTACTAGTTTCGCTTCATTTCTAAAGTAGTTTCTTTAGAAAACAAACATCTTCATTGCCGAACACTTTACTGTGTGAAATAAGCTAGTTCGGTTCTAGGAATCAGTTCCTTTCCTACGAAGAAGTTTTATTGCAGCCAGTTCAAACTTTTCTAGTTAGTGTAATCTAACAAGACGTACAACTTAGTAGTTTCACTTCATTTCTAAAGCAGATTGTTTAGAAAACATACATCTTCATTGCCGAAAACTGTACTGTGTGAAAAAAGTTAGTTCTGATCTAGGAATCAGTTGCTTTCCTACGAAGAAGGTTTAGTGCAGCAACTTCAATCCTTCCTTGTTTGTGTAGTCTCACAAGATGTACAACTTACTAGATTCGCTTTATATCTAAAGTAGTTTGTTTGAAAAACAAACATCTTCATTGCCAAAAACTGTACTGTGTGAAATAAGCTAATTCGGTTCTAGGAATCAGTTGCTTTCTAACAAAGAAGGTTTAGTGCAGCAAGTTCAAACTTTTCTACTTAGTGTAGTCTAACAAGATGTACAACTTACCTTTTTCTCTTCATATCTAAAGTAGTTTTTTTCAAAAACAAACATCTTCATTGCTGAACACTCTACTGTGTGATATAAGCTAGTTTGGTTCTTGGAATCAGTTCCTATCCTACGAAGAAGGTTTAGTGCAGCAAGTTCAAACGTTCCTAGTTACTGTAATCTAACAAGATGTACAACTTAGTAGTTTCACTTCATTTCTAAAGCAGTTTGTTTAGAAAACATACATCTTCATTGCCGAAAACTGTACTGTGTGAAATAAGTTACTTCGGTTCTAGGAATCAGTTGCTTTTCTACGAAGAAGGTTTAGTGCAGCAACTTCAAACCTTCCTTGTTTGTGTAGTCTAACAAGATGTAAAACTTACTAGTTTCGCTTAATTTGTAAAGTAGTTTGTTTAGAAAACAAACATCTTCATTGCCGAACACTGTACTGTGAGAAATAAGCTAGTTCGGTCCTAGAATCAGTTGCTTTCCTACGAAGAAGGTTTAGTGCAGCAACTTCAAACGTTTCTAGTTACTGTAATCTAACAACATGTACAACTTACTAGATTCGCTTCATATCTAAAGCAGTTTGTTTCAAAAACAAACATCTTCATTTCCGAAAACTGTACTGTGTGAAATAAGCTAATTCGGTTCTAGGAATCAGTTGCTTTCCTACAAAGAAGGTTTAGTGCAGCAAGTTCAACCTTTTCTAGTTAGTGTAGTCTAACAGGATGTACAACTTACCTGTTTCTCTTCATATCTAAAGTAGTTCTTTTCAAAAACAAACATCTTCATTGCCGAACACTGTACTGTGTGAAATAAGCTAGTTTTGTACTCGGAATGAGTTGCTTTCTTAAGAAGAATCTTCAGTGTATCAAGATCAAACTTTCCTAGTTTGTGTAATTTAACAAGATGGACAACTAGTACATTCGCATCATTGCCAACATACTTTGTTTAGGAAACAAACACCTTCATTGCCGAACACTGTACTGTGTGAAATAAGGTAGTTCGGTTCTCGGAATGAGTTGCTTTCGTAAGAACAATCTTCAGTGAAGCAGATCAAATTTTCTAGTTTGTGTAATCTAACAAGATGTACAACTTAATAGATTTGCTTCATTTCTAACGTAGTTTCTTTAGAAAACAAACATCTTCATTGCAGAACACTGTACTGTGTGAAATAAGCTAGTTCGGTTCTAGGAATCAGTTGCTTTCCTACGAAGAAGGTTTAGTGCAGCAAGTTCAAACTTTTCTCGTTAGTGTAATCTAACAAGATGTACAACTTAGTAAATTCGCTTCATATCTAAAGTAGTTTGTTTCAAAAACAAACATCGTCATTGCCGACACTGTACTGTGTGAAATAAGATAATTCGGTTCTAGGAATCAGTTGCTTTCCTACAAAGAAGGTTTAGTGCAGCAAGTTCAAACGTTTCTTGTTAGTGTAGTCTGACAAGATGAACAACTTACTAGTTTCTCTTCATATCTAAAGTAGTTTTTTTCAAAAAAAAAACATCTTCATTGCCGAAAACTGTATTGTGTGAAATAAGCTACTTTGGTTCTAGGAATCAGTTCCTTTCCTACGAAGAAGGTTTAGTGCAGCAAGTTCAAACATTTCTAGTTAGTGTAACCTAACAACATATACAACTTAAAAGTTTCACTTCATTTCTAAAGCAGTTTGTTTAGAAAACATCCATCTTCATTGCCGAATACTGTACTGTGTGAAATAAGTTAGTGTGGTTTTAGGAATCAGTTGCTTTCCTACGAAGAAGGTTTAGTGCAGCAACTTCAAAATTTCTGTTTACTGTAATATAAGATGCACAAATTAGTAGTTTCGCTTCATTACTAAAGCAGTTGGTTTAGAAAACATACATCTTCATTGGCAAACACTCTCCTGTGTGAAAAAAGCTAGTTTGGTTCTAGGAATCAGTTGCTTTCCTACGAAGAAGGTTTAGTGCAGCAACTTCAAACCTTCCTTGTTTGTGTAATCTAACAAGATGTACAACTTACTAGTTTCGATTCTTTTCTAAATTAGTTTGTTTAGAAAACAAGCATCTTTATTTCCGAACACTGTACTGTGTGAATTAAGCTAGTTCGTTTCTAGGAAACAGTTGTTTCCTTACGAAGAAGTTTTAGTGCAGCAAGTTCAAACTTTTCTAGTTACTGTAATATAACAAGATATACAACTTAGTAGTTTCACTTCATTTCTAAATCAGGTTGTTTAGAAAACATACATCTTCATTTCCGAAAATTGTACTGTGTGAAATAAGTTAGTTCGGTTCCAGGAATCAGTTGCTTTTCTACGAAGAAGCTTTAGTGCAGCAACTTCAAACATTTCTAGTTAGCGTAATCTAAGAAGATGTACAAATTAGTAGTTTCGCTTCATTTCTAAAGCAGTTGGTTTAGAAAACATACATCTTCATTGGCGAACACTGTGCTGTGTGAAATAAGCCATTTTGGTTCTAGGAATAAGTTGCTTTCCTACGAAGAAGGTTTAGTGCAGCAACTTCAAACCTTCCTTGTTTGTGTAGTCTAAGAAGATATACAACTTAATAGTCTCGCTTCATTTCTAAAGTAGTTTGTTTAGAAAACAAACATCTTCATTGCTGAACACTGTACTGTGTGAAATAAGCTAGTTCGGTTCTAGGAATCAGTTTCTTTCCTACGATGAAGCTTTAGTGCAGCAAGTTCAAACTTTTCTAGTTAGTGTAATCTAACAAGATGTACAACTTAGTAGTTTCACGTCCTTTCTAAAGCAGTTTGTTTAGGAAACATACATCTTCATTGCCTAGACTGTACTGTGTGAAATAAGTTAGTTCGGTTCTAGGAATCAGTTGCTTTCCTACAAAGAAGGTTTAGTGCAGCATCTTCAAACATTTCTAGTTAATGTAATCTAAGAAGATGTACAAATTAATAGTTTCGCTTCATTTATAAAGCATTTGGGTTAGAAAACATACATGTTCATTGGCGAACACTGTGCTGTGTGAAATAATCTAGTTTGATTCTAGGAATCAGGTGCTTTCCTACGAAGAAGGTTTAGTGCAGCAGCTTCAAACCTTCCTTGTTTGTGAAGTCTAACAAGATTTACCACTTACTTGTTTCGCTTCATTTCTAAAGTAGTTTCTTTAGAAAACAAACATCTTCATTGCGGAACACTGTACTGGGTGAAATAAGCTAGTTCGGTTCTAGGAATCAGTTCCTTTCCTACGAAGAAGGTTTAGTGCAGCAAGTTCAAACTTTTCTAGTTAGTGTAATCTAACAAGATGTACAACTTACTAGATTCACTTCATTTCCAAAGCAGTTTGTTTCAAAAACAAACATCTTCATTGCCGAACACTGTACTGCGTGAAATAAGTTAGTTCGGTTCTAGGAATCAGTTGCTTTCCTACGAAGAAGGTTTAGTGCAGCAACTTCAAACCTTCCTTGTTTGTGTAGTCTAACAAGATGTACAACTTACTAGTTTCACATCATTTGTAAAGTAGTTTCTTTAGAAAACAAACATCTTCATTGCCAAACACTGTACTGTGTGAAATAAGCTAGTTCGGTTCCAGGAATCAGTTGCTTTCCTACGAAGAAGGTTTAGTGAAGCAAGTTCAAACTTTTCTAGTTAGTGTAATCTAACAAGATGTACAACTTACTAGATTCGCTTCATATCTAAAGTAGTTTGTTTTAAAAACAAGCATCTTCATTGCTGAACACTGTAATGTGTGAAACAAGCCTGTTCAGTTATACGAATCAGTTGCTTTCCTACGAAGATGGTTTAGTGCAGCAAGTTCAAACTTTTCTAGTTAGTGTAATCGAACAAGGTGTACAACGTAGTACTTTCACTTCATTTGTAAAGCAGTTTGTGTAGAAAACATACATCTTCATTGCCGAAAACTGTACTGTGTGAAATAAGTTAGTTCTGTTCTAGGAATCAGTTGCTTAACTACGAAGAAGGTTTAGTACAGCAACTTCAAACATTTCTACTTAGTGTAATCTAAGAAGATGTACAAATTAGTAGTTTCGCTTCATTTCTAAAGCAGTTCGTTTAGAAAACATACATCTTCATTGGCGAATACTGTGCTGTGTGAAATGAGTGAGTTCGGTTCTAGGAATCAGTTGCTTTCCTACAAAGAAGGTTTAGAGCAGCAACTTCAAACATTTCTAGTTTGTGTAATCTAAGAAGATGTACAAATTAGTAGTTTCACTTCATTTCTAAAGCAGTTTGTTTAGAATACATACATCTTCATTGGCAAACACCGTGCGGTTTGAAAAGAGTTAGTTCGGTTCTAGGGATCAGTTGCTTTCCTACGATGAAGTTTTACTGCAGCAACTTCAAACTTCCTTGATTTTGTAGTCTAACAAGATGTACAACTTACTAGTTTCGCTTCATTTGTAAAGTAGTTTGTTTAGAAAACAAACATCTTCATTGCCAAACACTGTACTGTGGGAAATAAGCTAGTTTGGGTCTAGGAATCAGTTGCTTTCCTACTAAGAAGGTTTAGTGCAGCAAGTTCAAACTTTAATAGTTAGTGTAATCTAACAAGATGTACAACTTAACAGATTCGCTTCATATCTAAAGTAGTTTGTAAAAAAACAAACATCTTCATTGCCGAAAACTGTACTGTGTGAAATATGTTAGTTCGGTTCCAGGAATCAGTTGCTTTCCTACAAAGAAGGTTTAGTGCAGCAACTTCAAACCTTCCTTGTTTGTGTAGTCTAACAAGATGTACAACTTACTAGTTTCGCATCATTTGTAAAGTAGTTTGTTTAGAAAACAAACATCTTCATTGCCGAACACTGCACTGTGTGAAATAAGCTAGTTCGGTTCTAGGAATCAGTTGCTTTCCTACAAAAAAGGTTTAGTACAGCAAGTTCAAACGTTTCTAGTTAGGGTAGTCTAACAAGTTGAACAACTTACCTGTTTCTCTTCTTATCTAAAGTAGTTTTTTTCAAAAACAAACATCATCATTTCCGAACACTGTACTGTGTGAAATAAGCTAGTTCGGTTCTGGGAATCAGTTTCTTTACTACACAGAAGGTTTAGTGCAGCAACTTCAAACATTTCTAGTTAGTGTAATCTAAAAAGATGTATAAAGTAGTAGTTTCGCTTCTTTTCTAAAGCAGTTGGTTTAGAAAACATACATCTTCATTGGCGAACACTGTGCTGTGTGAAATAAGCTAGTTTGATTCTAGAAATCAGTTGCTTTCCTACGAAGAAGGTTTAGTGCAGCAACTTCAAACTTTTCTAGTTAGTGTAATCTAAGAAGATGTACAACTGAGTAGTTTCACTTCATTTCTAAAGCAGTTTGTTTAGAAAACATGCATCTTCATTGCCGAAAACTGTACTGTGTGAAATAAGTTAGTTCGGTTCTAGGAATCAGTTGCTTTCCTACGAAGAAGGTTAAGTGCAGCAACTTCAAAAGTTTCTAGTTAGTGTAATCTAAGAAGATGTACAAATTACTAGTTTCGCTTCATTTCTAAAGCAGTTGGTTTAGAAAACATACATCTTCACTGGCGAACACTGTGCTGTGTGAAATAAGCTAGTTTGGTTCTAGGAATTAGTTGCTTTCCTACGAAGAAGGTTTAGTGCAGCAACTTCAAACCTTCCTTGTTTGTGTAGTCTAACAAGAAGTACAACGTACTATTTTTGCTTCATTTTTAAAGTAGTTTCTTTAGAAAACAAACATCTTCATTGCCGAACACTGTACTGGGTGAAATAAGCTAGTTCGGTTCTAGGAATCAGTTGCTTTCCTACGAAGAAGGTTTAGTGCACCAACTTCAAACTTTTGTAGTTAGCGCAATCTAACAAGATATACAACTTACTAGATTCGCTTCATACCTTAAGTAGTTTGTTTCAAAAAGAAACATCTTCATTGCCGAACACTGTACTGTGTGAAATAAGCTAGTTCGGTTCTAGGAATCAGTTGCTTTCCTACGAAGAAGGTTTAGTGCAGCAAGTACAAACTTTTCTAGTTAGTGTAATCTAACAAGATGAACAACTTAGTAGTTTCACTTCATTTCTAAAGCAGTTTGTTTAGAAAACATATATCTTCATTGCCGAAAACTGTACTGTGTGAAATAACTTAGTTCGGTTCTAGGAATCAGTTGCTTTCCTACGAAGAAGGTTTAGTTCAGCAACTTCAAACATTTCTAGATAGTGTAATCTAAGAAGATGTACAAATTAGTAGTTTCGCTGCATTTCTAAAACAGTTGGTTTAGAAGACATACATCTTCATGGGCAAACACTGTGCTGTGTGAAATAAGTTAGTTTGGTTCTAGGAATCAGTTGCTTTCCTACGAAGAAGGTTTAGTGCAGCAACTGCAAACCTTCCTTGTTTGTGTAGTCTAACAAGATGTACAACTTACTAGTTTCGGTTCATTTCTAAAGTAGTTTCTTTAGAAAACAAACATCTTCATTTTCGAACACTGTACTGGGTGAAATAAGGTAGTTCAGTTCTAGGAATCATTTGCTTTCCTACGAAGCAGGTTTTGTGCAGCAACTTCAAACTTTTCTAGTTAGTGTAATCTAACAAGATGTACAACTTATTAGATTCGCTTCATATCTAAAGTAGTTTGTTTCAAAAACAAACATCTTCTTTGCCCAACTCTGTACTTTGTGAAATAAGCTAATTCGATTCTAGTAATCAGTTGCTTTTCTAAAAAGAAGGTTTAGTGCAGCAACTTCAAACATTTCTAGTTAGTGTAATCTAACAAGATGTACAACTTAGAAGTTTCACTTCATTTCTAAAGCAGTTTCTTTAGAAAACAAACATCTCCATTGCCTAACACTGTACTTGGTGAAATAATATAGTTCAGATCTAGGAATCAGCTCCTATCCTACGAAGAAGGTTTAGTGCAGCAAATTCAAACCTTTCTAGTTAGTGTAATCTACCAAGATGTACAACTTACTTGATTCTCTTCAAATCTAAAGTAGTTTGTTACAAAAACAAACATCTTCATTGCCAAAAACTGTACTGTGTGAAATAAGTTAGTTCGTTTCTAGGAATCAGTTGCTTTCCTACGAAGAAGGTTTAGTTTAGCAAGTTCAAACCTTCCTTGTTTGTGTAGTCTAACAAGATGTACAACTTACTTGTTTCACTTCATTTCTAATGTATTTTGTTTAGAAAACAAAAATCTTCTTTGCAGAACACTGTACTGTGTGAAATACGCTAGTTCGGTTATAGGAATCACTTGCTTTCCTACGAAAAAGGTTTAGTGCAGCAAGTTCAAACTTTTCTAATTAGTGTAATGTAACAAGATGTACAACTTACTAGATTGGCTTCAGATCTAAAGTAGTTTTTTTCAAAAACAAACATCTTCATTGCCGAACACTGTACCGTGTGAAATAAGTTAGTTCGGTTCTAGGAATCATTTGCTTTCCTACGAAGAAGGTTTAGTGCAGCAACTTCAAACCTTCCTTGTTTGTGTAGTCTAACAAGATATACAACTTACTAGTTTCGCTTCATTTGTAAAGTAGTTTGTTTAGAAAACAAACATCTTCATTGCCAATCACTGTACTCTGTGAAATAAGCTAGTTCGGTTCTAAGAATCAGTTGCTTTCCTACAAAGAAAGTTTATTGCAGCAAGTTCAAACTTTTATAGTTAGTGTAATTTAACAAGATGTACAACTTACTTGATTCGGTTCATATCTAAAGTAGTTTGTTTCAGAAACAAACATATTCGTTGCCGAACACTGTACTGTGTGAAATAAGTTATTTCGGTTCTAGGAATCAGTTGCTTTCCTACGAAGAAGGTTTAGTGCAGCAAGTTCAAACTTTTCTAGTTAGTGTATTGTAACAAGATATACAACTTACTAGATTCGCTTCATATCTAATGTAGTTTGTTTGAAAAACAAACATCTTCATTGCCCAAAACTGTACTGTGTGAAATAAGCTAATTCGTTTCTAGGAATCAGTTGCTTTCCTACAAAGAACTTTTAGTGCAGCAAGTTCAAACTTTTCTAGTTAGTGTAGTCTAACAAGATGTACAACTTACTAGTTTCGCTTCATTTGTAAAGTAGTTTCTTTAGAAAACAAACATCTTCATTGCCGAACACTGTACTGTGTGAAATAAGCTAGTTCAGTTCTAGGAATCACTTGCTTTCCTACGAAGAAAGTTTAGTGCAGCAAGTTCAAACATTTCTAGTTAGTGTAATCTAAGAAGATATACAAATTAGTACTTTCGCTTCATTTCTAAAGCAGTTGGTTTTGAAAACATACATCTTCATTGGCGACACTGTACTGTGTGAAGTAAGCTAGTTCGGTTATAGGAATCAGTTCCTTTCCTACGAAGAAGGTTTAGTGCAGCAAGTTCAACCTTTTCTAGTTAGGTTAATCTAACTAGCTGTACAAGTTAGTATTTTCCCTTCATTTCTAAAGCAGTTTGTTTAGAAAACATACATCTTCACTGGCAACACTGTGTTGTGTGAAACAAGTTAGTTCGGTTGTAGGAATCAGTTGCTTTCCTACGAAGAAGGTTTAGTGCAGCAAGTTCAAACTTTTCTACTTAGTGTAATTTAACAAGATGTACAACTTACTTGATTCGCTTCATATCTAAAGTAGTTTGTTTCAAAAACAAAATCTTCATTGCCGAAAACTGTACTGTGTGAAATAAGTTATTTCGGTTCTAGGAATCAGTTGCTTTCCTACGAAGAAGGTTTAGTGCAGCAACTTCAAACCTTCCGTGTTTGTGTAGTCTAACAAGATATACAACTTACTAGTTTCGCTTCATTTGTAAAGTAGTTTGTTTAGAAAACAAACATCTTCATTGCCGAACACTGTACTGTGTGAAATAAGCTAGTTCGGTTCTAGGAATCAGTTGCTTTCCTACATAGAAAGGTTAGTGCAGCAAGTTCAAACTTTTATAGTTAGTGTAATTTAACAAGATGTACAACTTCCTTGATTCGCTTCATATATAAAGTAGTTTGTTTCAAAAACAAAATCTTCATTGCCGAAAACTGTACTGTGTGAAATAAGTTATTTCGGTTCTAGGAATCAGTTGCTTTCCTACGAAGAAGGTTTAGTGCAGCAACTTCAAACCTTCCTTGTTTGTGTAGTCTAAGAAGGTGTACAACTTACTAGTTTCGCTTCATTTCTAAAGTAGTTTCTTTAGAAAACAAACATCTTCATTGGCGAACAGTGTACTGGGTGAAATAAGCTAGTTCGGTTCTAGGAATCAGTTCCTTTCCTACGAAGAAGGTTTAGTTCAGCAAGTTCAAACATTTATAGTTAGTGTAATCTAAAAAATGTACAGCTTAGTAGTTTTATTCATTTCAAAAGCAGTTTGTTTAGAAAACATACATCTTCATTGCCGAACACTGTACCTGTGAAATAAGTTAGTTCGGTTCTAGGAATCAGTTGCTTTCCTACGAAGAAGGTTTAGTGCAGCAACTTCAAACCTTCCGTGTTTGTGTAGTCTAACAAGATATACAACCTACTAGTTTAGCTTCATTTGTAAAGTAGTTTGTTTAGAAAACAAACATCTTCATTGTCGAACACTGTACTGTGTGAAATAAGCTAGTTCGGTTTTAGGAATCAGTTGCTTTCCTACAAAGAAAGTTTAGTGCAGCAAGTTCAAACTTTTCTAGTTAGTGTAATTTAACAAGATGTACAACTCACTTGATTCGCTTCATATCTAAAGTAGTTTGTTTCAAAAACAAAATCTTCATTGCCGAAAACTGTACTGTGTGAAATAAGTTATTTCGGTTCTAGGAATCAGTTGCTTTCCTACGAAGAAGGTTTAGTGCAGCAACTTCAAACCTTTCTTGTTTGTGTATTCTAACAAGATGTACAACTTACTAGTTTCGCTTCATTTGTAAAGTAGTTTGTTTAGAAAGCAAACATCCTCATTGCCGAACACTGTACTGTGTGAAATAAACTAGTTCGGTTCTAGGAATCAGTTGCTTTCCTACGAAGAAGGTTTAGTGCCACAAGTTCAAACTTTTCTAGTTAGTGTAATTTAACAAGATGTACAACTAACTAGATTCGCTTCATATCAAATGTAGTTTGTTTCAAAAACAAACATCTTCATTGCCAAAAACTGTGCTGTGTGAAATAAGCTAATTCGTTTCTAGGAATCAGTTGCTTTCCTACAAAGAACTTTTAGTGCAGCAAGTTCAAACTTTTCTAGTTAGTGTAGTCTACCAAGATGTAAAACTTACCTGTTTCTCTTCATATCTAAAGTAGTTTTTTTCAAAAACAAACATCTTCATTGCCGAACACTGTACTGTGTGAAATAAGCTAGTTCAGTTCTAGGAATCAGTTCCTTTCCTACGATGAAGGTTTCGTGCAGCAAGTTCAAACTTTTCTAGTTAGTGCAATCTAACAAGATGTACAACTTAGTAGTTTCACTGCATTTCTAAGGGAGTTTGTTTAGAAAACATAAATCTTCATTGCCGAAAACTGTACTGTGTGAAATAAGCTAATTCGGTTCTAGGAATCAGTGGCTTTCCTACAAAGAAGGTTTAGTGCAGCAAGTTCAGACTTTCCTAGTTAGTGTAATCTAACAAGATGTATAACTTACTTGATTCGCTTCATATCTAATGTAGTTTGTTTCAAAAACAAACATGTTCATTGCCGAAAACTGTACTGTGTGAAATAATGTAATTCAGTTCGTGGAATCAGTTGCTTTCCTAAAGAAGGTTTAGTGCAGCAAGTTGAAACTATTCTAGTTAATCTAACAAGATATACAACTAACTAGATTCCCTTCATATCTAAAGTAGTTTGTTTCAAAAACCAACATCTTCATTGCCCAAAACTGTACTGTGTGAAATAATCTAATTCAGTTCTAGGAATCAGTTGCATTCCTACAAAGAAGGTTTAGTGCAGCATGTTCAAACTTTTCTAGTTAGTGTTGTCTGACAAGATGTACAACTTACTAGTTTCGCTTCATTTGAAAAGTAGTTTGTTTAGAAAACAAACATTTTCATTGCCGAACACTGTACTGTGTGAAATAAGCTAGTTCGGTTCTAGGAATCAGTTGCTTTCCTACGAAGGAGGTTTAGTGCAGCAAGTTCAAACTTTTCTAGTTAGTGTAATCTAACAAGATGTACAACTTACTATTTTCGATATCTAAAGTAGTTTGTTTAGAAAACAAACATTTTCATTGCCGAACACTGTACTGTGTGAAATAAGCTAGTTCGGTTCTAGGAATCAGTTGCTTTCCTCTGAAGGAGGTTTAGTGCAGCAAGTTCAAACTTTTCTAGTTAGTGTAATTCTAACAAGATGTTTCAAACAGGTTCAACAAAAACTGTACTGTGTGAAATAAGTTTCTTCGCTTTCTATATCTAAAGTAGTTTGTTTGTAATCTAAAAACAAACATCTTCATTTCTAAAGAACATACATCTTCACTGTGTGCTGTGTGAAATAAGCTAGTTTGGTTCTAGGAATCAGTTGCTTTCCTAGTTTAGTGCAGCAACTTGAAACCTTCCTTGTTTGTGTAGTCTAACAATATGTACAACTTACTAGTTTTGTTTTTCTAAAGTAGTTTCTTTAGAAAAACAAACATCTCAAACACTTTTCTAGTTATTCTAGGAATCAGCTAACTTCCAAAGATGTACAAACATTTCTAGTTATTAATCTAAAAAATGTAAAACTTAGTAGTTTTACATCATTTCTAAAGTTTGTTTAGTTTGTTTCCTAAAGACAAACATCAAACCTTCCTTGTTTGTGTAGTCAAAAACAACTTACTGTACTTCATTTGAAATAAGTTTCATTGCGTGTTCTTCTAGGAATCAGTTGCTTTCCTACTTCAAACCTTCCTTGTTTGTGTGTCTAACAAGATATACAACTTACATTTCTATTTGTAAAGTAGTTTGTTTAAAAAACAAACATCTTCATTGAACACTGTACAAATTAGTAGTTTAGGAATCAGTTCATTTCCTAAAAGAAGTTTGCAGTTTCAAACATTTCTAGTTAAATCTAACAAGATGTACAACATCTTCATTTCTAAAGCAGTTTGTTTAGAAAACATACATCTTCATTGCCGAAACTGTACTGTGTGAAATAAGTTACTTTGTTCTAGGAATCAGTTGCTTTCCTACGAAGAAGGTTTAGTGCAGCAACTTCAAACAGTTTGTGTAGTCTAAACAAGATGTACAACTTACTAGTTTTGCTTCATTTGTAAAGTAGTTTGTTTAGAAAACAAACATCCTCATTGCCGAACACTTGTGAAATAAACTAGTTCTAACTTCAAACCTTTCTTGTTAGTGTAGTCTAACAAGATGTACAACTTACTAGTTTTGCTTCATTTCTAAAGTAGTTTGTTTAGAAAACAAACATCTTCATTGCAAACACTTCATTGCAGTTCTAGGAATCAGTTGCACTGTACTGAACTTTTAGTGCAGTGAAAAACTTTTCTAGTTAGTGTTCTAACAAGATGTAGTTACCTTTTCTTTCTAAAGGTGTTTCTTTAGCAAACAAACATTTCAGTTAGTGTATCTAAAACTGTACTTTCTAAAGCAGTTGTTTAAATCAGTAAAGCAGTTTGTTTAGAATCAGTTGCTTTCCTACTAAGAAGGTTTAGTGCAGCAACATCAAACCTTTCTTGTTTGTGTAGTCTAATAAGATATACAACTTAGTAGTTTCACTTCATTTGTAAAGTAGTTTGTTTAGAAAACAAACATCTTCATTGCCGAACACTGTACTGTGTGAAATAAGCTGTTCTTCTAGGAATCAGTTGCTTTCCTACATTTAGTGCAGCAAGTTCAAACTTTCCTTGTTTGTAGTCTAACAAGATGTACAACTTACTAGTTTCGCTTCATTTCTAAAGTAGTTTGTTTTTCAAAAACAAACATTTCATTGTAAATAATGTAATTCAGTTCTAAATCAGTTGCTTTCCTTTTTAGTGTTTCAAACTTTTCTAGTTAGTGTAATCTAACAAGATGTACAACTTACTAGTTTCAAGTTTGTTTCAAAAACAAACATCTTCATTGCAAAACTGTACTGTAAATAAGCTAATTCAGTTCTAGGAATCAGTTGCTTTCATATAAAAGAAGGTTTAGTGCAGCAAGTTCAAAACTTTTCTAGTTAGTGTAGTCTAACAAGATGTACAACTTACTAGTTTCGCTTCATTTGTAAAGTAGTTTGTTTAGAAAACAAACATCTTCATTGCCGAACACTGTACTGGGTGAAATAAGCTTTTCAGTTCTAGGAATCAGTTCCTTTCCTCCGAAGAAGGTTTAGTGCAGCAAGTTCAACCATTTCCAGTTAGTGTAATCTAACAAGATGTACAACTTAGTAGTTTCACTTCATTTCTAAAGCAGTTTGTTTAGAAAACAAACATCTTCATTGCGAAAACTGTACTGTGTGAAATAAGTTAGGTTTAGTGAATCAGATGTTTCACTTTCTAGTTTCCTTCATAAAAGTAGATTTTCAAAAACAAACATCTTCATTGCAAAACTGTACAAACCTTCCTTGTTTCTGAAGTTTAGTGCAGCAACTAAACAAGTTATGTAATCAACTTACAAATATTTTCGCTTCATTTGTAAAGTAGTTTGTTTAGAAAACAAACATCTTCATTGCCGAACACTATACTGTGTGAAATAAGCTAGTTCAGATCTAGGAATCAGTTCCTTTCCTAAACCTTCCTTGTTTGTGTAGAAGTTTTTTTGCAGCTAAAGTAGTTTTTTAGAAAACAAACATCTTCATTGATTCTAGTTAGTGGAATCTAACAAGATGTACAAGTTAGTAGTTTTCACTTCATTTCTAAAGCTGTTTGTTTGAAGGTTTAGTGCAAACATAAATTTTGTTTGTAGTCTAACAAGATCTTCATTAGTAGTTTCGCTTCAAAACTGTTTGTTTTAGAAATAAACACTTAGTTCAGTTGTCAGTTGCTTTCCTATGAAGAAGGTTTAGTGCAGCAACAAACTTCAAACATTTCTAGTTAGTGTAATCTAAGAAGATATACAAATTAATAATAGTGCAGCAAGTTCTTCATTTCTAAAAGATGTACAACTTAGGTTTCTAGGTTTGTTTAAAAACATACATCTTCATTGGCGAACACTGTGCTGTGTGAAATAAGGTAGTTTCGTTCTAGGAATCAGTTGCTTTCCTACGAAGAAGGTTTAGTGCAGCAAATTCAAAACTACCTTGTTTGTGTAGTCTAATAAGATGTACAACTTACTTGATTTGCTTCATTTCTAAAGTAGTTTCTTTAGAAAACAAAAATCTTCATTGCGAAAACTGTACTGTGTGAAATAAGCTAATTCAGTTCTAGGAATCAGTTGCTTTCCTACAAAGAAAGTTTAGTGCAGCAACTTCAAACTTTCCTTGTTTGTGTAGTCTAACAAGATGTACAACTTACTAGTTTTGCTTCATTTGTAAAGTAGTTTGTTTAGAAAACAAACATCTTCATTGCCGAACACTGTACTGTGTGAAATAAGCTAGTTCGGTTCTAGGAATCAGTTGCTTTCCTACGAAAAAGGTTTACTGCAGCAAGTTCAAACTTTTGGAGTTAGTGTAATCTAACAAGATGTACAACTTAGTAGTTTCACTTCATTTCTAAAGCAGTTTGTTTAGAAAACAAACATCTTCATTGCCGAAAAATGTACTGTGTGAAATAAGCTAATTCGGTTCTAGGAATCAGTTGGTTTCATATAAAGAAGGTTTAGTGCAGCAAGTTCAAACTTTTTAGTTAGTGTAGTCTAACAAGATGTACAATGTACTAGATTCGCTTCATATCTAAGGTAGTTTGTTTCAAAAACAAACATCTTCATTGCTGAACACTTTGCTTTGTGAAATAAGCTAGTTCGGTTCTAGGAATCAGTTGAATTCCTACGAAGAAGGTTTAGGCCAGCAAGTTCAAACTTTTCTAGTTAGTGTCATATAACAAGATGTACAACTAACTAGATTCGCTTCATATCTAAATAGTTTGTTTCAAAAACAAGCATCTTCATTGCCGAAAACTGTACTATGTTAAATAATCTAATTCAGTTCTAGGAATCAGTTGCTTTCCTACAAAGAAGTTTTAGGGCAGCAAGTTCCAACTTTTCTACTTAGTGTAGAATAACAAGATGTACAACTTACCTGTTTCTCCTCATATCTAAAGTAGTTTTTTTCAAAACAAACATCTTCATTGCCGAACACTGTACTGTGTGAAATAAAATAGTTCAGTTCTAGGAATCAGTTGCTCTCCTACGAAGAAGGTTTATTGCAGCAAGTTTAAACTTTTCTAGTTAGTGTAATCTAACAAGCTGTACAACTTACTCGATTCGCTTCATATCTAAAGTAGTTTGTTTCAAAAACAAACATCTTCATTGCCGAACACTGTACTGCGTGAAAAAAGCTAATTCGGTTCTAGGAATCAGTTGCTTTCCTACAAAGAAGGTTTATTGCAGCGAATTCAAGCTTTTCTAATTAGTGTAGTCTAACAGGATGTACATCTTACCTGTTTCTCTTCATATCTAAAGTAGTTTTTTTCAAAAATAAACATCTTCATTGCCGAACACTGTACTGTGTGAAATAAAATAGTTCGGTTCTAGGAATCAATTCCTTTCCTACGAAGAAGGTTTAGTGCAACAAGTTCAACCTTTTCTAGTTAGTGTAATCTAACAAGATGTACAACTTAGTAGTTTCACTTCATTTCTAAAGCAGTTTGTTTAGAAAACATACATCTTCATTCCCGAAAACTGTACTGTGTGAAATAAGTTAGTTCGAATCTAGGAATCAGTTGGTTTCCCACGAAGAAGGATTAGTGCAGCAACTTCAAGCATTTCTAGTTAGTGTAATCTAAGAAGATGTACAAATTAGTAGTTTCGCTTCATTTCTAAAGCAGTGGGTTTAGAAAACATACATCTTCATAGGCGAACACTGTGCTGTGTGAAATAAGCTAGTTTGGTAATAGGAATCAGTTGCTTTCCTACGAAGAATGTTTAGTGTAGCAACTTCAAACCTTCCTTGTTTGTGTAGTCTAACAAGATGTACAACTTACTAGTTTCGCTTCATTTCTAAAGTAGTTTCTTTAGAAAACAAACATCTTCAATGCCAAACACTGTACTGTGTGAAATAAGTTAGTTCGGATCTAGGAATCAGTTGCTTTCCTACGAAGAAGGTTTGGTGCAGCAACTTCAAACCTTCCTTGTTTGTGTAGTATAACAAGATGTACAACTTACTACTTTCGCTTCATTTCTAAAAGTAGTTTCTTTAGAAAACAAACATCTTCATTGCCGAACACTGTACTGTGTGAAATAAGCTAGTTCGGTTCTAGGATTGAGTTCCTTTCCTACGAAGAAGGTTTAATGCAGCAAGTTCAAACTTTTCTAGTTAATGTAATCTAACAACATGTACAACTTAGTAGTTTCACTTCATTTCTAAAGCAGTTTGTTTAGATAACATACATCTACATTGTCGAAAACTGTACTGTGTGAAATAAGTTAGTTCGGTCCTAGGAATCACTTGCTTTCCTACAAAGAAGATTTAGTGCAGCAACTTCAAACCTTCCTTGTTTGTGTAGTCGAACAAGATGTACAACTTACCAGTTTCGCTTAATTTGTAAAGTAGTTTGTTTAGAAAACAAACATCTTCATTTCGGAACACTGTACTGTGTGAAATAAGCTAGTTCGGTTCTAGGAACCAGTTGCTTTCCTACGAAGAAGGTTTAGTGCAGCAAGTTCAAACTTTTCTAGTTAGTGTAATATAACAAGATGTACAACTTACTAGATTCGCTTCATATCTAAAGTAGTTTGTTTCAAAAACAAACATCTTCATTGCCGAACACTGTACTGTGTGAAATAAGCTAATTCGGTTCTAGGAATCATTTACTTTCCTACAAAGAAAGTTTAGTGCAGGAAGTTCAAACTTTTCTAATTAGTATAGTCTAACAAGATGTACAACTTACCTGTTTCTCTTCATATCTAAAGTAGTTTTTTTCAAAAACAAACATCTTCATTGCCGAACACTGTACTGTGTGAAATAAGCTCGTTCGGTTCTAGGAATCAGTTCCTTTCATACGAAGAAGGTTTCGTGCAGCAAGTTCAAACTTTTCTAGTTAGTGTAATCTAACAAGATGTACAAATTAGTAGTTTCGCTTCATTTCTAAAGCAGTTGGTTTAGAAAACATACATCTTCATTGGCGAACGCTGTGCTGTGTGAAATAGGTTAGTTTGGATCTAGGAATCAGTTGCTTTCCTACGAAGAATCTTTAATGCAGCAAGTTCAAACATTTCTAGTTAGTGTAATCTAAGAAGATGTACAAATTAGTAGTTTCGCTTCATTTCTAAAGTAGTTTGTTTAGAAAACAAACATCTTCATTGCCAAACACAGTACTGTGGGAAATAAGCTAGTTTGGGTATAGGAATCAGTTGCTTTCCTACGAAGAAGGTTTAGTGCAGCAAGTTCAAACTTTTCTAGTTGGTGTAGACTAACCAGATGTACAACTTAGTAGTTTCAGTTCATTTCTAAAGCAGTTTGTTTAGAAAACATACATCTTCATTGCCGAAAATTGTACTGTGTGAAATGTTAGTTCGGTTCTAGAAATCAGTTGCTTTCCTACGAAGAAAGTTTAGTGCAAGAACTTCAAACCTTCCTTGTTTGTGTAGTATAACAAGATGTACAACAAACATCTTCATTGCCGAAAAGTGTACTGTGTGAAATAAGTTAGTTCTGTTCTAGGAATCAGTTGCTTTCCTACGAAAAAGGTTTAGTGCAGCAACTTGAATCCTTCCTTGTTTGTGTAGTCTAACAAGATCTACAACTTACTAGTTTCACTTCATTTCTAAAGTAGTTTGTTTCGAAAACAAACATCGTCATTGCCGAACACTGTACTGTGTGAAATAAGCTAGTTTGGTTCTAGAAATCAGTTGCTTTCCTACGAAGAAGGTTTAGTACAGCAAGTTCAAACTTTTCTAGTTAGTGTAGTCTAACAAGATGTACAACATACTAGATTCGCTTCATATCTAAAGTAGTGTCTTTCAAAAACAAACATCTTCATTGCCGAAACTTTTCTAGTTAGTGTAATCTAACAAGATGTACAACTTAGTAGTTTCACTTCATTTCTAAAGCAGTTTCTTTCAAAAACAAACATCTTCATTGCCGAAAACTGTACTGTGTGAAATAAGTTAGTTCGGTTCTAGGAATCAGTTGCTTTCCTACGAAGAAGGTTTAGTGCAGCAACTTGAAACCTTCCTTGTTTGTGTAGTCTAACAAGATGTAAAACTTAGTAGTTTCGCTTCATTTCTAAAGTAGTTTGTTTCTAAAACAAACATCTTCATTGCCGAACACTGTACTGTGTGAAATAAGCTAGTTCGGTTCTAGGGATCAGTTGATTTCCTACGAAGAAGGTTTAGTGCAGAAAGTTCAAACATTTCGAGTTAGTGTAATCTAAGAAGATGTACAAATTAGTAGTTTCGGATCATTTCTAAAGCAGTTGGTTTAGAAAACATACATCTTCACTGGTGACACTGTGCTGTGTGAAATAAGCTAGTTTGGTTCTAGGAATCAGTTGCTTTCCTACGAAGAAGGTTTAGTGCAGCAACTTGAAACCTTCCTTGTTTGTGTAGTCTAACAAGATGTACAACTTCCTAGTTTCGCTTTATTTCTAAAGTAGTTTATTTAGAAAACAAACATCTTCATTGCCGAACACTGTACTGTGTGAAATAAGATAGTTCGGTTCTAGGAATCACTTCCTTTCCTACGAAGAAGGTTTAGTGCAGCAAGTTCAAACATTTCTAGTTAGTGTAATCTAAAAAATGTACAACTTAGTAGTTTTACTTCATTTCTAAAGCACTTTGTTTAGAAAACATACATCTTCATTGCCGAACACTGTACCGTGTGAAATAAGTTAGTTCGGTACTAGGAATAAGTTGCTTTCCTATGAAGAAGGTTTAGTGAAGCAACTGCAAACCATCCTTGTTTGTGTAGTCTAACAAAATGTACAACTTACTATTTTCGCTTCATTTATAAAGTAGTTTGTTTAGAAAACAAACATCTTCATTGCAGAACACTGTACTGTGTGAAATAAGCTAGTTCGGTTCTAGGAATCAGTTGCTTTCCTAAGAAGAAGGTTTAGTGCAGTAAGTTCAAACTTTTCTAGTTAGTGTAATCTAACAAGATGTACAACATAGTAGATTCGCTTCATACCTAAAGTAGTTTGTTTCAAAAACAAAATCTTCAATGCCGAAAACTGTACTGTGTGAAATAAGTTATTACGGTTCTCGGAATCAGTTGCTTTCCTATGAAGAAGGTTTATTGCAGCAACTTCAAACCTTCCTTGTTTGTGTAGTCTAAAAATATGTACAACTTACTAGTTTCGCTTCATTGGTAAAGTAGTTTGTTTAGAAAACAAACATCTTCATTGCCGAACACTGTACTGTGTGAAATAAGCTACTTCGGTTCTAGGAATCAGTTGCTTTCCTACGAAGAAGGTTTAGTGCAGCAAGTTCAAAATTTTCTAGTTAGCGTAGTCTAACAAGATGTACAACTTAGTAGTTTCACTTCATTTCTAAAGCACTTTGTTTAGAAAACACACATCTTCATTGCCGAAAACTGTACTGTGTGAAATAAGTTATTTCGGTTCTAGGAATCAGTTGCTTTCCTACGAAGAAGATTTAGTGCAGCAATTTCAAACCTTCCTTGTTTGTGTAGTCTAACAGATGTACAACTTAGCAGTTTAGCTTCATTTGCAAAGTAGATTGTTTAGAAAACAAACATCTTCATTGCCGAACACTGTACTGTGTGAAATAAGCTAGTTCGGTTCTAGGACTCAGTTGCTTTCCTACGAAAAAAGATTAGTGCAGCAAGTTCAAAATTTCTAGTTAGTGTACTCTGACAAGGTGTACAAATTAGTAGTTTCACTTCATTTCTAAAGCAGTTTGTTTACAAAACATACATCTTCATTTCCGAAAACTGTACTGTGTGAAATAACTTAGTTCGGTTCTAGGAATCAGTTGCTTTCCTGCGAAGAAAGTTTAGTGCAGCAACATCAAACCTTCCTTGTTTGTGTAGTATAACAAGATGTACAACTTTGTAGTTTCGCTTCAATGGTAAGGTCGTTTGTTTAGAAAACGAACATCTTCATTGCCGAACACTGTACTGTGTGAAATAAGCTAGTTCGGTTCTAGGAATCAGTTGCTTTTCTAGGAAGAAGGTTTAGTGCAGCAAGTTCAAACTTTTCTAGTTAGTGTAATCTAACAAGATGTACAACATACTAGATTCGCTTCCTATCTAAAGTAGTTTCTTTCAAAAACAAACATCTTCATTGCCGAAAACTGTACTGTGTGAAATAAGCTAGTTCGGTTCTAGGAATCAGTTGCTTTCCTACGAAGAAGGTTTAGTGCAGCAAGTTCAAACATTTCTAGTTAGTGTAATCTAAGAAGATGTACAAATTAGTAGTTTCGCTTCATTTCTAAAGCAGTTGGTTTAGATAACATACATCTTCATTTGCGATCCTATACTGTGCGAGGTAAGCTAGTTCGGTTCTAGGAATCAGTTCTTTTCCTACGAAGAAGGTTTAGTGTAGCAAGTTCAAACTTTTCCAGTTAGTGTAGTCTAACACGATGTACAACTTAGTAGTTTCACTTCATTGCTAAAGCAGTTTGTTTAGAAAACATACATCTTCATTGCCGAAAACTGTACTGTGTGAAATAAGTTAGTTCGGATCTAGGAACCAGTTGCTTTCCTAAGAAAAAGATTTAGTGCAGCAACTTCAAACCTTCCTTGTTTGTGTCGTCTAACAAGATGTACATGTTAGTAGTTTCACTTCATTTCTAAAGCAGTTTGTTTAGAAAATATACATCTTCATTGCCGAAAACTGTACTGTGTGAAATAAGCTAGTTCGGTTCTAGGAATCAGTTGCTTTCCTACGAAAAAGGTTTAGTGCAGCAAGTTCAAACTTTTCTAGTTACTGTAATCTAACAAGATGTACAAGTTAGTAGTTTCACTTCATTTCTAATGCAGTTTGTTTAGAAAACATACATCTTCATTGCCGAAAACTGTACTGTGTGAAATAGGTTTGTTCGGTTCTAGGAATCCGTTGCTTCCTAAGAAGACGGTTTAGTGGAGCAACTTGAAACCTTCCTTGTTTGTGCAGTCTAACAAGGTGTACGTCTTAGCCATTTCGCTTCATTTGTAACGTAGTTTGTTTAGAAAACAAACAACTTCATTGCCGAACACTGTACTGTGTGAAATAAGCTAGTTCGGTTCTAGGAATCAGTTGCTTTCCTACGAAGAAGGTTTAGTGCAGCAAGTTCAAACTTTTCTAGTTAGTGTAATCTAACAAGATGTACAACATACAAGATTCGCTTCATATCTAAAGGAGTTTCTTTCAAAAACAAACATCTTCATTGCCGAAAAATGTACTGTGTGAAATAAGTTTGTTCGGTTCTAGGAATCAGTTGCTTTCCTACGAAGAAGGTTTAGTGCAGCAACTTGAAACCTTCCTTGTTTGTGTAGTCTAACAAGATGTACAACTTACTAGTTTCGCTTCATTTGTAAAGTTGTTTGTTTAGAAAACAAACATCGTCATTGCAGAACACTGTACTGTGTGAAATAAGCTAGTTCGGTTCTAGGAATCAGTTGCTTTCCTAAGAAGAAGGTTTAGTGCAGTAAGTTCAAACATTTCTAGTTAGTGTAATCTAACAAGATGTACAACTTATTATATTAGCTTCATATCTAAAGTAGTTTGTTTCAAAAACAAACATCTTCATTGCTGAACACTGTACTGTGTGAAATAAGCTAATACGGTTATGGGAATCAGTTGCTTTCTTACAAAGGAAGTTTAGTGCAGGAAGTTCAAACTTTTCTAGTTAGTGTAGTCTAAGAAGATGTACAACTTACCTGTTTTTCTTCATATCTAAAGTAGTTTTTTTCAAAAACAAACGTCTTTATTGCCGAACACTGTTCTGTGTGAAATAAGCTACTTCGGTTCTAGGAATCAGTTGCTTTCCCTCTGAAGAAAGTTTAGTGCAGCAACTTCAAACATTTGTAGTTAGTGTAATCTAACAAGATGTACAAATTAGTAGTTTCGCTTCATTTGTAAAGTAGTTTGTTTAGAAAACAAACATCTTCATTGGTGAACACTGTGCTGTGTGAAATAAGGTAGTTCGGTTCTAGGAATCAGTTGCTTTCCTACGAAGAAGGTTTAGTGCAGCAAGTTCAAACCTTCCTTGTTTGTGTAGTATAACAAGATGTACAACTTACTAGTTTCGCTTCATTTCTAAAGTAGTTTCTTTGGAAAACAAACATCTTCATTGCCGAACACTGTACTGGGTGAAATAAGCTAGTTCGGTTCTAGGAATCAGTTCCTTTCCTCCGAAGAAGGTTTAGTGCAGCAAGTTCAAACTTTTCTAGTTAGTGTTATCTACCAAGATGTACAACTTAGTTGATTCGCTTCATATCTAAAGTAGTTTGTTTCAAAAACAAAATCTTTATTGTCGAAAACTGTACTGTGTGAAATAAGTTATTTCGGTTTCTAGGAATCAGCTGCTTTCCTACAGAGAAGGTTTAGTGCAGCAACTTAAAACCTTCCTCGTTTGTGTAGTCTGACAAGATGTACAACTTACTAGTTTCACTGCATTTCTAAAGTTGTTTGTTTAGAAAACAAATATCTTCATTGCCAAACACTGTACTGTGTGAAATAAGCTAGTTCTATTCTAGGAATCAGTTGCTCTCCTAAGAAGAAGGTTTAGTGCAGCAAGTTCAAACTTTTCGACTTAGTGTAGTCTAACAAGATGTACAAGTTAATAGTTTCACTTCATTTCTAAAGTAGTTTGTTTCAAAAACAAAATCTTTATTACCGAAAACTGTACTGTCTGAAATAAGTTATTTCGGTTCTAGGAATCAGTTACTTTCGTACGAAGAAGGTTTAGTGCAGCAACTTCAAACCTTCCTCGTTTGTGCAGTCTAACAAGAAGTACAACTTACTAGTTTCGCTTCATTTGTAAAGTCGTTTGTTTAGAAAACAAACATCGTCATTGCCGGATACTGTACTGTGTGAAATAAGCTAGTTCGGTTGTTGGAATCAGTTGCTTTCCTACGAAGAAGGTTTAGTGCAGTAAGTTCAAACATTTCTAGTTAGTGTAATCTAAGAAGATGTACAAATTAGTAGTTTCGCTTCATTTCTAAAGCAGTTGGTTTAGAAAACATACATCTTCATTGGTGACAATGTACTGTGTGAAGTAAGCTAGTTTGGTTCTAGGAATCACTTCCTTTCCTACGAAGAAGGTTTAGTGCAGCAAGTTCAAACTTTTCTAGTTAGTGTAATCTAACAAGATGTACAAGTTAGTAGTTTCACTTCATTTCTAAAGCAGTTTGCTTAGAAAACATACATCTTCATTGTCGAAAACTGTACTGTGTGAAATAAGTTAGTTTGGTTGTAGGAATCAGTTGCTTTCCTACGAAGAAGGTTTAGTTCAGCCCCTTCAAACATTTCTAGTTAGTGTAATCTAAGAAGATGTGCAAATTATTAGTTTCGCTTCATTTGTAAAGCAGTTGATTTAGAAAACATACATCTTCACTGGCGACACTGTGCTGTGTGAAATCAGCTAGTTTGGTTCTAGGAATCAGTTGCTTTCCAACGAAGAAGGTTTAGTGCAGCAACTTCAAACCTTCCTTGTTTGTGTAGTATAACAAGATGTACAACTTACTAGTTTCGCTTCATTTCTAAAGTAGTTGCTTTAGAAAACAAACATCTTCATTGCCCAACACTGTACTGTGTGAAATAAGCTAGTTCGGTTCTACGAATCATTTCCTTTCCTACGAAGAAGGTTCAGTGCAGCAAGTTAAAACCTTCTTTGTTTGTGTAGTCTAACAACATGTACAACTTACTAGTTTCGCTTCATTTCTAAAGTAGTTTCTTTAGAAAACAAACATCTTCATGGCCGAACACTGTACTGTGTGAAATAAGCTAGTTCGGTTCAAGGAATCAGTTGCTTTCCTACGAAGAAGGTTTAGTGCAGCAACTTAAACCTTCCTTGTTTGTGTAGTCTAAGAAGATGAACAACTTACTACTTTCGCTTCATTTCTAAAGTAGTTTCAAAAACAAACATCTCCATTGCCGAACACTTTACTGTGTGAAATAAGCTAGTTTGGTTCTAGGAATCAGTTGCTTTCCTACTAAGAAGGTTTAGTGCAGCAAGTTCAAACTTTTCTAGTTAGTGTAACCTAACAAGATGTACAACATAGTAGATTCGCTTCATATCTAAAGTAGTTTCTTTCAAAAACAAACATCTTCATTGCCGAAAACTGTACTTTGTGAACTAAGTTAGTTCGGTCCTAGTAATCACTTGCTTTCCTACGAAGAAGTTTTAGTGCAGCAATTTGAAACCTTCCTTGTTTGTGTATTCTAACAAGATGTACAACTTACTAGTTTCGCTTCATTTGTAAAGTAGTTTGTTTAGAAAACAAACATCTTCATTGCAGAACATGGTACTGTGTGAAATAAGCCAGTTCGGTTCTAGGAATCAGCTGCTTTCCTACGAAGAAGTTTTAGTGCAGCAAGTTCAAACTTTTCTAGTTAGTGTTATCTAACAAGATGTACAACGTTCTTGATTCGGTTCATATCTAAAGTAGTTTGTTTCAAAAACAAAATCTTCATTGCCAAAAACTGTACTGTGTGAAATAAGTTATTTTGGTTCTAGGAATCAGTTGCTTTCCTACGAAGAAGGTTTAGTGCATCAACTTCAAACCTTCCTTGTTTGTGTAGTATAACAAGATGTACAACTTACTAGTTTCGCTTCATTTGTAAAGTAGTTTGTTTAGAAAACAAACATCTTCATTGCCGAACACTGTACTGTGTGAAATAAGTTAGTTCGGTTCTAGGAATCAGTTGCTTTCCTACTAAGAAGGTTTAGTGCAGCAAGTTCAAACTTTTTTAGTTAGTGTAATCTAACAAGATGTACAACATAGAAGATTCGCTTCATATCTAAAGGAGTTTCTTTCAAAACCAAACATCTTCATTGCCGAAAAATGTACTGTGTGAAATAAGTTTGTTCGGTTCTAGGAATCAGTTGCTTTCCTACGAAGAAGGTTTAGTGCAGCAACTTGAAACCTTCCTTGTTTGAGTAGTCTAACAAGATGTACAACTTACTAGTTTCGCTTCATTTGTAAAGTAGTTTGTTTAGAAAACAAACATCTTCATTGCAGAACACGGTACTGTGTGAAATAAGCTAGTTCGGTTCTAGGAATCAGTTGCTTTCCTACGAAGAAGTTTTAGTGCAGCAAGTTCAAACTTTTCTAGTTAGTGTTATCTAACAAGATGTACAACGTACTTGATTCGGTTCATATCTAAAGTAGTTTGTTTCAAAAACAAAATCTTCATTGCCAAAAACTGTACTGTGTGAAATAAGTTATTTTGGTTCGAGGAATCAGTTGCTTTCCTACGAAGAAGGTTTAGTGCATCAACTTCAAACCTTCCTTGTTTGTGTAGTATAACAAGATATACAACTTACTAGTTTCGCTTCATTTGTAAAGTAGTTTGTTTAGAAAACAAACATCATCATTGCCGAACACTGTACTGTGTGAAATAAGTTAGTTCGGTTCTACGAATCAGTTGCTTTCCTACGAAGAAGGTTTAGTGCAGCAACTTGAAACCTTCCTTATTTGTGTAGTGTAACAAGATGCACAACTTCCTAGTTTTGCTTCATTTGTAAAGTAGTTTGTTTAGAAAACAAACATCATCATTGCCGAACACTGTACTGTGTGAAATAAGCTAGTTCGGTTCTAGGAATCAGTTGCTTTCCTACGAAGAAGGTTTAGTGCAATAAGTTCAAACATGTCTAGTTAGTGTAATCTAAGAAGATGTACAAATTAGTAGTTTCGCTTCATTTCTAAAGCAGTTGGTTTTGAAAACATACATCTTCATTGTCGAAAACTGTACTGTATGAAATAAGTTAGTTTGGTTTTAGGAATCAGTTGTTTTCCTACGAACAAGGTTTAGTGGAGCAACTTCAAACATTTCTAGTTAGTGTAATCTAAGAAGATGTACAAATTAGTAGTTTTGCTTCATTTCTAAAGCAGTTGGTTTAGAAAACATACATCTTCACTGGCGACACTGTGCTGTGTGAAATAAGCTAGTTTGGTTCTAGGAATCAGTTGCTTTCCAACGAAGAAGGTTTAGTGGAGCAACTTGAAACCTTCCTTCTTTGTGTAGTCTAACCAGATATACAACTTACTAGTTTCGCTTCATTTCTAAAGTAGTTTCTTTAGAAAAACATCTTCATTGCCGAACACTGTACTGGGTGAAATAAGCTAGTTTGGTTCTAGGAATCAGTTCCTTTCCTACGAAGAATGTTTAGTGCAGGAACTTCAAACATTTTTAGTTAGTGTAATCTAAAAAATGTACAACTTAGAAGTTTCACTTCATTTCTAAAGCAGTTTGTTTAGAAAACATACATCTTCATTGCCAAACACTGTACCATGTGAAATAAGTTAGTTCGGTTCTAGGAATCAGTTGCTTTCCTATGAATAAGGTTTAGTGCAGCAACTTCAAACCTTCCTTGTTTGTGTAGTCTAACAAGATGTACAACTTACTAGTTTCGCTTCATTTGTAAAGTAGTTTGTTTAGAAAACAAAGATCTTCATTGCCGAACACTGTACTGTGTGAAATAAGCCAGTTCGTTTCTAGGAATCACTTGCTGTCCTACGAAGAAAGTTTAGTGCAGCAAGTTCAAACTTTTTTAGTTAGTGTTATCTAACAAGATGTACAACTTACTTGATTCGCTTCATATCTAAAGCAGTTTGTTTCAAAAACAAAATCTTCATTGCCGAAAACTGTACTGTGTGAAATAAGTTATTTTGGTTCTAGGAATCAGTTGCTTTCGTACGAAGAAGGTTTAGCGCAGCAACTTCAACCCTTCCTCGTTTGTGTAGTCTAACAATATGTACAACTTATTAGTTTCACTTCATTTCTAAAGTTGTTTGTTGAGAAAACAAACATCTTCCTTGCCGAACACTGTACTGTGTGAAATAAGCTAGTTCGATTCTAGGAATCAGTTGCTTTCCTACGAAGAAGGTTTAGTGCAGCAAGTTCAAACTTTTTTAGTTAGTGTAGTCTAACAAGATGTACAACTTAGTAGTTTCACTTCATTTCTAAAGCAGTTTGTTTAGAAAACTTACATCTTCATTGCCGAAAACTGTACTGTGTGAAATAAGGTAGTTCGATTCTAGGAATCAGTTGCTTTCCTACGAAGAAAGTTTAGTGCAGCAACTTCAAACCTTCCTTGTTTGTGTACTATAACAAGATGTACAACTTACTAGTTTCGTTTCATTTGTAAAGTAGTTTGTTTAGAAAACAAACATCTTCATTGCCAAACACTGTACTGTGTGAAATAAGCTAGTTCGGTTCTAGGAATCAGTAGCTTTCCTACGAAGAAGATTTAGTGCAGCAAGGTCAAACTTTTCTAGTTAGTGTTATCTAACAAGATGTACAACTTACTTGATTCGCTTCATATCTAAAGTAGTTGGTTTCAAAAACAAAATCTTCATTGCCGAAAACTGTACTGTGTGAAATAAGTTATTTCGGTTCTGGGAATCATTTGCTTTCCTACGACGAAGGTTTAGTGCAGCAACTTCAAACCTTCCTTGTTTGTGTAGCCTAACAAGATGTACAACTTACTAGTTTTGCTTCATTTCTAATGTAGTTGCTTTAGAAAACGAACATCTTCATTGCGGAACACTGTACTGTGTGAAACAAGCTAGTTCGGGTCTAGGATTCAGTTCCTTTCCTACGAAGAATGTTTAGTGTACCAACTTCAAACTTTTCCAGTTAGTATAATCTAACAACATGTAAAACTTAGTAGTTTCACTTCATTTCTAAAGCAGTTTGTTTAGAAAACATACATCTTCATTGCCGAAAACTGTACTGTGTGAAATAAGTTAGTTCGCTTCTAGAAATTAGTTGCTTTCCTACAAAGAAGATTTAGTGCAGCAACTTCAAACCTTCCTTGTTTGTGTAGTCTAACAAGATGTACAAGTTAGCAGTTTCGCTTCATTTGTAAAGTAGTTTGTTTAGAAAACAAACATCTTCATTGCCGAACACTATACTGTGTGAAATAAGCTAGTTCGCTTCTAGGAATTAGTTGTTTTCCTACGAAGAAGGTTTAGTGCAGCAACTTCAAACTTTTTTAGTTAGTGTAATCTAACAAGATGTACAACTTACTAGATTCGCTTCATATCTAAAGTAGTTTGTTTCAAAAACAAACATCTTCATTGCCAAACACTGTACTGTGTGAAATAAGCTAATACGGTTCTAGGAATCAGTTGCTTTCCTACAAAGAAAGTTTAGTGCAGGAAGTTCAAACTTTTCTAGTTAGTGTTGTCTAACAAGATGTACAACTTACCTGTTTCTCTTCATATCTAAAGTAGTTTTTTTCAAAAACAAACATCTTCATTGCCGAACACTGTACTGTGTGAAATAAGCTAGTTCGGTGCTAGGAATCAGTGGCTTTCCTACGAAGAAGGTTTAGTGCAGCAACTTCAAACATTTCTAGTTAGTGTAATCCAAGAAGATGTACAAATTAGTAATTTCGCTTCATTTCTAAAGCAGTTGGTTTAGAAAACATACATCATTATTGGCGAACACTGTGCAGTGTGAAATAAGGTAGTTTGGTCTAGGAATCAGTTGCTTTTCTACAAAGAAGGTTTAGTGCAGCAAGTTCAAACTTTCTTGTTAGTGTAGTCTAACAAGATATACAACTTAGTAGTTTCACTTCAATTCTAAAGCAGGTTGTTTAGTAAACATAGATCTTCATTGCCGAAAACTGTACTCTGTGAAATAAGCTAGTTCGGTTCTAGGAATCAGTTGCTTTCCTACGAAGATGGTTTAGTGCAGCAACTTCAAACCTTCCTTGTTTGTGTAGTCTAACAAGATGTACAACTTACACGTTTCAGTTCATTTCTAAAGTAGTTTCTTTAGAAAACAAACAATTTCATTGCCGAAAACTGTACTGGGTGAAATAAGCTAGTTCGGTTCTAGGAATCAGTTCCTTTCCTCCAAAGAAGGTTTAGTGCAGCAAGTTCAAACATTTCTAGTTAGCGTAATCTAACAAGATGTACAACTTAGTAGTTTCACTTCATTTCTAAAGCAGTTTGTTTAGAAAACATACATCTTAGTTGCCGAAAACTGTACTGTGTGAAATAAGTTAGTTTGGTTCTAGGAATCAGTTGCTTTCCTACGAAGAAAGTTTAGTGCAGCAACTTCAAACCTTCCTTGTTTGTGTAGTATAACAAGATGTACAACTTACTAGTTTCACTTCATTTCTAAAATAGTTTTTTTAGAAAACAAACATCTTCATTGCCGAAAACTGTACTGTGTGAAATAAGTTAGTTCGGTTCTAGGAATCAGTTGCTTTCCTACGAAGAAGATTTAGTGCAGCAACTTCAAACCTTCCTTGTTTGTGTAATCTAACAAGATGTACATCTTAGCAGTTTCACTTCATTTGTAAAGTAGTTTGTTTAGAAAACAAACATCTTCATTGCCGAACACTGTACTGTGTGAAATAAGCTAGTTTGGTTCTAGGAATCAGTTGCTTTCCTACGAAGAAGGTTTAGTGCAGCAAGTTCAAACTTTTCTAGTTAGTGTAGTCTAACAAGATATACAACTTAGTAGTTTCACTTCATTTCTAAAGCACTTTGTTTAGAAAACATATATCTTCATTGCCGAAAACTGTACTGTGTGAAATAAGTTAGTTCTGTTCTAGGAATCAGTTGCGTTCCTACGAAGAAAGTTTAGTGCGGCAACTTCAAACCTTCCTTGTTTGTGTAGTATAATAAGATGTACAACTTACTAGTTTCGCTTCATTTCTAAAGTAGTTTCTTTAGAAAACAAACATCTTCATTGCCGAACACTGTACTGTGTGAAATAAGCCAGTTCGGTTCTAGGAATCAGTTCCTTTCCTACGAAGAAGGTTTAGTGCCCCAAGTTCAAACTTTTCTATATAGTGTAATCTAACAAGATGTAAAACGTAGTAGTTTCACTTCATTTCTACAGCAGTTTGTTTAGAAAAAATACATCTTCATTGCCGAAAAGTGTACTGTGTGAAATAAGGTAGTTCGGTTCTAGGAATCAGTTGCTTTCCTAAGAAGAAGGTTTAGTTTAGCAACTTCAAACCTTCCTTGTTTGTGTAGTCTAACAAGATGTACAACTTACTTGTTTCGCTTCATTTTTAATGTAGCTTGTTTAGAAAACAAACATCTTAATTCGAACACTGTACTGTGTGAATTAAGCTAGTTCGGTTCTAGGAATCACTTGCTTTCCTACGAAGAAGGTTTAGTGCAGCAAGTATAAACTTTTCTAGTTAGTATAATCTAAAAAGATGTACAACTTACTAGATTCGCTTCATATCTAAAGTGGTTTGTTTGAAAAACAAACATCTGCATTGCCGAACACTGTACTGTGTGCAATAAGGTAATTCGGTACTAGGAATAAGTTCCTTTCCTACAAAGAAGGTTTAGTGCAGCAAGTTCAAACTTTTTTTGTTAGTGTAATCTAACAAGATGTACAACTTACTAGATTCGCTTCATATCTAAAGTAGTTTGTTTCAAAAACAAACATGTTCATTGCCGAACACTGTACTGTGTGAAATAATCTAATTCGTTTCTAGGAATCAGTTGCTTTCCTACAAAGAAGGTTTATTGCAGCAAGTTCAAACTTCTCTATTTAGTGTAGTCTAACAAGATATACAACTTACCTTTTACTCTTCATATCTAAAGAATTTTTTTTTTCAAAAACAAACATCTTCATTGCCGAACACTGTACTGTGTGAAATAAGCTAGTTCGGTTCTAGGAATCAGTTCCTTTCCTACGAAGAAGGTTTAGTGCAGCAAGTTCAAACTTTTCTAGTTAGTGTAATCTAACAAGATGTACAACTTAGTAGTTTCACTTCATTTCTAAAACCCTTTGTTTAGAAAACATACATCTTCATAGCCGAAAACTGTACTGTGTGAAATAAGTTAGTTCGGTTCTAGGAATTAGTTGCTTTCCTATGAAGAAGGTTTAGTGCAGCAAGTTCAAACATTTCTAGTTAGTGTGATCTAAGAAGATGTACAAATTAGTAGTTTCGCTTCATTTCTAAAGCAGTTGGTTTAGAAAACATACATCTTCATTGGCGAACGCTGTGCTGTGTGAAATAAGGTAGTTTGGTTCTAGGAATCAGTTGCTTTCCTCTGAAGAAGGTTTAGTGCAGCAACTTCAAACTTTCCTTGTTTGTGTAGTCTAACATGATGTACAACTTACTAGTTTCGCTTCATTTCTAAAGTAGTTTCTTTAGAAAACAAACATCTTCATTGCCGAACACTGCTGCGTGATATAAGCTAATTCGATTCTAGGAATCAGTTCCTTTCCTACAAAGAACGTTTAGTGCAGCAAGTTCAAACTTTTCTAGTTAGTGTAATCTGACAAGATGTACAACTTAGTAGTTTCACTTCATTTCCAAAGCAGTTTGTTTAGAAAACATACATGTTCATTGCCGAAAGCTGTACTGTGTGAAATAAATTAGTTCGGTTCTAGTAATCAGTTGCTTTCCTAAGAAGAAGGTTTAGTGCAGCAACTTCAAACATTTCTAGTTAGTGTAATCTAAGAAGATGTACAAATTAGTAGTTTCACTTCATTTCTGAAGCAGTTGGTTTAGAAAACATACATCTTCATTGCCGAAAACTGTACTGTGTGAAATAAGTTTGTTCGGTTTTGGGAATCAGTTGCTTTCCTATGAAGAAGGTTTAGTGCAGCAACTTCAAACATTTCTGGTTAGTGTAATCTGAGAAGATGTAGAAATTAGTAGTTTCGCTTCATTACTAAAGAAGTTGGTTTAGAAAACATACATCTTCATTGGCAAAAACTATACTGTGTGAAATAAGCTAGTTTGGTTCAAGCAATCAGTTGCTTTCCTACCAAGAAGGTTTAGTGCAGCAACTTCAACCCTTCCTTGTTTGTGTAGTCTAACAAGATGTACAACTTACTAGTTTCGCTTCATTTCTAAAGTAGTTTCTTAGGAAACAAACATCTTTATTGCCGAACACTGTACTGGTTGCCATAAGCTAGTTCGGTTCTAGGAATCAGTTCCTTTCCTACGTAGAAGGTTTAGTGCAGCAAGTTCAAACTTTTCTAGTTAGTGTAATCTAACAAGATGTATAACTTAGTAGTTTCACTTCATTACTAAAGAAGTTGGTTTAGAA